>PVIR01000302.1:72973-200267 GCA_004026965.1 Petromus typicus
ACTGGGTGTGGAGACCCACACCCAGCAGCAACCAGTACCACATACCACAGTGCCGGGCGTGGTGGCTCACGCCTGTAATCCCAGCACTCGGGAGGCAGAGGCAGGAGGATTGTGATGTGAGTTTGAGGCTGAGCTGAGGGCCAGCCTGAACCACAAAGCGAGACCCTGTCTCAAAAAAAAAAAAAAAAAAAAAAAAAGAACAGAAATTTGTTCTCTCAAAATTCTGAAGGCTGAAAAGTTCAAGGTCAAGGTGCTGGCACATGGAACGGACCTTCTCTGGGCCCTGACTTTGTGGAAGCTCTTCCTGCAGAGATGTTGGTCCTCCCGTTTGTGAGTGGAGCCTCATGACCTGAACATCTCCCAGGGCCCCACTTCCCACCCTGCTGCACTGAAGATTAAGCTGCCACCGAATTCATTCTGGGGGACATTCAGACCATCGCACTTACAGGTCTCTGGCTTGGAAGTCCAGTGAGTCCCATGAGCTATAGTCAGCTTCTCCATTTTGCTGTTGCCCCAGCACCTAAGACGTTAAAAGCGCCAGCTTTGCACCCAGACCTGCTTCTCCTTTTGTCCTCCTCCCTTCAGTAAATACCATCTCTATTCTGGCTGTTGCTCACATCCAACATTTTGGAGTTATCCTCAGTTCCTGTGTCTAATGAGTCCCATTTAGCAAATCCAATTGGCTCTACCTTCAAAATGACACCCCCGATCTGATTATTTCATACCAGCTCTCACCCCAGTTGCTGCTGTGGTATTTATAACTGGCTTTTCCCCTCTTCCTCTCATGTCTCACTTGCACCTGTCCTCAGCACAGGTGCCAAGACACAGGCAGACCTTCCGCTCCTCTGCTCTCAGTCTGTTGTCCCATCCCATTCAGAGTAAGCCCAAGACAGTTGTTGGCCTGAGAGGGCAACCCCGCTTCGGTCTCCCTCCTCTGTTATGGCTAGGGATCATCCTGGAGGTAGATTTCACATCAGATAGAGGCACCCACCTCTGGCCTCTTTGGCCCATCTGGCTGTTGTGTCTCATCCCAGCTGTGAGAGTCACAGGTGTGAATTGGCGCCTTTTCCTGTCTCCCTCAGAAAGTTGATAGAAATAGGTTTCTGCCTAGGGGGCTCGAGCCCAGCGTCATTTTCTGGTTCTGCTGCTCTTGGATCTAGTCAGACTGATAACTGCAGAAGCAGCTGCAAACCAGAAGTTAGGATGTTCCGAGAAGAAAGAATAGAGTGGAGTGGTTCCTATTTCTTGTAAGCCCAGCAGTCTTCCAGCACCCTCGTTGGGTTGCAGTGTTTTGGTGACCTACCTTCCTCCTCTCTGACCTCCCTGGGCCCCTTTGGTCCACTTCCCCTTGACTGCTTATTGTCCACCACGCTATTCCCCTGAGGAGACTCCGAAATGCTTAGGCTCCTGCCCATGGACTGCAGGATTCAGTTACATGCTGGGAATTTTGTGCAGTACCCGGGCGTCCAGAGAACAAGAGCTCCTTGCTGAATTCAGCAGCTGTTAGGAAGGCAACAGACTAAGCCTTACCTCAAAAGACAGCAGTATGGGGACAGTGTTACTGTGCTTCTTCTTGCACTGATCTTGGTACTTCGATGGCACAGTGCATTAAAAAACAAAACAAAACAAAACAGAACCGACCGACACCCTTAAAAAGTTATGAATGTATCAGTGATAAATCACTCACATAGAAATAAGGCCTAGAATATACAATCTTATTATTGCTGGAATTTAATATCAGTGCAGTCAAGGAAACAGAACGGGGCGGAATCAGCCAAGGGGCATTTTAGGATAGCTGAGGTGGCAGTGGGTTGATGTGTCGTGTCTTGCTTTTGTCTGATAGGTCATTGCTTGTGAACAGCAATATGACTCTTCCTATGACACTCGCTGTGACGTCTGGTCCTTGGGGATCACGGCAATTGAACTGGGCGACGGAGACCCTCCCCTCTTTGACATGCATCCTGTGAAAACGCTCTTTAAGATTCCAAGGTAGGACACAAGATGGCGCCCTTGACCCATTAGTGCTTTGGGAAACTGTCCTTAGAGGAACAATAGTTTCTACGCAATTCCTCTCCAAACCTGAGAAAGCCTGATTGCCTAATGTATTTCCTTTCGGAAAAAAAAAAAAAAGTGTGTGTGTGGGTGTGGGTGGATGGGTGGATGGGGATGGGAGGAGTTGGGTGCAAGGAAAGGAGGTTCCTGAAAGATAACATACTCGGAGGAATAATGGAACCATGTAACAATTACATAATTTCAGCACTCCAGTTTTTCTGAGATGTTCATTTTTGGTGCTTTGCACAAGAGAGTACAAGTGTAATTCAGGAATCTGTGTAAACAGTGGTGCTAGTTTGAAATTGGGGAGGGGGCAAAAGAAATACTTATCATATTGCTGCATTCACTCAGAGCAGCACTGCAATGTATCACAAAAATGTTACGTCAGTTATTCATCTTATTCTTCATTCCTTAATTTCCGACTCATTGGGAAATCATGATGAAAGAGGTCCGTTTGAAGGGTATTAAATGCAACTATATTTCCTATTCTGTGTATTCATTAGGGGTTTGTACAAGAGGTTTGGTTTATTTTCCTGGGAGTAGGGCTGATGTATGACCACCTCGAGGCTCTAGTTAGAGAAAATGAAGCTTTCTGGGTCCGTCAGTCCAGCCAGGGTGCTGATTGATGGATTATTTGTACTTTTCAAATTTCTCTTTCAAAAGAAGGCTCTGGGCAGTCTGGGAGCCATTTAACTGCTCTAACAATACAAGTATTGACCTTTCCTTATCTGCACAATCACACAGCCATCACAGCCTTTAAAAATTTCTCCTGATTGCAATTTGCATTTCTGATTAGGTCTATTTATATGCAGATGAGGCTCTCAGGCGTTCATCATCATAATGTTATCGTTTTATACCTAATCCAGATGTGAACAACCCCCAGCCACTGCTCCAGAAATGGTGCCCACCAAGCCCGGGTTAGTCTTTTTGCCTCTTCTGAAATACAAAAAGACATCACGATGATTTGAGGGACAGACAAAGCTTCGGGCTTTTTAAATTAATAGTTTGGTGAGCATTCAAAAGCTTGTAAGAATGCAGAAGCCAAAAGCAGCATTATGTCCAGTAATTTGCAGTGTGAAAGGAAATGAGAAATGGGGTCTGGAATGACTGTGTGGTTTCATTTCTAGGCAACACAGCAGCCCACAGTTCAGGATTAAAGTATGGCTTTTGATTAGCATAATGCATGTAGAGTATTTTAATAAGAGATCAACTACTTGGGCATATTTATCTTCTGTTTTTAGTATGCATTTGTATACAGAAATACTGTTTAAAAATTTTGTAAGATACTAAGTGTGTGGCAGCTGAGAAGGAGCGTGTGCAAGTGCATGTTTCAATAGCCCCTTCACTCCCAAGGACTCCACTGTAGCTTGCTTCTGTGCCCAGCCAAGGCTCCGATCTCTAATTATCTCTATTCTCTCACCTCTTCTGTCTGGGGAGAGACGTCCACATCAGGACACATATAACGAAGCCCTGCTGGCTGCCTCAGGATGAGCAAGGAACAGGGTAATTGCAGTAAAAGGATCCTTAAGCCATTCGAGGCTGAAGCTGTTTCCCTCCTCCTGAGAACCTCCTGCCCAGTTACCACTTCTCTGTCCCTGTTCAAGTGTGATGTGAGGGAAAGAGGGTGTCAACAGTAATAGGTCAGCAGATTCTCAGGGCGATTGTGTATGTTCAACATTTACCGTTGTCATAACCCTGCTGGACTGACCTGACTTTCATGGACAGGAAGGAGAGTTTTATTTTTCACATATCTGCATGTCCTATATAACTTTTTTTCTTTCCGGAAGCCAGGAGAAGATATACGGGGTTTCTGTTCACCAAGATATTTACTTAAAACGTATCCTGTCAGTTAGAATCACACAGTTTGGGTTGTTCAAGTGCATGTGTACACAAATGTGTGTAATTAGGTGTCCATGTTTGAGTGTGTATACTATTTTAATTTTTGAGAACTAAAAGCTTGTCCTTTTCTCAGCACAGCTCTTGATGGGGAAAGGATAAACTAAGCACTTACACTTTTAAAAAGCCACTCAAATTATTTACTTCTGTGTTTTATGGAGATCTCTCTTTCTGTCTCTTCCTATCCCTCTTCCTCTCTCTTTCTTTTTCTAACAGAGAAAAGCAAATGACAGTGACAAAAATCTTTTGATCAGAATTATGTCTTTTCTATTTGAATGTATTTCCAGTGTTTTAGATTTCTATCCAGTTAAACAGTGAAGTCCCTTATAGGGGACTCTGGGAGCCAGAACACTGTGGCTTCCCCCTCTGAATTTCCTCACCGGCTGCTTCCCTGAAACACTTTTCTTAGTGGAAATACACTGACTACCACGTAGGGGAAGAAAGGGAAATCTTGACAGAGCCAGGGAAGAAGTGGCTTTCACAAATTATAGAGGACTTGGGAGTTAATGCTGTCCTGGTCACCTGTGAGGTGAGGGCTGCAGGTGTCAACACCAGTGGCAGTGACACAGGTTCCCTGACACAGCAGGAAGATAAGCTGCACCTGCCTGGCTGTGGCTGATCAGTCTGCACACAGGCTCCTTGCTTTTCTCTTCTCTCCCACCTGCCTTCTTCTTTCTCTTGACCTTCACATTAGAAGATGACACACAGAGTAATCGTGACCTGTCTTTGAAATGCTGCGGGACACGAAATCCTTCTTGTGCTGCAAACACACAGAAATTATCTGCTGATTGGCAAAGCATTCGTTATTTGCTGAACCTGACAGCATGTGTCATCTTATCTAACGCCTTTGCTCCAAAACAGTCACCCTTTCTGGCTGCTGTGGCACTGCCTGCTGCTATTTTTCTCCAGTATTTAGAAGAGAGGAAGAGAGTGAAAAACGTTTCTCTGAATAGCAATGTATTCAACTCCTCTGTGACTCTTGTGAGGACTCTGTTGACAGCAAAATTCAGAGTCTAAGCAGTATCTTGCAGATGATCTGTGTACATATTTTTCCTTAAGAAGAGATATATTTCATAGATAAAATTGCAAAAACCAGTAGAGTTAGGAGAAATACGCAATGTTGGTCTCTTGACAACTAGATATCTTTTTTTCACTTAGTCTTTGACTAATGTCTCCTTCAACCTCCACAAAGGGGCTCAGAAAGAAATGGCGACTCTTGTGAGTGTGTTCACAGGACAAGTGCTGAGAGCCACACTGCCTGTCCTTTCATCCAAGGCCAGGTTGCAGCTGAGTTTGCCCAGTGTCTCCTGGCAAGCTGAATGCTTCCACTTTGTTCCTTGTGGAAAAATGCAGACTATTTTCAAAATCCCCAGCAGAAATGCCTCTGGCTGAAGCAGCTGGGTCCAACTGGCCTGAATATTCCAGTCCCAAAGCCTGTGATTATCCCTTCCTAAAGAGAACTTTCCCTGCAGGGTTCATTTTAAGAAAAGAAGAACATGTGATAATCACCCCTTCACATATCAGCTTGTTTTCCTCACTAAATCTAGGTTGTTCAAGAGTCATCTGTTCTCAACCACATGAGCTTTCTGGGGCTGTCACAGCAGATGACAAAGACTACGGAGCTTACCACAACGTTTATTCTCTTGCAGTTCTGAGGGCTGGAAGTCCAAAGTGCCTGGCTCCACAGGGCTACTCTCCCTTCAAAGTCTCAAGGGAGGCCTCCTTGCTTGGCCTGGATAGTTTCTTTTGGTCCCCTATGTTGTTGGGCTTGTAGCAGTGTGATGTCAGTCTCCACCACTATGGACATCTTTGTGTCTCTGTGTCTTCTTTTCTGACTCTTTTAAGAACATTAGAGTAGGATCCATCCTAATCCAGGTTGAGTTCATCTACAGAGCCTGGCTTTAAATAATTGTATCTGCAAAGACCCTTGTTCCAAATGAGGTTATATTCTGAAGTTCTGAATACAGGTATCTTTGGGGAGCCACCATTCAACTTACTACACCAAATTGATCTTCATGTCCTAGAGATTTCCTAAGAAACTAATATGAGTGCAAAGTACAAGACAACTAGCTCAACAGTGAAGGGGGATATAATAATAGCTAAGATCTTTAAGGTGCTAACTGTGTGGCAGGCATGGCGTCCTGTGTTTTGCTAGTGTGTGTATTCATATGTGACATCACCAGCCTTTTTTCCAGATAAGAGACCCAGAAGCCCACCAGGTGCTGCCCTTGCAGAAGAAAAATAATTTGAATCTGAGATGTTTGACTCCAGAGCCCCCAAGTTTTGCTGCTCCACTGAAAAGTGAAAGACCTTCCTTAAATTGCATTTTATATTTGAATTGGTAGTTGAGCACCCTCTGGGGACTGGAGTATATAGAAATGAATAGAACATAGTCTGACCTATTAGAACCTTTTACTCCAGGATCATTCCTGGCTCCTAATTTTAAACTGACGTTGTCAACTTGAAACTTCAAACTTTTATTAGCATCAGTGATTGCCTCAGCTAAGGAAATGATGAACACAGATCAAATATCATTGTAGATGAAATGAGTCTTGCTTGGCCCCTTGATTGACCACCCCAGCCCCAGAAATTCTTTCCTTTTCCAAGCTCCTCTTGAAGCATCTGTCTTTTATTTCCTAATTTGGAGCTCTTAAGATGAGTGTTTGCAGTTAAGGTTTGCAGAATGTGCCATTTTTGGTACCCACTTTCCTTGCAAACCTGAGCCTGCCAGGCTGGCCTACTTCTGATATAGCCAGCATCAACTTCCCCATTGCCTTTCTTTTGTTTTTTCTTGCCCCTTTTCAGTAGAGAAGCTTTCTCTGGGTATTGGGGGTGCTGGGAGCCTGTTTCTGGCATCTTGAGCTGGAATACATTTCCTTATGAAAGTAGTATTACTCACGGCTCCTTAAGAGGAAGTAATATGATAGCTGATGTTCTCTGCTTTGGATACATTATTAGGTTTTTATGGCTAAATAAAGTTTTATAGCCTAGAGTGAAAACTCAGATTATGCTCATAGAAATTATGCTTACAGAAAAACATATTTTCAAGCTCTAAACTACCAATTTGCAAGTGCTTTGGAACACAGTCCACTGGGAATTTGGGGACATCCATATGCTTTACCTTAAGATGTCTTTGCTTTGTTCATTCAAACTAAGGCTTAGGTTGGTTTAGAGAGTTACAGAGACGAATAAGACAGAACTTTTACTCTCTACTCTCAAGGAGAGCATAGTTCTACTGTTCCCTCCCTGTTTGTTGGTAGATGTGAAGTGGGCAGAGTTTGGATAGAGAAGAGAAAAGGAAGTATCACTTTAGGAATCCAGGGCTGAGTCTGCTTGGACTTCCTGAATGCTCTAGGTGATGGGGCTCGTATGGGAAAGTCACTCCTTAAAACATTTGTGAATCTGTTTGAAACATCTCGGGGACTCAGTGTCTACAGTTTACTCTTGCCCTGGGTTGGAACCCTTGGGATGAATTTTCTTCTTACGTAGGCAATTTTAAGGTAATGATTTCTTTTGATTCTGACTAATTCATAAATCAAAGCACTCCTACGTGGGAAGCAGCAGTCCCTGCCTGCTCCTCAGCTACACAAAGATGCAGAGGCAGCGGGGAGCCCTGAGTCACCAGTAATTGTCTTACTATTACAGAATTGTCACAGGACATTTTCCCTTAAGGCTGTGAAATAAAAGGAAAAGAAATTAAAACTAAACTATTGTTGTTGAAGTGTAATGAGTGAGGGGTGGTGGCTGCTTAATGGCACAGTGAGGCTGGGTTTGCCCCTGGGAGCTTTGGTTTCTCTTCACCAACCCAGGTCACTTAGCTACTGGCCTTTTAAGCAATGAACCTTCATAATCCCAGCTTCACTCTGAAAGCAAGAAGTGCTGGGACAATTAGCATCATTTAGCATTTATTGAATGCTTAATAGCAAAAAAAAAGTTTTGAAATACTCCAATAGAAAAACAATTATCTTTTATGAGTCTTTTTCTTTTTGGGAAGTTTTCAGATCCCATTGCTGTGGACTGTGGTCTGTGGCATCCCTCAGGATGCCCTGTGTGCCCTTTTCTCCCCTGGAGATATCCTCGTTGCCCAGGACTTGCCACTTCATTTCCCTGGGAACCCAGGAGCTGGAGGCCCAAGTCAGGAATGGCCTAGAAGGTTTCTGCTCTGGAACATGTTTCCAAATTTCTTTTTAATTTGAGTGGAGCAGTTGGAGCCATTACTTCCTGTGGAGGTACAGCTTGCTGCTCCCTGAGTCCTGGCAAGCAAGGGGAATTCAGTTTTGCAAGGTTTCATTCGGGGTATCATGTGGTGAAGCAGGAGCATGCTTCAGGGACTGCTGATCCCCTTCCATATGCAGAGTCAGAAATAAGCCCACCCATGGGAAGGGGAAGGCCAGAGTTGTGAAGTGGTGGTTTTCAGCACCCTGAGTACTTTCTCCCTCATTGCCCTGCTTTCATTATATTGGCACCGTTCGCTTTGGTTAATTCCAACTTAGCTCCCAAATGATGAAGAGATGAGGAAAGAGGGGAGGCGAGGAAACTGCTCAAAATAGTACTGAATAGAATGGAGTGGAGGCACCCAGAGTTCTCCACTCCAGAGAGAAATGAAGGATGATGACCGACTTTGTGGCACAGCAGGGCCGAGATGGGATGAAGAGAGATGAGGCAGAAGCCCAGGGGAAGCTCCTCGCAGCTAGAGCTGTCCATTCTGGAGAATCCAAGAGCCAGGGCAATTAGATGGAAAATGCAGTGTAATTTTCATGCATGAATGTTTAAATTAGGTATTTCCAGATGTGTAACCAACTTCCCCCAAACTTAGTTGCTTAAAACAACAATCATTTATCATCTCTCAGAAGTCTGTGGGTTCTTTGGGTTGTTCTGCAATCCTTGGACTTATACATCTGTGGTCCACTAGGGCTGGCTCATCTAGGACAACCATGAGTGGACAGTTTGGCCACACTCTGTGTGGTGTATCGTCCCCCAGAGGATAGCCGACACTGCTCCCCCACCGGCGACAGGGCTCTGAGTCCAGACACAGGAAGGGGTAGAGAACTGAGTGCCTCTCATAATCAGTCTACTGCTGTGTTCTGTGGTCCACCTGCACGGGCTCAGCCAGCAGCTCCGCCGTCTGCTAGCTAGATGAACTTGACCAAGTTACTTCAGATCTTTACACTCCTTCCTATAAAGTAAGAATACAAATAGTGTCAGCCTATAGTGTTCAGAATGCCATATTCAATAGTAACAGCCATAGTATTCTGAATGCCAAATTCTTGAAATAATATATAGTAAGCATCCAATTTATACTGAGTGTTACCGAAGAAAAGATCTAAAGAGTGTGTTTATCTAAGTAATTTTCTTCTGCTTTTAGTTTAACAACTAAAAACGCATTCAAAAGGAGCTACCTATGAGATTGATCACTTGAAGTTTAGCCTCTTGACTGAGTTGATGATATGGGGAATTGAGAGAGCATAAAAGTTGCTTTCTCAGTAAATCTTTATGACTTTCCCTGCATCTGTCTGAAAGAACTCTGCCATTAATATTCATTGTCACGACTCTTTGTTAGTAAATCAGCCCCTAAGAGATGTGAACACCCCTGTCCCTATATCCATACTTGAATGTTGTTGTTGGGAACTGTCCCCAGAGGAGGACTGGCCTTAGACCCAACTCTCACTGTGTCTACAATAAATGGGAGCGCTGTCATCTTCTGAGGGGGATTTCCTGTCACTTCCACCTATTGTGGTGGCTTTGTGCTTGGTCAGTGAGTTGTAATGGGGCTTGATTGCTTCCCTTTAAACAGGCCTTTTTGGCACTTGATAGCTTCAACTTCCTCCAGGTTCTAGAAACTTCTTTTCTCCACATAAAGGGACAGTAGCAGGATTCATGCATGCTGGGTCACTAACTCAAACGAGTCACTGTGCTTTCCTTTTTTCTATCAAATTGAATTATTTTTTCCAGCCCAGTCTAGGGAAGCTAAAAACATTGGCAACAGGGAGATGGAAACACAAACCAGGTGAGAAGATGGTAAGGAGAGCACTTCATTTTTCCAGACAAGTTCAGGTTCGTAGGCTGGGAGGAGTGACACCCCCATGTTTTGAGGGAGCACACTGGGCCACTGTGGGTGATTGTAGAAAAATTCTGGAGAACAGAACTCATGTTTCAGGAGTAGAAACAGGAGAATGTGTTTCAGTTGTTCAGCAAGCTGAGGAAAGCAGTTTGCAAACCACCATCTGGTAAGCTTGGCTTGTATCTTGGCCTGTTTATTAAAATCTCACTCTCTTTTTAGAAGACAAAATTGTGATCTCTTGGAGTTAGCATGGGTTCACCACAAACAAGCCAAATCAGATTAACTTCCTCATTTGTTGTGATTCCAAGAGTGGTATGAATGGAGCTATTTCCTTGTATTTTGGGCCTTAGATAAACTCTGCTGTGGTATCTCAATGGCCAGGATGAAGCACACTAGAGAAGGGTAGGAGTGATGGATTCTCATCTCCCAGGAAGGATTATACTGAGGAGTGCTGGGTAATGGTGCCATTGTCAATGGACTGGGTGAGGAACTCCTGGAGGGGCAGGGGATATCCTGGAGGCCTGAGGCAGGACTGTGCTGCCTATCCTGCCTGCGGAATGTTTTCAAATGTCTAATGCATTGTAGAACACTGGTAGGCTGTCTGTTATTCATGGGAGGAATAGTTGGTAGGCTGGATGACAGACTTGGAATCGGAAAAGATTACAATCAGCATGGGTAATCGAGGTCCCTAAAAAGCAAATAGAACCCCCCAAAACCCTGATGAACTGTACAGGCTGACAGGCACAGAATTTAAGAACCCACAGGTGAAAAAATGAATATAATGGCATCTCTAGCTGAATAGTAATAATAAGACAACATTGTATGGTTAACACAAAGTTTGAGAGAAAAAATATCCCCCACCCAAATTAGATACCCTACCAGATCCATTGTGCTCCAAGATAACTTCATCCTAACTTAACTAATACCTACACTGACCGTATTTCGCTGAGCACACCTCATTAAAACTGCCTTGAGGGAATCTTCCTCCAGGATAACTCTGACAGATTTCAAATGGATTCAGACATATGGCTACTGGTTCTGTTCCTGCTCTGTCGCCCTTCCATCATTTTAGCTCTCAGAGTGGGGAAACTGGCTGGCATGTGTGAGCAAGAATATTTTGCACTCAGATAAATGGCCATGTGTAAGTGATTTTCTCCAGTATCATCTCCACACAGATGCTCACTGAGAGGCATGACAGTAGCCACCAACTATCGGCCAGGTCAGGGATCTCAGTCCTTGCTGTGGGTTTAAGTGAGGGGAGCTTTAAAACATACCAGTACCTTGGCCTACTCCCAGAGATGTCAGTTTAATTGTTCCGGGGTCTAGTGCAGCATTTATTTATTTATAATAATATAGAAGTGTTCTATATTTTGAAGTTCTGCGATGATTCTAAAGTGTAAATACTTCCCTGAGATAATGTCTCAGGCCATTGTTTGTATGTCAGTATTTAAAAGTAGAGTTGCTCCTGGGAATTCTTGTTCCTGTCTTCCCCATCTCCACCCCATGACTGAAGATGGAGAGATGAGAGAAATACTGATGGGAGAGAGTTGGCATGTTATACAGAAAGAGAAAATAGAAAAAAAAAAAAAGGAAAGATTTTTGGCAGAACAGTCCATGGTAACTGCTGTGGGTTGAACTCTGGTGTGGCTGACATAAAAAGATAGCTTTGAGGTTTTCACCTCCGGTACTTGAAAATGTGACTTTATTTGGAAATACAGTCAATGTAGAGATTAGTTAAGTTAGGATGAAGTTATCTTAGAACACAATGGATCTTTAGTCCAGTATGACTTACATCTTCATGAGAAAAGGGAAATTTGGACATGGACACACATGCACAGAGGAGAACGTTATGGAAGCCTGCTGCTCAGGAAGATCCCCGTGTGAGGATCGTTGTGATTACAATGACACCACGCAGGCAGTCTAGGGTGATCTTACTATTTTAAGATCAGCTGATTGGTGACCATAATTTTATTTGCAAACTTCACGCTCCCATGGCAGGAAACCTAACATATTTACAGGTGCTGGGGATTAGGGTGTGGACATTGTGAAAGTCCAATATTCTTCTGATGATGCAAAATACTTCCTAGAAATTCTTAGAAATCTTCTAGGATGCAGTCCTTGTATCTCATGTTCCCATAGCATTTTTATTTTATTTTTTATAGTGCTAAGAGTTAAATATAGGGCCTTATACATCCTAGGCAAGCACTTTCACTGAGCCACATTCCCAGCCTCCAGAGCCATTTTTAATTAATTCACTTATATTTGGCTCTTCTTTAGCTATATCTTCTGCCCATGGATTCTCCATCAGCACTCTTTTCTGAAGTGTGTGAGACTGCTGGTTGGGGTTACTGCCAGCCCTCCAGGCCTGGGTGCCATAGCACTGGGTTCCACCCAGAGGAAGGGCACTTTAGATCTTCCCAGAGCTTTTAGCCGTACTCAATTACTAGGCCCCTAAGTATCAGCTTGTGCCAGAGCCTCCACACTGGGGTCAGCCTCCGGCTTCTACTCTTGACAGAGTAGCATCAGTCCCTCCAGTAAAACAAGCCTTCCTATTTTTAACCACATTCTTTTAAAGAGTTGGAGAGGAAGCAAGCCCACAGTTCTCCCCGCACTCCCCTCCATACTTCCTCTGCCCTAAAACTCACCCTTTGGGCTCAGCAGTTACTAAACAGATTCTTGTATTAGTTCCAACATCCACCTGAGGGGGAAGAGGAATAAGACAGGGTGGTGACTATTCCTGTGGTCTCCAATGTGCAAACATATGGAGCAGTCCCTCAGGGTACAGGGAGAAAGCATTAAGATTTCTGTACCTATGAATTTTTAATCTAAAAATCCAGAAGGAAATTATGCTTTCCTATTGCAGTGTGTAAAAGATTGACACTGCCTCCTTCGCTCAGTCCAAATGCCACATGGGCCTGTCCGGAGTGGTTTGATTGTCCTCAGTGGAAGGACTGAAAACGCCAAGTGTGGCTGGGGTTTTCCAGCCCTGGGAGACACTATCATTTGAGGGCACCTTGTGAAGGGGTTGTATAGCAAATCTCATAGCATTTCAACTAAATAAACTTTCACAAAATGGACAAGTGGCTTTAACAGTTTTCTGCAAAGAAACCTGAGAATCTAATTCTACTAATGTGAGTACCAGGAACGGAAGCAGTTGCTGAGTGACAACCCTTGTAGGACAGTCTCTTCCTCTGCCAGTTGAGAATGAGAACAATGGCAGGCTAATCACATCTGCCAAAAAATCATTTGAAAAGTGGATTCCCATGAAGGCTGGCTGAAAGAAGGACAACAGCCACATTCTGAATTGGGAGCACTCTGAGTGTGTTTTGTACATGAATTTATTAGTGTGATGTCATCAAGATTAATCGGCATTCAGAACAGAAGATAAACTTCTACCATTTAACTGTAAAGCAGATTGTTTTACCTTATTTTTTATTTTTATTTTTTTTTTTAGTTTTTTGAGACAGGGTCTCACTTTGTAGTTCAGGCTGGTCCTGAGCTCAGCCTCAAACTTAGCAATCCTCCTGCCTCTGCCTCCCAAGTGCTGGGATTACAAGTGTGAGCCACCACATCAGCACTGTGGTATGTGGTAGTGATTGCTGGTGGGCAGGAGTCACCATGCCCGGCATTGTTGTAAGTGGTTACCAGGGATCGAACTAGGGTCCTTGCTTGTGCAAGGGAGGCCTAGAACCACTGAACTAAATCCCTGGTCCCACCTTACTGATTTTTGAACTTAGTAGCACATATACATCATTGATAAGAAAGGAAATAAGGGCTGGGGATTTAGCTCAGTGGTTCAGGCGTCTGCCTTGCAAGAGCAGGGCCCTAGTTTGATCCCTGGTAACCACATACAACAATGCCAGGCATGGTAACTCCTTCCCACTAGCAATCAGTTCCACATACCACAGTGCTGGTGTGGTGGCTCACACCTGTAATCCCAGCACTTGGGAGGCAGAGCAGAAGGATTGCTGAGTTCAAGTCTCATCTGGGCTGTGTAGTGAGCTCAGGGCCCACCTGAGCTACAAAATAAAACCCTATCTCTGTCTCAAAAAAAAAAAAAAAAAAAGAAAGAAATACTTTGTACATTCAGAAATTTACTGATGTTTAGAAACTACTGTTTTAAACCAGTAGCTTTGGCTCTGGGTTCAATCTATATAGATCTTTTACGATTGTTTGTCTCTTCAGTTTGTATTTTATTACAATTTTATACATACTGGACATCTTATATACAAATATTATCTCCTTGAGTCGCCACCTCATCTCTGATAGGTAGATTCTTTTCATGGTAGAGCTGAGGATTCAGGACTCAGTTTTGGTTTGCTCAAAGATACAAGTTAATAGAAGCTAGTAAGTGGCAGAGAGCAAGCTTCAAAGGTTTCTAAATTCCCCAATATTGAGTGCAAATTATAGCAATTTTAGAAGGATTGCTATGGGTTGAATTGTTTTCCTCAAAAACCTGTAGAAGTTCTCACTCCTAGTCCCGAAGAATGTTGTCTTATTTGGAAATAAAGTTTTTACAGAAATAATGAAGAATATAATGAGGTCTTTAGACTGGGCCCTACTTCAGCATCACTACTGTCCTTATGAAAAGGGGTTTATTTGGACACAGAGACATGTACATTCACAGATACATGCTTCCACCAACCTAAGAACACCTTGGCCACCCTGACAACACTTTGACTTTTGATAGCTATCCTCCAGAACTGTGAGACAATATCTTTATGTTGTTCCAACCCATCAAGTTTGCAGTATTTTGTTCTAGTAGCCTAGGAGACAGTGACCACAGATCTGAAAAGGGCCATGCCAAAAGACATTTAATACCACTAATAGAATCCTGGGAGCCCAAAGAAGGGAAAGAAGCTCAAGGGCAAAGAGTCAATTGTTTGTTATTACCACAAGTTCAAATGCAAGAGCAAGAGAAAAGAATGAGGGAAATTGGCTTGTCTCCCTCATTGCTTGACTTGCTGTTGGTCCTACCTTGGTGGTCTGCTTTGATCTGGTAGAGCTCACTGCTCTTCCAGCAACTTCAAAGGAACAGATGCAGAGTGTTTCTTCTTTGACTTGCTGATAGTGCTTGTATAGTACTTGGAGGTCATAGTCTTTTTCTTGGCTTTACCCTTTCCTTCCTTCCTTCCTTTCTTCCATGTTCATCTTAGCACTTCAGCATCTACTAAAAGGCAAGAGAAATACCCAACAATAACCAAATACATCTGGCAACACAAAAATAATTCTTTGACTAGGTAATAATATATTGTCCCACTGGATAATGCTTTTTTAAAAATTCAGATCATTTGGCACAAAATGAAAAGTATGAAAGAATGACCCCAAGGAAAAATTTTGCCAAATGAGTTTGGCAAAATGCAAAAGCTTCCTAATTAAAAGTATTTCATTTCTCTAGGAGCATGTGAATAGTGACCTACTTAGACTGTAAGTCAGTTGTGGAATCAATTTATTCATTTATTTGATAAATCTTTGTTAGGTATTTGCTGTGATCAGACACTGAGTCTGGTATATAATGAACAAAGTAGCTGTCCAATTCACATTCTAAAAGGAAAAAGAAATAAGAGACAAAATATACAATATGCTAGGTGTTGATAATTGCTTGTCAGAAGATAAAGTGGGATAAGGGGACTAGAGAGTAGTAGCTAGGGCTTTCCATGATATAGGTGAGTGGTTCTATCATAGGCATGCTACATCTGGCTGTTTGCTATCTTTGAAAGGTCTGAAGGTTTCACTGGTATACTTAGCTGAGAAAGGCTTCTCTGATAAAATAAATCCATGTCTCAAGAGAACATGGAACAAGGAACAAGCCATGTCTAGGAAAAAAGGAAAGGTGAGAAATTGAAGGGCACATGTTAGGAAGCAAGAAGGCAGGTAGAGCTCAGTGAGAGCCAAAGAGGAGTTGAAGATCGGTATCACAGAAGGGCCTAGTACGCCCCCGGGATTTGGATTTTGCTATGTATGAGATGGAAGCCATTATAGTTTGGACCAAAAAGTCACATAAATCAGTATTTAAGGGGATCTTCCAGATGCCTTGGAGTGTGGAATGTTAGGGAGGGGACTGGTGAGAATAGAAGAAGGACGATGTGGGGGGAGGGTCTTGTCAGGTGCCTGATGAGGGACAGTAGACTAAGATGGATAGAGTGAGACTACGGATATAATTTGAAGGTAGAGCTGATAGCTTATGAGTTGGATTAGGGTATGAGAAGAAAAGAGGACATATTAAAAGTCTCAAGGTTTTGAATTAAGCAACAGAAAAATAGGAGTTACTATTTCCCAAGTTGCAGATAGTTGTGGGTGGAGTTGACTTGGTTGGGAGATGTAGCGGGAATCAAGCTCCATTTCAAACATTAAGTTTGAGTTGCAAATTTGTCGTCCATTGAGTAGGCACTTAATGCAGGAGTCTAGAGTTCATTGGGAGCGTCGAGATTAGACAGTCTAGGGGACATTTAATGCCACAAGTGAGTGGACTTCACTTTGGGCGTGGGTGAAGATGAAGTGGACAAGATGTCCTGAGACTACTCTCAGGTGTAGAGGTGAAAAAACCTAGGAAAGGAGTTTGAAAAGGACAGAACTCTGAAGTAAGAGAAAAACTAAATTCCGGAATCCAAGGAAGAGAAAAAGAGAGCAGGAGGAATGCAGAAGGGAAGGGAGAACCCACGCATCTCCCACACATCACCTTCCTGTGATGTTCCAACCGCAGCATCTGCTTTTGCTCACTCATGCATGTATGAAGCTGTTTGTGCATTTGATTTTCCCTGCTTGGAGTATAAGGGCCTGTAAAAGCTAGTGCTGGGCCTAATCTTCATATCTGTAATAGCATTATGCATACTATGTGCTCAAAATATTTTTAATTTAAAAAATTATTTTGAGGTAACTAAAGAGTATCATATCCTTAAATAAATCTTAATGTCCAGTGAATTAAGTTGGTTCATGGCAATTAGTGAGGAGACAGTGAAATGTAGAGAGGTCAAATGGCACACGTAAGAATCAGACTTTGGTTACTTAGTGCTGTGTAACAAGTAATCCTGGCAGTGGCTTTAATGACAAGTTGTGGTTAATCATGAGCCCAGGGTCAGAGCTCAGGCTGGGCTTGATGATGCTTTTTCTGTACTATGTAGTGAGTATCAGCTAAAAGCATCAATATGGCCACTGTACCCAGCTGGTAGATGGGCACAGGTGGAAGGCCAAGAAGTCATCACTCATGTGTCCAGATGTCTTCCACACCACTGTATCTGTACCTGGTTTCCTCAGAGTGTGTAGATGTGGGGAGCAGGACTTCCCAGTGGTCATTTCCAAGAGGGAGCTTCCTAGTACGTGAAAGCAGAGTTGTGGGTCCTGAGGGCTCTGTCTTGGAAGTTAGACACGTTGCTCCTGCCACATTCTATGGGGCAGCTCAGTGTCCAGAGAAGGGAAATAGACATTACCTGGCCAACAGGGCACTGGCAGAGACTTTGTAGTCACTTTTGTCTACCAAGCAGACATTCCTGGATTTGAATCCTTGGTCTGTCATTGCTGGTTATGTGAGTTGAAGTAAATTATGTGAACTCCCAACTGAGATTATTTTTTTATTTTTTATAGTTTTGAGGGTCAGACCCCAGGCCTTGTGTGTTTGGGTAAGTGCTCTACCATTGAGATTCATCCTCAACTCTCATAATGCTAATGTTTTGGGTGTTGTGAGGGAAATGTGGCATGGCAGTGTGCTCTGTCATGTAGTAGGTGCTCAGTATTATGAATGTCATATGTACTTGATAGTGAAATGCAACGGAAATCAGAAAGAAGATGCTTAGGGGATGTGATATATAAGAGACCTTTAGTGACTGCCTCCATTTGGAAGAGAGCAATCGCAGAGTAAAGAGCTAGTGGCAAAAGTCAAGCCGTAAGTGGATTTGAGGGCAGTACAATGGAAGATCTGGCTGTCATATGGGGAAATCAGGTTAAGCAGAAGGTCAAGTGGAGAGGTGGCAAATTAAGACAGGTGAGAGGAGATAATTGATGAGGGCAGGCTTTTTTTTTTTCCTTTTAAGGCTTAAGATTTTTCAGAGTCACATTTAGAATGCAGTAATCCTGAATCGGTCATTGGGACAGGCCCCATTATGGGTCTGGGTCTCCTCATTGAATTTTTCTTGCCTCTTGAAAGAGAGCTTCCTTGTCCTCATCTCCCAACATATATCCCAAGTTGGAAAGACTTAACAAAGATGCTTATTCTTGAGTTACATAAATGTGTTTCTAAATTTTTAAGTCTTATCCTCAATCTTAGAGCACCATGAAAGCTTAGCTTATAAATCACACAGATACAGGTTCCAAAACTTTGAAAAGGTTCAGGCATTTAAAAAGCATTCTAAAAGAAAGCACTTCTGTATAGAACTTGGAAGGAAAATATGATAAAAAACCTGTATCAGCTGTGAATTTGGGGGTAATTATAAAATTGTTGGTGCCAAAATCGGCAAACTAGAATTTTCAGGAACACAGCTAGGGGCCCTGCTCTCATGCCAAGGTGAGGGTAGGCATAGAGACAGAGGCAGGCAAGGTCAGGCTAAGCAGGGGCAAGCACACAAGGAAGGAGCTGTCCTGTCAGAGGGAGCTTCAGGACATGCAGAGGTAACATCAGTTAAAAGGTGTTAGTTTCCTGGTTGTAATACAAGTTGAGTAATGACAGATGTGTTGTGTGAAGAAAATTTGCGATCCTGTGGAGACTTGACATTTAGCCTCCAGTACTACACTGTCATTTTTCTTTTATTTCTAGTTAAGTTTACATTTCTCCATCACTTGGCTCATTCCAAAAACTCTGTAAGGCCATTTAAAAAAGCGCAAGTTATGCAGGAAGGTGAAGACATGTGAAAGAAGGAATTTTGCATGAATAGAAAGAAAAAAAAATGATTAAGCCAAGGGGAGTATATGGCATACTTTCCAACTCATTTGTGAAACACACACATGCTTCTGAGTTTCCTAATTGCCAAGGCAAAAAGAAAAATAGCGTTAGTTATACCATCTGTAGCATAAAGATCATAAGCAGAGTGCTCAGAATGGACACTATCAACTTTATGGTACAATTTTTCATTGTGTATTGGTATCATAACTATACAGAAATGCAGGAAAGGTTGATAAAATTAATAAAACATTGCAACCCTTGTGTATAGTCCTTCTGTGGCTTGTCCTAATACATTATTAATATTTGGATGAGTAATGGAATAAGTGTCCATGTTGGTTGTAAAACAAAGTATATCTAAACTCAATAATTTTAATTAAGTAAAGAAGGGAAAGAAAAATTTGATGGTTAAAAAAGGAAACAGGAGGGTGGGGTTTGTGGAGGCAGGGGAATGGGAAAAATGAGAACTAAATTGTTTCATATCTTGGTACAAATAAATTCTCAATGTCGATTGTGATCATAACGTGTATATAAAATGTACCAATAAACCAATTAAAAAAAGAAAACTACAAAATAAAAAAAAAAAAAAGAAAACTTGTCAAGAGATCAAGGTCAAGTTACATGCCTGTTCAGTCGTAGAAAAAAAATTGACTGGGCCGGGAACATAGCTCAGTGGTTCTGCCTGTCTTGCAAGCGCAAAGGCCCCTTTTGATTCCCGGTAACCACATAACAGTACTGGGCGTGGAGACTTACCCCAGCAGCAAACAGCACCACATACCACAGTGCCGGGTGTGGTGGCTCACGCCTGTAATCCCAGCACATGGGAGGCAGAGGCAGGAGGATTGCTGTGATGTGAGTTTGAGGCTGAGCTCAGGGCTAGCCTGAACTACAAAGTGAGACCCTGTCTCAAAAAAAAAAAAAAAAAAAAAAAAGAAAGAAAAAAAATTGACTTTAATTTTAAAAAGTAATTTTAATTTTTAAACTAACTTTTTGTCATTTCCTGGTGTGCTTCCTAAGTTAAATTTAATGTTGTTTAACTCTGTCCCATCTGCCATTTTGCATAGGCCTGCTCCTGTCCTTGCTATCCTGTCCTGTGGGTAAGCTGTGTACAGCATGACAGGCCTGTTAGGGCCACCATTTGCTGTCTTTGGTGACTGCAGGGCAGTTGTGACAGTGACTAAGACAAGTCTGGGGCATGGGGTTGGACAGAGCTGTGACCCCAGGGAAAGAGAGTCCTCTCGAGGAACGAGAGCCATTGTTTGAACTTAGACCCTTGGTATGTTTCTGTTTATTTCATTAGTCTTCTTCCAGTTGAATTTGTTGGTCAGTTGAGAGAAGAGAAAGAATAGTTTCTCTAACTACCACTAGAGCCAGGTCCACAGTCACAGAACTTGCCACATGTCATGAGTTACCCAGTGTGTCCCCATGTGCCATCTCTGTTAACTCTGAGACCCTGCAGCAGTGGGTTATCCCTGATTCCCAGACAGAAAAACCAAAGCCTATAATGACAGCTACAAAGAAGCAACAATATACTTTATGTCCAGTTTTGTAGCCTCGATTCCCACTGTCAACAGTTCAGGAATAAGAAAAACTTCTCCTTCTTCTCTTCAGGGTATTGTTTCAGTATTTGTTAATGGAACACTTGAAATGGGTGGGGAACAGGCCATGTTAAAATAGTGAACAGTTTTAGCTCTAAAGCTTCCAGTTGGAAAATGGCATAATCTTAAAGTAAATGTTAGCACTTTGTTTCTCAATAACGCACACATCTCCTTTCAACAAAATTAAACCACATAGGTAGCTCATAAATCTCTTGAATAGGGCCCTCTGGTGCCTACAGATACAGATAAATCATGCTGAGAGGATGCTGAACCATGAAATGATTCTGTTAACATGTCATCTGTCTAGAATATATTTTCAGATTTCCAACAGAAGGGTCTAAATTATGAAGGGAGGTGTCCTAGCAAAGATATGCTTCCATACTCGGTCCTTTTAACCTCTTCCATCTGCCGCCTCTGTCTCAGTGTGGCACCTGATTCAATACATGGAGCACAACATGGCCGAATGTGGAGTCCTGGTAGTCAGCCATTTTGACAGGCAGTGAATCCAGAACCCCCTTAAGCTGTGTCATCGAGTGACAAGTGATAGATCAGTGCTACCTGTCCTGCCTTATGAGGCAGTTTTGAACATTGTTAGATAATAATGAGAATTTTAACTACCAAGAAACCAAATTAAGTGAGCTATTGCTTTAAATTCAGTAATGACTCTGATATTATAATAAGATTTAGAAACTTTCCTTAAAATGGTGTCCGTCTTTAAGTTACTTAAACATAGCCTCAGAATTTGAGGTAGGGAGTAATGGGTTTTAGTGGCAAAGTTTCAGTATTAAACAATGTAAGAATAGTTTTTTGCGTCTAATAACCTTGTTAGCTGCAAGGGACTGTTACTTTTCTACATTTTATTTTAGAGCCCATAGTAAAAGTGGCAACACCTTCTTTAAGTGGAGGTGGAAGAGAAATACTTCCTTTCACCGACTGTCAATAGTCAATTCCAATGGTTCTTAGACATTGGTGGGTGAACAAACAGAATGTGCTAGAAGTGCAAATTCTTAGGCTTACTCAGTCAGAAACTTGGAGGTGGAACTCAAAGTTCTGGGTCCTTCCAAGCCCTGTGGGTGATTCCGAGGCTCACCTAGGCATTCGCATCCTGGGCAGCATACACCCTTTTCAGCCCCTCGTGTGGGGCACTGGAGTGGTCCAGCAGCAACCCCCTGACCCTGTTAACTTTCCATTCCATTCTCCACATCACTGTGGGCCTTCATAATGAAAGATCAGTTTCTTTTTATCACCAATGGATAAGTGAATACTATCTAGAGGGAACTTGAATTTTCCTCCTTTGTTTGTACAGTCCAGCCTGAGACGGTGGAAGCAGCTGACCACAGCAGTGATGGGGTGGTGATTTAGGGGTGGTCATTCACCACTGTGAGAAGGAATACTGGACAAACTCCCTATTCATTTTTTACTTTTAGGTGTTAACACAAGCCTGGAGAGCTTTGAGTGGGGAAGACAGCTAGGGGAGATTATACGTTGTGGTAGCAGGTCAACCTGATTTCTCTCTTGAGACTCTTAACCAAGACCTAGGGGATCAGCCAATTGATAGTACTAATAAAAGCTGAAAAGTTGAAAGAATTGGAGCTGGTGAGGCCCATATTGGATTTGTATCAAAATGGCAAGCAAAGCAACGTAGGAGACAGAGGATGGGAGAGGGAAGGAGGGAGTGGCAAGAGGATCAGATTGACATTAGAGTCTGGCAGGCCAGTATAGTCTGGGGACATGATCCCAGTTTCCTGGCTTGCCTCTTTCCCTCCCCAGCCTGGCTCTCTTGAAGCCTGCATGAATATAATTCTTTATGCTCATCATAATGCTTTACACCTTGTATCCTTGAATATTACTCCTTCGTTCAAACTGTTTGAAGGAGCTTCATTTCAAAAGTGCAACTAGAAGATCTCTGGGAGCTCAACTTATCTCTGGGAGCTTTCTATGGCTAGGCACAAATCTTCTCTTTACATCCTCAGCTGCATGCAGCACAGTGCCTAGTTTTAGTAGAAACTTAGTGCATATTTGGTGAGTGAACTGACAGTAGGCACTAAGGATGCTGCTGAGCACACAGGAAGTTATTCTGTAGAATTAAACCCAAAAGCTCAGCATGTGGGTCTGACTACAGACAGGCAGAAGGCCACTCTTTGGAGCGGTAGACATGTTCCACATCTTGATTCTGGGGGTGATCAGATGACTTTATATGTATGTCAAAATGCACAGAGCTTTATATTTAGAAGGAAAAGTTTTATGGCATGTAAGTTGTAAGTTAGTTAATTCGACTTTAACAAGAGATTTTTAAAAAGGCCAAAAATAAATAAATAAATAAATAAATAAATAAATAAATAAATAAAAAGAAGACAAAGTAAAATATGCGTTTGCAGTGACATATTTATTTCCTAATAAAGAATTTCAGTGCTTTTTAAACAATTTTAATCAAGTCTCTTTTTCTCTCCCTTATGACCTTACAGTCCTGATAATAGGGATGCTAATTGTGTAACATGCTTTTTGCCCTGCTTAGTATTGTTCAAAATGTTGCCATACACAAGGTACTATTTTTCTACTTTCTAATTCTGAATAGTGATAGAAACAAAAGATTAAATTCAAAAAGAAGTGAGTCCAGATTCCTGAAAGGGCTGCTGCAAGGCCCTCCTTCAATGTTGTTGGCTAACAATTATTTGACTTGTGAGCTTTAGATGGTATCGAGTGTGCTTTCCTAAGCAGGCATTTCCTCAACTCAAATGCTGGTTTGTAGGATGTTTCAACAGGCTAACTGAAAGCAGCAGCATCCTCAGTGTAGGGAAGTAGATCAAATGCGTTTGGGAAATCCTGGGTTAAATAATGTGAACACGACACTATCTCAGGACTTCCGATGTCTTAGAATAGACATCGGATTTCATTCACAATGTTCAGAGTTGCCATTTCTCGCCCACAACTTCACTTTGAAACTTAATTTAATGGAATCATTACTGTTACACTGACATATTTATATATGTGTTCTGTCTAAATACTATGTGGTTGTATTCATGTTTATTTTGCTTTATTTTAGAAAGTCATGAAGCCAGAGCCTTTTGAACTTTTGTTTCATGCTTATGTCATAGAACACATACATTAGCTCTGTGCTACCTTATTTTGATTTTTAATTTTTCTCAGTGTTTGGATGGAACTCAGGATCTTGTGCTTATGAGGCAGGTGCAGAGTGGCAGCTTATTTTAAAAGTAAGTGTCTGGCACCAGTAAGGAAGAGTCATTGTCAGGATGTGGACGTTTTTCCTGCCTTTTGTTTTGACTTCTCAGGCATTATTAAGCTTTTTATGCTTTGCAAAGGACACATAATACTGAAAACTGGTTAAAATATGTGCAAAAAACCCCCAACAAAAACAAAAAATCACGAGCAAAATAAAAACCATAGCAGAAGAAATATTTTGAGCCAGTTAGTTGCTATTCTATGGGAGTAAAGGAAGAAATTTTCATCTTAAATAATAGTGTTCTGATTTTGTTCATGCAAGGGAAAGAAAAACAAAAGGGAACATCTCCAAGTGCTTCTGCATATAGTCACAGTGATTGTGGAGCTCTATATACCCTCGATCATTTGTTTTTTTTTAAAAGCAGAATTTTGTAAACTTCACTAAATGTGAGTTGCTGTCCTCGCTACCATCACCGAGGACCTTGGAGGTGCAGTTCTGTACTTTTTCCATGCCAGCCAGTGTTTCTTGAAAGGGGTCATTCATAGGATTTTTTTCATTTTTCCCTAGAATAGGCAGGTGAAATCAAGGCCCGAGCTGGTATAGGTTTTTCACGATACACACTGTCAGTGAAAGAGACTTTCACCCAAGGCGGGAGTGGGTGATGTGCAAACTGAAATAGGTTAAGTTCCGAATGAGTTATTCCCAGTATAACTCATTAATATGGGAACCTTGGGGTGATATGAATGAACCCTCTGATATTTATAGACCACCTGTTCATAAAAAAACAACCTGTATTAATTCTGGTCTCATTCATGATGCAATAAAGAGTTTTCTAGTATAAAAACCTATTATCCAAGAGTTTTCAAAATGCCCTTTGGTAAGATGAGAAAACATTATATTTAGTGGGCAAAATATTATATATAGTGTGCTTAGCAGTCCTGACATCTTAATTGTATAGTTTGCTGCTATAATTAGGTAATAAATTTGTGGGTAGGTACTTCTGGCTAATTATCAAATCACAAAAATAAATCATTAAATTATTTTTAGATCCTAAACTGATGCCCATCATAAGGGTATGTAGGAATGTTTAGTATCCCATTCTTTACAGGTGGATAACATAATGCTTGTCCAATGTAACCTCTTCCATTTTCTATAAATGTGATTCTTTGAATTCCATTCTCTTGCAGCAGCAATTTTCTATGTAAATTTTAACATCAGAAAAAATAATCCAGATCTTGTGAGATAGAGGGACTTTGTGTCTCCTAGAGCACAGCAAGCTCTAAAACCATAGTAGAAACTCTGTAACTAACCAGAACAACCCTTAGACAGGGACTGTGAGTCCCTGAACCTACTGCGGAAACGAGGCTTCTAGTGCAGCAGGAGCCTGCACTGGCTTCACACACGCACTGGACCCATGGCACATCGAGCGGAGAATGTTTTTCTCCATTAGCAGAACTCCTTTTGCTTTGAATAGCACTTGTAGGACACATCCTTATTTATTTATTTAAAGCATAATTCTCATTTCTGATTTTGCAGCTGTCTAGTCTTAAATTTTGAGGATTATGCAGCGGGACCTCTTTCCAGTCTGGGCCATTTTATGACTTATATAACAAGTGGGATCTAACAGTAAATTGTTGATGTTCTAAACCAGCTGGTTAGGTAGGCAAGGTGGCTGAGACAGTGAGTACCAGCTCGGTTTGGCGGTAGTGGGGCGTGTGGTGCTGACAAGGTCTGTGACAGGAGTAGGTGTTATCAGGCACATCCGGGAGGGCAGCGCAGAGGCCCCACTCGGTGTGCCTTGTGTCAGTGCATGTGTGAAGCCAGTCGCAGGCTCCCGCTGCACTAGAAGCCTTGTTTCTGCAGTAGGTTCAAGGACTCACAGTCCCTGTCCTAAGGATTGTTTTGGTTAATAACAGAGTTTCTACTATGGTTTTAGACCTTGGTGTCCTTTAATAGCATCTCCCAAGAAGCTGAAGCATACTTTTCATTGACCACAGCTGTCTGCTGGCAGTCTCTTGGGCAGGCAGCTTCTATGACTAGTACAAAAATTTTAGATCAAAACTAAATTGCTGACTTTCATTTTTGCATAATGTAACTTATATAAGCGTAACTGGATTATAGCTGTGTTTGACTACCAAGGGTCTCACTGGTGAGGGCTTTTACAAATGAAAGTGGATCAGAGTGAAATATGTCCTTCATAAATGGTTTCCTCTATTTATTCTACTCGGAAAATATTTCATTTAGGCTGGTAATTTAAAGTAGTGCTGCTGAAGAGCAGGAATTTGTTTTAACAAATAGTTTGTTAAATAGTTTCATCTGATTACAAAGGTAACATGCTGACCACACAACATCAAATATTATATAATTGTATGTCTTTTAAGGAATAAAAGCCTCTCAAATCTTTCCCCTCAGGACCACTGTCAACAGTTTGCTGCATATCTATTATTAGCTATTTTCCATGTGGAATACATACATATACATTTCTGCTGTTTGCTAGCATTTTAGTGGAAATATATTTCAGAATAAAATTTTCTGATATAACAGAAACTAATTTTTCTCTATATTAGTTTTTTCAAATTATGTTTGTGTGCCTGGAATAGGTTAAGATGAAGGTATTTTCAGTGCCTGTTTATCTCCATAATTATCCAAAGTTGTTAGAGGCTATGGATGGTTTATTAGATAGATTTAGAAAGAATAACTGCAATACTAAGCTTTTTGCTACAGAGTGGGCTTCCAGTGCACAAAGCACTACAATTATTTGGAGACAATCTGTAACCTTGGAAACAATATGGCAGCAGTGACATCAGCAGCAATTATGTGCAATTTTTATCCCCTGTTTGTCACCAAGGTAACCAGAGCAGGTTTCCCTGCTTGAAATTTTAAGAATGTTGTAGTCCTGTATACAGCATGATGCAGGAGAAGATTATACTCAGAATCCCTCCTATAATTCATTCCATTTCCCCTATAAAGCAGCCCTTTGGAATTTAAATAGCACACATCTATTTTTGGTGACAGCTGCAAGTTTTTGAGGCTATTAAAATGAGTTCAGATACCCTAAATACAAAAAGGAATTTATTGCAGTGATTAAATTTTGTGATGTTTTTCTCCATTAGCATAACTCCTTTCACTCTGAACGGCACTTGTAGGACACGCCCTTTAGGAAGAGAAGAAGAGAGACAAACGGAAGGAATATCCCTTGGCCTTGCGTAATACACAGATTGGCTCGGTCCGAAACCAACTGCCTTAAGACGGAACCACTGACAACAGCCTGAATGGCTCTTGTGGATTAAGAGAGTCAGATGGTTCACGTCAGGGAACATGTCAGAGGCAGGGGTGACTCCGGTTAAAGGGGCACATTCTTTCTGGTTTCTTGGATTGTTTCTGTAAGTCTGGGTAATTTGCCTACAGATTCTGAGTGGATAAACAGTGGAGGAGTGAGTGAAAAGATGCACACATGTGCCTCGCTGTGCAGTGTTGTAATAGTGCTCTGGCCTGTTTTCCCCCAAGAATCCTGTTTTCTCTGTGCTGAGCAGTTTCTTCTGAGATCTTTGCTCACATATAAACCTCTAATCACTTTTGAAAGCAAAATTCCATGAAACAAAGACCATGGCAGTGACCATGCCAGTCTCTTGCTGAATCATTACATACCATGGAAAACTATCTGTGCCATCTCTCTGTCTTTTAAATCCAGTGGGAAGAGACTGAAGGAGAAGTGCAAATGAAGTTCTCACTATTATGGGGTCAGTTCCATTCGTCTGACCTCTAGGCACCCTAGCAATGTCAACCCTGGTGGTGAGCGACTCAAATGTAGATATTCAAGGGCCCAGAGTTTGGAAGGAAAGACAGACATGAGAATGAAATTCTAGGTAAAAGCATATGAAATCCCCTTTATACAGCTGCTCTGATTTACAACAAGCACCTCTCTGGTGGGCCCGCCCCTACCTGAGCAATAAGCATATTTATGTACGTATATATAAATATGTGTTATTTATGTCCCAGGGCTAGAAATTTTCTTCTGGAGAACTAAAATTATTCTCAGGACACTTTATTTTATTTCCAAATCAGGTACCTGCCTGCATGGGAATGGTCCAAATGAACCTCAGATGGTGAAGTATTAGAGCGACGGTAGGCATGAGAATAGAGCTGGGCGCTATGGCCTTCTCAGTACCACCCAGACCCCGCTTGGAAGGTGAGCAGGCCTTAGCCAGCAGGAAGTGAAAATCATGTAGCTCTCTCTGAGGACTGCTTTTATTTTAGTAGAGAAAGACATTTTTTAAAAATTGAGTTAATTGGTACATTTGAGGTATACATTATGATCATATTCATCACTGTGAACTTGAACATGTACATGATGTATCTTGATTCTCATTTTTTCCCTTTCCCCTGCCCTCCTTACAATTCCCACCCCCTATAGACATAGCTTTGTTTCTGTTTTTTTTAATCATCAAGTTTTTTCTTCCTTGCTTTGGAAAGATAGTGCTGCTGAAGAGCAGGGATTTGTTTTAACCTGTATAACCTGTCGCCCCCACCATTTTCCCTTTGAATACTGAGGGGAATACTGGCTGGCTCTGAACTTACTGTGTCTCCCAGGCTGGCCTTGATCTCGTGGTGATCCACCTACCTGAGAACCAGAAGACTTTTGTTATCTCGACATTGGAAACTACAGAATGACATTGTGAGAGATTGGAAGTATAGGTTAGGGTGGAGCCTGTGATAGAGAGGTATGAAGTTCTTCATAGGCCACAAGCCAACTGTTTGTAGTTAGAAGGAGAACAAAGCTTTACAATTGATCTTCTTCACATATTGAATAAGATTATTAATAAGAGAAAGCCATTCGTAAGAAGGTGCTCAGTTTCTTCTTCATTTTCAATAAACTTTAATGTAATATCCATTGTACTCAAGGTATGTCAGAAGTGCTATAGTATAAAAATTCACCTTTGAAAAAGATTCTTTTCCTACTCCCTCTGCCATATTTCATAGGTCCAAGAAATATCACCTCCATCACACAACTCGCACTGTTGCCACAGACAGTTAAGAATGTATAGGTGTTCTCCTTATACCTTTTTAAATGAATTGAGCTAAATTATAGCTTCCCATTTATAAAACAGTGCTAGTCTAAAGCTGTAGAGTACAAAATTCAGATATTGCCATAGTAACTCTGCTTTTCCCAGGAAGTAATTGAAAAAAGGCACTTTTTACAAAAATAGAATATTGATGTTCATAACTATAAAGGAATTAATTTACTGACTGATAGAGGGGAAAGAAGAAAGATGAACCATCGAGCTGTATTTTAGTGTGGTTGTGATTATCCTCAGGGTGGCAGGCAGCTTAAACTTGTTCTTTTATTTTTGCAGCAGAGAGCACTTTTCTTTTCAGCTTGGTTTGTGTATAGAAATAGCTTCCAGAAATACATAGAGAAATAAGGAATTAGCGAGCACATTTGGTAAAACACTGAAAGGCTCCAATTTGTTTCTTGCCATTATCAGTTTGATGAATGTTAAAATTGCTTGCACGATATTTAATTGCTGTTCATGATTAGCATGAAGCAATACTATAGGAGTAGCTGTGAATGTGCCATTAGCAATTAGGATATGCTGGCCCATCACAGGTGCCATCATGAGACCAAACACCCACATGTGAAGGAAAAATGATTAGCTAGGAAATAATAATGGTAATAATTACATGTTAGAAATACTATTTGGAGGGTTGTTAGAATTTTGATGAAGGTTTGTATATGTGTATATTTATATCCATGTGTCAGTATGTGTCATCTATATATTCCAGGACTGCTTCTGTGGAAATTTTCTTCCAGAGAACTAGAATTATTCTCAATTATTTTATTTTCAAATCAGATTCCAGTTGACTAGGAAATGGGCCAAATGAATGAATCTCTGTTGGTGAAGTATTAGGCCTTGTGACAGAAATAGGGAGGAGAGCTTAAGGACATGGCCCTTCCAGGATCCCAACTAGATTCTACCCTGCAAAGTGGGTCCCAGCTAGCAAGAAGTGAGAAAGTTGTAGTTCTCTTCACAAGTATTTCCATTTTAACAAGAGAAAGACATGGTGAAGCTAGTGCTCATCAGGAATGGAATCTCACGCACGAATAACCTGGATGAGAGTGGTGACTAGAGGCTGAGCTGGGTTCTCATTAGGACTTGTATATGTGAGGATGTTTCCTGTGCTGAGGATCCACTGTATTATTATTTGTCTCTGTGTATCCCCTATAATGATATGAGTTCATGGAGGAAGGGAAGCTAGAGGCGTAGGTCTGGCTTAGTTCCTGGAATAGGAAGAGAATGGTAAGTAGATGTCTGATGATTGATTGATTGATTAGCTGATAAATGAATATGCTGAGGGTGGCTCACACACTGCTTTCTATAGCCAGCCACCCTTGATTCCTAGACTGCCACTGACACCACAGGTATCTTCTTTACTACCTGTGGCCCTTAAAATAATTTCTAGTAATTTTTTTCTTAAAATAAAAGCCACTGTTTATTGAATACATGCTATGAACTAGACGTCAGTTTAAGTATTTTAACTATTACTGTGTACTTTAATATTTTCTCACATCATAGGAAAGTATTATTAATATCTCTGTTCTTTACAGAAGAAAACCAAAGCTTAGGAAGAAAAACTTGATTACAATTAAGTAACTAGCAAATGGTAGAGGCAGAGTCAGAAACCAAACAGTCTAGTTTTGATTCTTTCCCCTTTTGTTGCCAGCCCCTGAGAATAAACTGAAGTAAACTTAATTCTTGGATCCCAGGAATTCTGGCAAAGAGCCTTTAATCATGAGTAAGGGTGGTAAGAGGTCACGTTACACTAGGATCCCGGGTTGCAGGAATAGTTCTTTAGGATCTTTGATGAGATTAAAAGACCTATGAAGCGTTTTTCCTAACATCAGAAAACACTCATGCCCATGTTGCTGTAGTGGGATTAGAGTATATTTGTGTGGGAAAGTTCTTGTGTATCTTCAATGGTGTGGCACTTGATAAAATAATGCTGTGTTGTCTAGGGCTTCTGATTTTAAAAGAACAGTCACATCTTGGTTTATTTGACCCTCACATCTTCTTTGAGGTAATTAGTGTAGATGTGACAGTCCATTGAGCTGACGAATATTTTTGTTCCTTTTGAGTACAGTATAGATTATTATACTTATCAAGTGCTCTAAATGGGTCTGGCCTATGAGCTGCTTTGGCCAAGAACATGTGAGTAGAGATAATACATGACATTCCTGGGTAGAAACCTTGAAAAGGCAATTCACAGTGGTTTCTTTCTTCCCCTATTGTGATTATGGTCAACATTCTGGATAGTGTAGGCCCATAAGACCATGTGTTTAGAGAGCTGATACTAGGTTTGAAGTTTATTTTTCAATTGCTTCCTTATTTCCTTTACCATGTGCCACAGGACGATAGACAAAGTTCATTTTCAGTCCTCAATCTAAGGAAATGCCATTTTTTGGGTCATTTTAATGATGTCTTTATTAATGTAAGACTTACATAAAGTAAAATTATGCTTTTTGCATAATTCTCTTTTTGAAAACCTTTTTCCTGCAGTTGTATATTGACAGCAAAACTGATTATAAGGGATAGAGCCCCTGTGTACCCCACCTCTCATCACCACGTGCATCTCCCTTAGCACTAATGTCCACCACCAGCATGATATTTTAAAATTAATTTTATTGCTACATTTTAGATACACATAATGATCACATTCCTATAGGGAACTCGTGCCTGTACATTATATCTTAATTCTTTTGTTTTCCACATTCCCTTCCCCTCCCTTCAGCCTTTCTTCTCCTTCTTTATAGAAGCTTTGTTTCTATTTTTCCTTCTGTTCTCTTTTTTCTTTTCCCTTTCTTCCTTTTCCTTCCTCCTTCCCTAGATCCCCTTCTCATTTGAACATTTTCTTTCTGTTTCACAATATCTCTTATACATTTTGGTCCTTATTTATCCTTTCAGTGTGTCTGAATTATTTCCCTTGAGTATGGTCTCAGGTTGCATACCTAGAAATGGCTGAAGTTTATCCTTCTTTGTGACAGAATAGTGCTCCATTGTACATTAAAAAGAAAAAAGCACATGCATCTTCCTTATTCTTTCATTGGTCGATGGGCATTTGGGGTGTTTCTAAGCTTTAGCTGTGACAAACTGCTGCTATAAACATGGGTGCACACAGGGAAATGTCATTTTCTAAATCTTTATTATTTATGTATTTTATCTCAATCTCTGTCCTTAAACATGTCCCTCTGAGAAGTAGTGTGGACAGTGTGGGCTCCTTGGGAGGCTGGTGATTAGGCAGAAGGCAGGTGGCAGGAGCAGGTGGTAAAATAAGGAGCTTAGTTCTCGAGATCCATGAAAACCTTCTTCTGCTTTTCTGTGTAGCTTTGGGATTTGCAACAGAGAAGGTCAAGCACATAGGACATAGTACCAGTGTCCAGCATAGAATCTTGGAGGCTGCTTTCACCTTGGCGTGTCTTCTACAAGCTTCAGCCACTGCCCGTGAAATAAGCTCAGAGTACAGTGTATCTTTCTACTTTACAAAACCTGCCAAATTATACCTTATGTGATTTATTTGGTATGACTTGAATTGAGGGTTTGTTTCAGTTTTTACTTGTCCCGTTCTCAAAACTGAAGATGAAAGTATATGTCAGGCTTTCATAGAGATTAAAACTGTATCTCAGGAAGAAGTGCTGAATTACTAGGAGAGTTCGTTTAGTTCACTGATGAACTATGGCAGTATCAGTGTGGAAGCACCTTGGCTTCATAGACCATATCTGTGCACAGTGCCTGTGGAGTGGGCTTCGCAGGCTGGGAAAGGTCCTCCAGCAGGAAAGGAGCTGAACTCTGGTCAGATGTCAGTGAGAACACTTCCCTTGAGTGTTAACCCAACTGACCTGTCAGTGTGTGGTGATCATGCATCTGAACTGGAAGGCCAAGGTCTCTTAGTTATTTCTGCTGACTGTTCAGCCAGATTTCATTCTGTGGATCAAGACCCTAGTTAATAGCATGCTATTTGATTAATGCAACTATCCTAGACTGATATAAGTAACTAAACTCCAACTATCTATTCAGATATCAAACTTGGGGGTGTTGATATTTTAGGTTGCTTTCTATGTCAAATGATCTTTCTGAAATAAAAAAGCAGCTACTTGGAATCACAATACCTCATATTGAATTAATAATAGTTATGGATTGTTGTAATTTTAGACATTTCTGAGCACAAAACACAATCGGGATAGATTAGGATGTTACACAAAGATTTCTCTGTGTTCAAACTTTTTTCTAAGTTAAATTTATGTGTAAAAAGGCTCAAAAGGTAAAGATTCTTTAAGGAAAGTGCCCTTAGCCAGAATGCCAGCATCCATCAAGTGAAACTTGAAAGTTGCTGGCGTGGTTTAGTGACTAATTTTCAATTATATATGTGCAGTAATAAGTGATAGTCATCATGAGTAACTGTTTCCTGATTGTATGATGCAGTCATGGGGAGGGAGCTGGCATGAACTCACTGGCCCAGGATTCCCAGAGCTTGGACATCGCAGAGCTGCCGTGGAGGCCGAGCAGAGACAGGAGGCCGGATTTCCCCCCTGCAGGCATTGGTAGCTAATTAGAGCCACCAGCAGGAGGCAAATTAAAGCCTTATTGGGAAATTCTAAATAGATAGATGTTTGTGGGTTTTGGAGATTTCTCCAAAGCCCTCAAGCAAGACTGAAGTGCCAGAGCAGGCATCATCAAGTCTTCCCACCACGCTGGATGTATCCCTTAGCAGCTCTTCAGAGTCTCTGAAAACCGTGATGCTGCCGTAGGGAATAAGGTCCTCACGACTCCTGGTTTTAAAAAGGAATAGGTACAGTGAGTAATATCAGTGGAATTGAAATACAGTAACTAAGGTTCTTATCTTGTATTCACCCTTGTATTTCTTTGACTCTTCCTCTATAAGGCATTTGCTCTTAGAATTAGCAATACGCAAATCTACATAATCAACATCCATTGAATATGCTTACGAAGAAAAAAACCTGCAGTATTGATTGGAAGCATTTACCTTAAATGAGTGAGTCTTTTGTTTTCCAGAACTGGAAGGAGTTAGACTTGGGTTGAGCCTTAGAAGCTCCTGGTATTAGTGACAAGAACCTCTATCTTTCCCAGGATTCCGAAGGAACTGAGTAGACAGATTTTAAGGGAGTGGGTCCAAACCTTCTTTCTGCCTCCATACTGCTGAAGGCTGTAACATACTTGCACTAGAAGACTTCCGTTGTTGGTGAAGTTCATTCTGGTTTGTTCTACTGGAGCTCCGCAATATCGTGGAAGGATAGAAAGAAGGATATCATTTAGAGCTAAAGAGGCATGTATCATTTGAAAGTTTTTATGTTCCTACATTTTGATCACAGCTTTAGAGAATGGGGCCACGCAAACAACCTCACCACTGTTAGCTGGTCTCCTAGATGCTGAGTATGAGGCTGTGCCCACGAGACACAGATGTGGACAGCTTGGGTGCTGCAATGTCTCTGCAGAGAACATGGTGTTTGACCCTCATGATTCCTTCTGTGCCTCTTTATGCTTCTGCTGATTTTCTACTATAAATGGACCAACATAGGTCCTTGTATCACTCAGTACTTACTAGAGAAACAGATTTAATGCAAGATATATAAATACATAAGAATTTACAATATTAGCTTACAGTGGGCGCCTGCAGGGTCCGATGTGGAAAAATGTAAAAGGTCACATTGGAGATCCAAAGGAAGCAGTTGAAAGCCACTGATAGTTTAGTTTGTATTTTGCCAGACATTTCTTTTATGTGTGAACTATATGTATATGCGGATTTATGTTTTTATTATGCACATATTAATGTATTTTAGCACACATACACAATCATTTGTAAATTTGTTGTTTTTTTAACCAAAATTTGATTAGCCCATTTGCATTTTATTAATTTTCTTTTCACTTAGCAACATAATCTAAATTATTTTTCATTATTAGAACTTATATAGACCTGCCTTATTCTTTAAAATGGTTGGGTTAAATTCCATCATATAGAAATTTCATAATGAATTTAACTATTCTCTTATAAGTGAGAATTTTGATTTTCCCTCTTTCTTTGTTCCTCCTATTAGCAAAGTTTCATTGTGTGTAGAATTATGTATCTGTATATTGATGTAAGCTTTTCTCTAGGTTAGTTAGTAAAAAGCAGAATTTATGAGTCAAAAGACTTGTATATTTTGAATCTTGAGGCAAGGACTATGGTGGCTACGATGCATATTTTCTTCCAACAGCAAAAGAGAGCATTTGTTTCCTTACATCTTTAAATCAACACTGGATATTCATAATTTCCAATATTTTTTCAGTGTGATTGACAAAACTGTATCTTATTTTCATTACTTTGAGTTTGGCAGAGTTGAACATAATTCTGTATGTTTTGGGCCATCTTCACATCATCTCAGTTAATTGCTTGTTCATCCATCTATGTGTGTGTGTTTTGGGTTTTTTTGCCATTTCCTCTTGGAAAATGTGGTTTTATACTTTCATAGTAATATACTGTAGCTTTTAATCCTTGGACTGTTATATGTGGCAAGTATTTCTCCCCAGTTTTCTTTGGCCTTCTTGTTTTGTTTAAGGGATTTTCTCTACAGAATTTGAAATTTTAATGAGTTTAAATTTGTTAATTTTCCCCTTGATAGCTTTTGAATATGTATCATGCTCATGAATCTCTTTTCTATCTCTAAATTTTTGAAGTGTTTTCTATTTCCTCATTTGAAGTTTTGTATTTAGATAATATAAATATTTAAAAATTATTTAGATTATCTCTTAGTCCATCTGGAACTTGTTTTCCTGATTGATTGAAGGAATATAATTAGACTTATTAAAATATGAATAACTTGTCTCCAAATCATGGAATATATCCTCCATTTTCTCTCACTATTTGGATAATTCATCCTGGCTCAGTAACTTAAAATATCTTAATCTCATGCTGAAATCATATATACATGAATCTATGTTTTCTATTCTGTGCTAGAATGAAAGCAGACTGATATTCTTTCCATTTAAAGTATATTTTCTTATCTAGAGAGCAAGTCCTAATTTTTTTTTTTTTTTGAGACAGGGTCTCACTTTGTAGTTCAGGCTGGCCCTGAGCTCAGCCTCCAACTTACCTCACAGCAATTCTCCTGCCTCTGCCTCCCGAGTGCTGGAATTACAGATGTGAGCCACCACACCCGGCACTGTGGTATGTGGTACTGACTGCTGCTGAACATGAGCCTCCATGTCCAGTATTGTATGTGGTTACCAGGGGATTGAACTGAGGCCCTTGCACTTGCAAGACAGGTGCTGGAACCACTGAGCTAAATCCCCGGCCCAAGTCCTAATTTTTTAAATTGAATTCTTCATTGGTACCTACATATCACAATCACACTCAACATTGGGAATTTGTACCAGTATATAACATGAGTTAGTTCTAATTTTTACCCATTTTCCTACCTACCCTATTACCCTTCCCATGCCTTATATACAAAAGCATTCTTTTTAAAATTAAGATTGTATTTTTCTTTCCTCTACCCCTTTCCCTTTGAATATTTTATATTTCACAAAATTTATCATACATTCTAGTACTCATTTATATCTTCTTCTTCTTCTTCTCATACCAGTGAAAATATATGGTATTTACATATCTGTGACCTACTTGTTTCTCTTATGAGTGTGTCCTCAAGGTATGTCCATTTGAGTATAAATGATTCAAACTTGTCATTCTTTATGGCAATACTCTACTTTATTGTTTTTAAAAATCCCACATCTTATCACTTTTTATGGCAGAATAATACTCCATTCTATTAAAAAACCCCCACATCTTTATCCAGTCTCCAGTTGATGGGCATTTGGATTGTTTCCAAGATTTAGCTAACACAAACTGAGCTGCTATAGACATGGGTGCACATATATCACTATGATATGATTCTTTTAATTTATTAATATATATTCCTAGTAAGGAAATAGCAGGATCAAATGGAACCTCTAATCCTAGTTTTTTGAGGAATCTCCACAATGGTTGCACTAGTTTACATTCCCACCAACAATGGAGAAGTTTCCTTCCTCCCCGCAGCCTCGCCAGCATTTATTGCTGGTTAATTTTGCAATAGCAGCCATTCTTTGTGGAGTGAGATGAAATCTTAGTGTTGTTTTCATCTGCATCTCTTGAATGACCAGTGAGGTTGAACATTTCTTCATATGCTTCTTGGCTGCGTTTAGCAGGGCCTAATTTTTTTTTTTTTTTTTATTTTTAGGTTTTTTGAGACAGGGTCTCGCTTTTGTGGTTTAGGCTGGCCCTGAGCTCAGCCTCAAACTCACATCACAATCCTCCTGCCTCTGCCTCCCGAGTGCTGGGATGACAGGCGTGAGCCACCACGCCCGGCACTGTGGTATGTGGTACTGCTTGCTGCTGGGTGTGGGTCTCCACACCCAGTATTGTTATGTGGTTACCGGGGAATCGAACCTGGGTCCTTGAGCTTGCAAGACAGGCGCTGGAACCACTGAGCTAACTCCCTGGCCCTAAGATTGAAATCTTGACTAGTGAGGGAGAAGAGATGCATACAGACTTTTCTCTGTCTGCTAATTAACATTGTCTCAGGATGGTTTTCTCCATGTCCATCACTGAAGAAGTCGTAGCTCTGAGATCCTGCGAGCTTTGCTCCATGTTCCTGTTGCCATCTAACAAGTGATCTCAAACTATAGTGGGTTAAAACAATGAACATTTTATTGCATTTCATGATTGGAGCATCAAGAATTTGGGCAGAGCTTAGTGGGTGATGCTTTTATCTTACATGATATGACCTGTGGTCACTCAGTACCAATCTTCACGTAATAGCTGGACCCTGGCCTGAGTGACCCAAGATAGCTTTCTTCACATCCTTTTGGTGGGAAGGACTGGAAACTTTAATTGGCTAGACCCTTCGCTCCATACACTGATCTCTCCTGTAAGATAGTTGGATTCATAGATCTTTGTAGAATTCCAAGGGTAAATATTCCAAGAGATGGGAAGTAGATGCCACCACTCTTTAAAGATCTGAGTTCCCAGTCTTGCATGTCATCACTTCTGCAAGATTCTGTTGGTCAGAGCAGTCCGAGAGCCTGCTCAGATCCAAGGCATCAGAGCGTAGACCCCACTTCTCAGTGGAAAGATTGTTGAGAGTTTGCATATGACAGTTTCTAATGATTATTTTGGGTGCACTTTCAGAGCATGCAGGACTGAAAGCCAGAGATGTGTGAAAGCTTCATTATTATGTTAGAAACTTCATAAATGGACATATAAAATATATGAGAGTGTGTATGCATGGTAGCATGGGGAAATCTGAAATCAAACAAGCCAAGCCTTGAAAATAATTGGTTATCAGACAATGAGTGGTGACTGACTTGTCTGACTTGTGGTTCTCAAAATGTCCTTGTCAAGTAGAGTTCAGTTAACCGGGCTATGTGCATATGAGCCCTAAGCTAGGAATTCAGTCTCATGTGAGACAGGGAGACCCCTGTCTTTCTGGTCTGCAACTAGCCTGTCTGCTGTTGCTGGGTTCCTAGGGACACATGGACAGATGACTGGGGAAAAACAAACCCAAGGCCTAGGGGCACACTGTGATGATTCCATTTGAGGAAATAAAGTCATCACATACTGATTATAAGTATTTTGCATAGTTGAATACTCCAGTATAAAGCTATATTCTTATTACTAATTATTTACAAAGAGCTTTGCATATTATCCAGCAAATGGAAATGGACAGAGTATTTCTTTTACACTTTTTATGTTCATTCATCCAGAAGTAATATAAACTTTCTTCCTCACTGCAGAATCTCTGTGATCCATCAGGTCTTTCATTTTAAGTTGACCATGACGTTCTCTTTATGTCTGAGCTATTGATTTAAAAGTTCTATCACAGAACAGGGTTTTGAGAAAGAGTGAATTATACCTTTAACCTGAGAAAATCTAAAGTGTTCTGCTCATTCAGTCAAAAGTTGTTGTTGTTTTTTTTTTTTAAATGTTACTTTTTTCACTGGTACAGCATGATGGAGAAGTTTTTACATATCTCTTATATATGTGACCTTTTAAACTGTTGAATTGCACATGGTCAGTTCCTCTAGGTCCCACATGGCCTTAAACTATGAAGTCGAGAAAAATCTGTTCAAGTTTGATCTCTAGTACTGAAAAAAAAAAAAAAAAAGAAAGAGAGAGACAGAAAGAAAGAGAGAAAGACAGTCATGTCACAGAAGCAAGGAATAATTTCTCAGTCAAAACTGGGACATTATTCTTTTTCTGTGTTCCCCATGTCTTGCTTGCTCTAGTTCACAGCAAGTACTCAATATATATTTATTGAGGGAATGGCCAGAGCAATGATTCGAATGTACCAACCACCTATTCCCAGCCTCTTGTTACCCTTTTGAACCCCATTGTCTAGGAGCACACTGTGGTAATAGACTGCTCTTGCTTCCTGAGTGAACATGAATGTTCCATTCTAGCAACCTTGCAAATGGATGTTGTAATTGATATAGGCAATGCCCTTTGGAGCCTTTCGGGCGTGAAGAAACTTAAAGGTGAAAATCAACTGAACGCTGCTTCCCATAATTATTTTTGTAGCCATGTTGTGGACAGTATGACACCTAAGTGTCCCTCTCTCGGCTCAAAGGCACCTCCCCAGGCATGGTGAGTGTAGATCAAAATATGTCTGCCAAAGGTTCGTGTCAGTGGATTCATGAGCATCACAGGCCAGTTGTAGCCTCCACTTACAGAAGGACAGTAGGGACTCCTCCTTGGCCTCAGGTGGTCCTCAGGGCTGGTTACACTTTGGGTGAATGTGGGTCTCTGTATTTTAAAATCCAAGATGTCTTAGTTACTTTTCTCTCACTGCTGAAACAAAATACCCAACACCAAAAATTAAAAGGAAAGGTTTGTTGAGCTCATGATTAGTAGACGTTTCAGTCCATACACAGTTGGCTGGCTCAAGGCAGGGTGGTGCATGGCAGAGGAGCATCACAGAGGAGAAACAGTTCACTGCACACAGAAGACAGCAAAAGTAACAGGGGCTGCCCACAGCTCTTTCTGTTATATCATATCCAGACTATTTAGGGCAGGTAGCACTCACATCCTTAATCCTAGTGCCTTTGAACCTCACATTGCCCCATGAATCAATCCCAGCAACACACACTCTAGATCCAGCCACCTCCATAAAACCCTACGTGGCAGGGGGGACATCTAGATACAAGCCAATAACTACACAAGTGTCTACTTCCACATTCACGTTGATTTAATTCCCCCTCCCCAGGAATCCTTTTACTTCTCAGTATTTCTATATTTCAATGAAAGATGCCATCTCACATTCCTACAGCTTTTCTCTATTGAACTCTTCTATTCCTGTCATCCCCAGCCTTAAGAAAGATCACACTGAAAGCTAACCAAACACTTGCTAATAACACCTGTTCCTTTAGAAAGAGCACAAATTCAAAATCATTTAAAGGTCAAACAAAATAAAAATGAGGACAATACCGGATGTAAAATAGGATAATAGGAAGATAAGAGATCTGGAACTAGACTGTAGAGCTGATGGCCTTCCCAAAAGCTTTCAATTATCTTTTTGTTTTAAGGTCACAGAGGGCAAGGAAAATTCATCTCCCGGCTAAACCTGTAGATACATCACCCACTAAACATTCACTCTGTCTGCTGAATCTTTAGAGCACTGTAGAGATCTCTTAAGACCCTTAAAATCATGTGTGGATACTGTTCTCACCATCTTGTCCTCAGGGCATTGTCTGGTGTCTTATCCCTATTATTGGATAGTTGGATGAATGAATTTTATATGAACATTTTCTTTTTTAAAATTTGCCACTACTACACATACAATGCCAGGCATGGAGACTCAGGCCTATCAGCAATAAGAACTACACATCGCAGTGCCGGGCATGGTGGCTCACTGCTATAATCCTAGCACTTGGGAGGCAGAGGCAGGAGAATTGCTGTGAGTTCAAGGCTGAGCTCAGGGCCAGCCTGAACTACAAAAGCAAGACCCTGTCTCAGAAAAATTTTTTTTTTGTTTTATAGAGTTGGGTGCATTAGAATTTGGTGCATAAATATTTATGATTATTTCTTTCTCTTAGATTGTTCCCTGTACAAGAATATAGTGACCTTCTTTGTCTTTCTTAGTCAGTTTTGGTTTGAAATCTTGAATTTTTGCCTGCAAATAGCATAGCCACTTCTGCTTTTTTCTGAAGTTTCCTATTGCACAGAGAATTGTTTTCTATCCTTTTACTTTTAATGACTTTCTTTCTGAATTAGATGTGTTTCTTGTATGCAGCAGATCGTAAGGTCTTGCTTCTTACTCCATTCTGCCAGTGTGTATCTTTTAATTGGCACACTGAGGCCATCAACCTTAATGGTTATGACTCAAATGGCCTGATTTATACCTGACATAGTGTTTTCCTGTCTTGGCTTTTTTATTCTTTGCTTTTCCTTTTTCCATTCAGTTTTTTGCCTTGTCCAATGAGTTCACTCTACTGGGTCTCATGAGTTTATGGCTTTTTTAGTTTTTTTTCTCCAAGATATTTTTCACAATATTTTGCAGTACAGGTTGTGTATTTGTGAAGTTTTTCAGGTGTTCTTTGTCATGAAAGCATCTCATTTCCCCATCTATTTTTAAAGATAGTTTTTTTTTTTAAGTTTTTTTTAAGTTTTTTGAGACAGGGTCTCGCTTTTTTTTTTTTGTGGTTCAGGCTGGCCCTGAGCTCAGCCTCAAACTCACATCACAATCCTCCTGCCTCTGCCTCCCGAGTGCTGGGATTACAGGTGTGAGCCACCACGCCCGGCACTGTGGTATGTGGTACTGGTTGCTGCAGGGTGTGGGTCTCCACACCCAGTATTGTTATGTGGTTACCGGGGAATCAAACCCAGGCCCTTGTGCCTGCAAGACAGGTGCCGGAACCACTGAGCTAACTCCCCGGCCCTTTTAAAGATAGTTTTGCAGGATACATCAATCTAGATTGGAGGTTGTTTTCCTCTAAGTCTTGAAACACTTCTCCATGCTCTTCTTGTGTTGAATGTTTGCATTTAAAAGTCTGTTGTGATCCTGATGGGCTTCCCTTGGTATGTAGTTTTTTGCTTTTCTCTCAGTGCTTTCAATATTTTGTTCTTTTGTTGGATATCTGGATCCTTGATAATTATATGCCTAGGTGTAAATTTATATTATGGCCTTTTGGAGTTCTATGTGCCTCATTTATCTGTGTGTCCAATTCTTCTCCTTTTCTTGTGAAGTTCTCTGCCTTTCTATCTGTGAACAGTTTTTTTTTTTTTAAATGTCTTTTGCACTGTCTCCTGCTTCCTTAGCGACTCCAATCAGTCTTATGTTATTCTTCTTTCAATTGTCTAGGACCTGTTGGATTGATTTTTCATGGTACCTTGCCATTTTCCATAAGTCATGCCTTTTCTGTTCATTGACTGTGATCCTGCCCTCTAGTTCTAAAGTTTGGTCCTCAACTTCATTCACCTTACTGCTCAAACTTTTGTTCTCATTTTTAGTCACCTGGCACTCTTTTTGAAGTTGTTTAAAAGGTTCTCTTGCTTTTGTTATATGAGATTCTGTGGTGTCCCCAATCTCTTCTTTAATCAGATCTTTCACTGTTAACAGTATCTGTGTTTTCATCTTAGAGATCAGTCCTGATTTCAATTTTACTAGATCAGCTTTTGTTACCATCTCAGAAAGTACTGGTTATTGAACTTCAGTTTGCTTCATTTCCCTTCTCCCTGAAGTCTCCTATGGTGATGATCTTTTTATCTGAGCTTTTGAATTTTTTCTCATTTCTATTCTTCTGGCAGGTGCCACAAGTCACTGCACGATCTAAGTGGTGCATACCCAGCCTTTGCCACATAGGAATGAAGGTTCCACGGGCTTCTGGTCTGGTCCCAGTGGCAGAAAGGCTGCTGGCTGGTGGCAGAAGTCACCGTGCAGCCTCCGTGGAGGCCAGAGCCTTATCAGATATATGACTTGTAAATACTTTTTCCCATTCTGTGCTTTGTTTTCTTCTTGATAGTGTCCTTGAAAACTCAAAATGTTCAGGGTTTTTGTTTTTGTTTCTGTTTTGAGGCAGAGTCTCACTGTGCTGTTCAGGCTACCCTTAAACTCACTGTACAGCTGATGTAGCTGTGGCTGGTCTCGAACTTAGGGTGATCTCCCTGTCTCAGCTTCTTGAGTACTAAGATTATAAGAGTGTGCCACCACACTTGCCAAAATTTTCAGTTTTGATAATGAACAATTAATTACTCTTCTTTTGTTGTTTGTGCTTTGGTATCATATTTAAAATAATGTCTAAGAGTGCTAAATCCAAGGTTATAGAGGTTTAACCCCTACGTTGTTTCCTAAATGCTATATGATATCAACTCTTATATTTGGACTGTTGATCAATTCTGGACTAATTTCCAACTTTTGTATGTGTATATATAATTGTCTCAGTACTGTTTGTTGAAGAGATTATTCTTTAACAATGGAATGGCCTTGGCATCCTTGTTTAAAAAAACTGAGCATGAATAGAAACATGAGATGATTTCTGTCTTAGTTCTGTTTTATTGATCTGTATGTTGAGTCTTGGTCCAGTGCTGTACTGGGCTTTTCTTCTTCTTTTTCTTTTCATGTCAGAGTTTGGACATAGGGCCTTCATATCCCGTAACACCTTTTGAAATAGGGTCTCGCTAAGTCCCTAAGTTGCCCAGTTTGGGCTTGAACTTGCAGTTTTCCTTCTCCAGCCTTCCAGACTGCTGAGATTACAGGTACCTACCACCCATCATGCTCAGCTTACAGACTGCTTTCATTGACATTGCTTTGTAGTCAGTTTTGTTATCATTTCCAATACTGTTTTGGCTCTGGAAATCTTTACTTCATAGCTAATAATATCTTTTTCCTTTGTACACTTCCTTGCTGTCTTTACCATCACTCATACCACTAAGTGTCATAAAATGCACATTTCTTCATATGTTCATTATTTTCACAATCACAAATATTTTCAGAAGATAGTTAAGGTTTGCTATAATTTCATATGAGTACATATAAAGGCTGCTTGGGTTTAGGATGAATTGATATTAGGGAGAAAAGTCTAATCCTATCATTCTTCTCTGGTCTGGTCAGCTACGACTTCAGTGTGTCACTGAGTTGCCCAGGCTGGCCTCAAATTTGCTATCCTTCTGTCCCCTCTTCCAGAGCAGATGGCACTAAGGTGTATGGCACCATGTTCAGAGAGACAGCATTTTCTAGTGGTTCCTTTACTTTTTTATGAGCAGATAGGCTGTGAAGATGGCATCTCACACATCAAACCCCTGGATTTCTGTAGGTCTTATCCTGCAGGTTAGTGTATTACTAAAAGAGCTCCCTGACCAAATGAGATAGAGTCTCATGCTCAGAGAAAGACTCCAGCTCCACTGACAAAGGAATTGTTGCTGGTGATTAACATATCAGTCCTTAAATTGTGAACTCAGTTTAATCTAAACCAATAGACAAATACTATCAAAGTAAACCTTCATGGAAGGATGGCAGGAAGGAATGAAAATGTTTTGTAATTAGTTATGGATAAGGGAGACTTTTCTGAATATTTCACTTGATCATTAGGTAGACCACTGTGCTAACTATCTTTCCTGGGGATTACAGGCCTGTTAAGTCACTTCTATTTCTTTGTCAGGGAAATTGCACCTAATGAAGTTTGGGGAATGTATTTACCTACCTTTTTTTGACAGAGAGAGAGAGAGAGATAGAGAAAGAGAGAGAGACAGAGAGAGAGAGACAGAGAGAGAGAGAGAGAGTCAGTCAGAGAGTCTTACTATATATTATAGCTTGTCCTTGGACCTATTCTCAATAATCCTTCTGCTTCTGCCTCCTGAATGCTGAAATTGTAGGTGTGAATCACCAGGCACAGTGCTGCAATTGGTTTTTATTTATTAGTGCATGCTTCTCATACATAGTGAGTACATTTGATACATGTCTATGAAAAATCTTAATTCTTCTTTCATATCCCTTCCCCTCCAACCCTTCTCCCCTCCCTTCATCTCTTGGTCCCACTCCCATTTGCAGTAGATATATATCCCTATTTCCTGTTATCTGTCATTTATTTTGCTCTTTATACTTTGTATTTCTTCTCATATGAGACAAAGCATACAGTATTTAAGCTTGTGCGTTGGATTTATTTCACTTAACATTATGGACTCGAGGGGTATCCATTATAGTTTGACTTCTGTTTGCCCTTAAGGCTGGTGAGTTTCTTTGTGTTTTGTATACACAGAGCTGGCATTTTCCACCAAGGTTCTTGTACATATTTCTAAATTGCACATGGAGAAGCTGTCTATTTCATTTTGTATTCTTAGCCACTGTGGAATTATGGGACCTAGATAACTGAGTATCTGTTTAAGATGATAACAAATATATTTTCAGTTCATCCTTGCCTACTCTCAGTAATTGAAATTCTTGCTTTCTAAATTTGTAGTTCTTTGATTGTAAAAGGTACCAATATTTAAGAATATTTTCTAAATTAAAAATAAAATCTTTACTGTACTTTGGCATCTTTGATGCCTACTTTGATTTACCTTTCTTGGTTTGACATGTATTTCAAAGAAAGAGTGATGGATATCATAAATGTATTACACTTAGCGGAAAGGTGACCATTAGCAAGTGGTGTTTATCTCTCCTCTGTGCTGTGGTTTGGCTGTTGGACAACTCCACAGGCCACACGTTAAAGGCTTAGTCTCCAGGAGGCACCACTGGGAGAAGGAAGGAAGAAGGAAGGAAGCCTTTAGGTCACTGTGGTTGTATCCACAAAGGGGATCATGGAATCTGGCCTCCTCTTGGCTTTGCTCCCTGGTGCATGGTGTAAGTGTTCAGCTCTGTCCCACATTCTCATCCTGATATACTTCCTTATCTCAGGCCCAAAGCAAAGGGACAAATTGGTCATGGGCTAGAATATCCACAACTGAAAATAAATAATCCAAGTATTTCATTATAGGGATGGAAAGCTGTCCAACATACTCTACTTCTACTTTATGCACAAGCTGTGGGTGATCCAGATCCACCTGGATTGTCTGAGGGAAACTGGAAGTAAAAGTGGAATAAGTAATTCTTAGTTGACCTCAAATAGAACCTCCTGCCAGCCTGCCAGTTAGGTCTGTGCCCTACAACCTGCATCCACACCAGTGTGTCAGGAAGTCAGGCAGGCCAGTGGCTCAAAAGCAAGTTTCTGGTTTTTAAAAAATCATTTTATTATCTATTTCCATGAAAGAGAAGATGCAGTCCTGTTAGAATATACTGTGAAATACAAAATGTTCAAATGGTGAAAAGGGGTAGGGGTATATAATGTGGGGGAAAAATATGATGTTAAAGGAAACAAAGGTTATGTTTATAGAGGGTGGGGAGTGGGCAGGGAAATGGTAAAAACTGAGATTTAAGTTGTGTCATATACTGGTACAAATTTTTAATGTTGATTGTGATCACAATGTGTATATAAAATGTGCTGATAAAATCAATTATTTTTTTTTAAAAAGAATACTCCAGAAGAAGTAGGATAGGTTTATGAGGTTTCTGATAGTCTGAGGAATGTAAGAGAATTCTTATACCTCAAATTCCTGTTCTAGTTGTTTAGGACTGTCTGAACCCTGGAATAAGCAACATCTAACATTACACCCATGGCATCTGTGTATCTGAAAGCTCCCCGCACCCTGGTTGTGGCCCTGTGGGGTGAGGGCATAGAGCATGCTCATGCTGCAGGCAGTGTGGCCTTGATCACCTTTTTGAATCGTCTTCTGGTCATCTTGGCAGAATTGCCAGTTTCTAGGAGGCAGGTGTGTGGAACTTGGAAACAGCCGAGTCTTGGCTGGTCAGAGGCATGCCCAGAAGAAGGTTGTATTTGTTTTTGCAACTCAGAGTTGCCATTCTTTCTGGAGCCTTGGTCACCTTATGACTGTCCCCTGTGTTCCTCATGCCACTTTTGTCCCCATCTTTCCCTGCCTGAACCATGCCACTCTCTCAAGGACCCCCCTTTCACCCCCGCACTCTAGACCTTTCTTGTCTCTCCTGGCCCACGGTGGCTGTTCTTGTGACCCATACTCAGGCATCTGACTTCTGACACAGCATTGCGGGTGTGACGGAGAGGTTAGCCTGCCTGGGCTGCTCCCTCTGTCCTTGCACCCCTCTGCCAGTCACTTTGTTTTCTGGACCATTTGGACCATTGCTTACAGGGGAGTGTATGGATGACTCAGGATTGTGAGGTAGTGTGCATGGGTAGGATTAAGCATGCAGTGCTCAGTAAGTAATGAGAGAGGTCTAAAAGGGTTTAGAGAGGGGCGGGAGAGAATCTAGACATTGTCTCATCTAACCTCAAAGAGAAACTGTTCGCTCTAACCCAGAAAACTGACCTCAGTAGAGAAGGGAGAAGCCTGCTGCTGAGGTCTTTGGTTCAGGTTTGTGGCTGCATTATCCTTTGGGCCATCATGGGCCAGGTCTCGTCTTGCTGCTGTCTGGGGCAGTGACCACATCTTTCCAACTGAGCATTCAGAATGTTCTAAAAGAAAGCTTTGCGCAGATGTACAACCAGCTGTTTGGACCCCAGATTGGGTTTTCATGTAAGCGACCCTGATATTTTAGGAATACTCTTTGAGAGTACACTGAATCCATTTTGATAGTTTGTCCTCTCCTGACAAGATATCTCTTCCTCTCTGCACCCACCCCTGGGCTACTGTCTCATCCTGGCAGCTGTGGGAAGATTTCTTTCCAGCTGTCCTTCGAGTCTTCAGAAGCTGGCTGGGGTGTAATTGTAATCTGTTTTCCACTCCTCAGTAGTGGTGGACGAACACATACACACACACACACACACACACACACACACACACACACAGTATAATCGTAATCTGTTTTCCACCCCTCAATAGTGGTGGGTGAAAACACAAACACACATACTCACTCACGCACACACACACAGAGCTCAAATTACAGGGAGACAGGAGCCAGAGCTGCCTCGTGACGCACACAGAGCGCTGCATGCATAATTACTGCCATTCATTACTGGCCCAGGAAGGAAAACAGGGTCTGGTAGGGTTTCAGTGAACCAGAAGCTTGATGAGTAAGAGGAGGAGAACAGGGAGCTGGCCACCCCACCCCGCGCCACGTGCCATTTCCAGAAAAATAACAACCTGCTGGCCCCTCTCCTCCTAACTCACACCTTTTATTATGCTTATTTAGTGTACAGTTTGGAATGAGGACTTTGGCCAAATTCTTCCCAGTCCCTCTGCCCAGAAGGCTTCAGAGCCTTGAGCCAGCACCTGATTTGGGAGTATTCCTGGGAGGGGTAAATGGGCTGTTTCATTTCCTCATGCACGCATTCGGCCAGCAGCTTTCATGAAGTCACAGCAGAGAGCTGATTCTGTGGCGCAGTCCAAGTGACATCCGTGTGGAGGGGGTGTGTGCTTCTCTGTCCATCTCAGCCCCTGCCAAGGGACAGGCCACAGTGCCACTGAGTGGGCTCATCCCACTCCCAGCACTCTTTCCTTCCTCTGCATTGCCTTGTTATTACCTTTCATTAGATCTTTTACTTGTTAAGAACAGAAAATGTGACTGAGAAAAAGGGAATGTGTATAAAACATGTGAATGTCAGCTCTCAGCAGAGTTTTATATGTTGTTTTTAGACAGTTCAATTCAACATGACTGAGTGAATGAACACTTAGGAAGGAACTAAGTATTTTAAGTTAGTATCCTAGGATGGCTAAGGGAACAAGTTCTAATGAAAGAGTAAGATCTGGGTGAGTTGAGAAATGGGCAGTTCTTCTAGAATGGGAAGTTGGGAGAAAAACATCTTGTGCTAATGTGAGTGGTCTGTGGAATTAGGATACATACAAGAACACACCCCGGCCGTGTTAGGAACATTGCATTCCTCAACATTACTTAAGTTAGTCTCCACGGTGCTTCTCAAGGGCAGGTGAGCCATATCATGTGCTTCCTTTGCAGCCAGGCATGCTCTGCAGGAGCTCATTGGCTGCGTGGCATTTGTGCAGTGCAGCTAAGACCCAACCTGATACTTTGGGGTCAGTCAAGTTATACTTCAGATAATGTGCATGACATTGTTTTTACTGTTCTTGTGTCATATTTTGGTTCTCAAAAAAGCAGCACAAGATGGAGGAAGGGATAAAAAGAGGATGAAAAAGGAATTAAGATGTGCTGTGTACATGTACCGACTCCAACAAGGAATACGAACATTATATAATACAAGCATATACATAAAAAGGAAGAGGATCAAGGGATGAAGGGGAGGAAGGAAAAGGGAGGGAAGGGATGAAATAAAAGCATTAAACGTATTATGTATACTCATACCAGTTCCATGCAAGGAATATAAACATTATGTACTGTAAAGATGTACTGATAGAAAAAAGTTAAAAAATGATCTGACGATTTCCCTTTCCTTTTCTTCTGAAAAGACTGAAGCTTCAGGAACTAGAAATAGCATTTAATGTGTGATTCCTGAGAGTATGATTTATTTTGCAGATTATCATTTTGCAGATTATCATGCAATGTTTAGGATAACTTGGAGAATTAATCAGAGAAGCAGACCCATCTATGTGTATTTCTCATAGGGGCAATTTTAAATAACACTTATTGAATGTTTATTTCATGCTTGACCTTGTGTTTAATGTTTACATGACTCATTTGATTTCTATAGTGGATATATCCCTGCAACCCCATTTTACATATAAGGAAACTGAGGCTTACTGGGGTTAAGAAACTATCTAGGTTTATGCAGATAAAAAGCAGTGAACTGAGAAAAGGACTTGGGCAATTTGACTTCAGTGCTCTCCTAGCTATAGTTTCCCTGGTCCTAATGCATGTCTGGAAAGATCACATTCTCTCCTAGTTCGAGCACATCAGTGCAGATATAACCCTAGAATAATAGATAATGCTAAAGCTCATTTAATGGATTATTGTTACATAAGGCAAGATCACTATTACTGCTTTTCTTTTTTTCTTAAATATGCAGGACCTTTGAACTGAGCTACAACAAGAGCCTTTTTTGAAATTTTTGGTTTTTGTTTTTTGAAATGTTTTGTTTTGAGACAGGTCTCTCTAAGTCACTTAGTTGCCCAGGCTGGGTTTGAACTTGCAATTCTCCAACCTCAGTCTCCCAAAGTATGGGAGGTATGAGCCACCATGACCAGTATGCTATTGTGTTTTTAGGTGAAGTAATTTTCCAGGTATTCCATACTCATTATTCCCAGTTATAATCTTTCAAATATATATATTCAAATGTGTATATGTGTGCATGACATATCTGATTTAGGCAGATAAATATCTTAATTATTTTAGATGTGCCAACCCATCAAACTCTTCCTGAGTTACCCTGAAACCAAAGTATTCCTAGGAGAATCAATTGAAGTTCTTCAGATGATCTCTAAATGGATCATTTGCCTTTCCAAAAAGCTCTTTTTGGCTGTTGTTCCCAAGAACAATCTTCCCTAATGGTGTCTTAGGAATACCTATAAAATCTTCCCCCTAAAATCTGAAAAGGTCATCTTGGCTACCCACTTATGCCTGGACAGCAAATCGTAAAAGATCATATTTCTGTTTTCAGTGACCCATAGAGGATACCACCCTGCCTAACTTGGTAGCTTGCCATTCCTAATAATCCTGATAGTCGGCACATACCTTCTGGTGTGCAGCTCGCATTTTTCCCGCACCCCTAGTTCATTCCATTTGATTGTTATGGTCCTGATGTCATCGTGCTGATGGTTCTTTTCCCAAGGCCAGGAAACCGCAGCTTTTTATAATAGAGTTAGTTGTTATGGTCACATTCCAATTTCCTTAAATGCTTCCTTCTCGAACAGCCCTCTAAGTCCCAGTTTTTGTAATATGGCTGAGGAGCTGTGAAAATGCCATCTGTTTGCAAGAATGTGGCCATTGGTGACTGCACACTTCACTCTGAAGATGGCATATATGTCCAAATCAAGATTTTAGATCTAAGAGAGCTGGTTTTGGACACCAAGGTTGACTGTTACATTGTAGGGAGATGTGGCCATTTGCAGCTAATTGGATGGAAACACGAGCCTAGAGTGGCATTTATACAGCACTTTTTGTTTATTGAGGATAACTGCTGTACTCTGTATAAAGCATGGGAATAATAGGATGAAATTAAGCAAAGCCACTTAGATGGAATAGCAGGAAGTTTCCCTAATGAAGAGATGTGATAGACCATGGAATAGTCTTCCCTGGGAAGACTGGTCTCATTGAGATGTGGTTATTTACCAAGGAACCAAATTGTCCCCCTCTGGATGCATCTTGGGCCATTTTCATTTTGTTTGTGACTTTGACTTAATTGGAAGAGTGTCTCACATCTGTTGTCAACTACCTTAGGCTGTGTTGTTCAAATTCTAGTTCCATCAGAATCACTTTGTGAGCTTGTTAAAATGCAGATTCCCTAGTCCTGTCCATAGACATTTTGTTTTGTTAGGTCTGTCCATAGAATGGGAATCTTGTTTTCCAGATTGCCTGGACAATTCTTATGTAGAGGTGCTATATAAACTCTGTTTTGTAAACACAGTTAAGACTGTTTTGATAGGGTTCCAGGTCTTGTGAGAAGTGTGGTTTGATTTGTCCCTTATCCTCCTCCTAATAGTTTACTCTGCCCCATCACCAGAGTCTCTTTCTAAGCTTGCAGATGGGAAGAAATATTTGGTGAGGAGCTGGTGGCTGCTAAAAGAGTAATCCTCAAGGAGCCTTTCTTACTCTGTGGCATTTCCTATGGCTCCAAAAGTAACTTGGCAAAGAGCAGTGTTTCCCAAAATTCCGTGTTAAAAGCCATTAGTAATCAGGCTTCCGTAGTCAAGTAAGTGTGATAAACACTTTGGTAACCAGATTTCCTTTCTGCAGGGGTTCCCAGAATCTTTATACTAATGAAAACCACCACTTCTCAAGTTTTTGGTAGCAGAATTTCTTGTGAGGTTGCTGATTCAGGGATCTTAACAAAAAACTCAGTAAGAAGAAAGTAACCTCAATTTAGTGTGCAAGCTCATCTCTGTACACAAATAGCCAAGGGATCTGGATATGTCCTTTATGTTCCTCAAATTTGTTTCCTCCCTCTGAAGTAGTGGTAGAGCAGAGTCAGTCATTTCATAGCTGAAATGTGAAAAAAGAGACAGAGGAAGAGGCTGGGAGTCTGACTGTCCCCTTTAAGGGCACAGCCTCAATGACTTGGACCCTTACCACGAGCCTCCACTTCTTCAAGTTTCCTTCACCTCCTTCGGGGCCAGGACTTGGGCACCAACCTTCAACATACAGATCTTTAGAGGACATTTATGATCCAGTGCTAGCAGGAGGCTGGAGAATCTGTATCATGTGTCCAGCTTCTCACCAAATAAGCTGCATTTAGCCCTAGTGGTGTAATCGTGGACAATGAAATAAAACAATGGGAAAACCATGGTGGAACTTGAGAGGAAAAGCTGAAAGCTCACCTAATACTGTGAAGGTTTCAAAAATTCATTCTAGACCATATCTGCCAAATAAATGTCAAATAAATTGTTTGGTTTATATAGATAATAAATGTTGATAGGAAGACTTGAATTCACAAAGCTTGACTCCAGAGCTGAGGTCTTTTTCATTATACTGTGGTTCTTCCATTTCACCATGATGAAATGAAAAAATCCAATACTGTACTCAGTGGAGTTGAGATGGCAAAGAAATACACACACACACACACACACACACACACACAAGTGCTTATGAATGAAGGTTGATCAGAATATAGTTTTAATGTTTAAATTTCTAAAAAATACTGCATTAAAAGACATGTTGCTTATATTAGTTGAATATATTTCTACCTTTTTAAAGGTCTGTTAACTCTATGTAAAGATATGTACTACCAAGCTTATAAAGACATTCTCAAATTACAAAAATATAAATAATACAGACAATATTCTTTGGCTACAATGCAGTGAATAATACTGACAATATTCTGTGGCTACAAACAAACAAAAAGCAGAAACCAAAAGTTCCTATTAACTGGCTATAAAAAAGTAAAGCTGTCATTAAGTTTTTTAAAATTGATTTTATCGGTACATTTTATACATAATGATCACATTCAACATTGAGAATTTGTGCCTATACATGACATATCTTGATTCTCATTTTCCCTCTTTCCCTGCCCTCCCTATAACCCTCACCCCCTATATCCATAAGCTTTGTTTCCTTTTTTTACTACCAAATTTCTTCTTTTCCTTCTTTACTTTCCCCCACCTGCCCTTTCCCTTTTCACATTTTTTCCTATTCCATATTACATATCATGAATTTTTGCTGTCATTTATACCTTCAGAGAAAAGATGCTGTATTTACATATGTCCTATTTATTTCAGTTATTAGTATGTCTTAAAGGTACATCCAATTGAGTATAAATGATTCCCATTTACCATTCTTTATAGCTGAATAGTACTCTATTTTGTAAAAAAAAAAAAAAAAGCAACACTTTATCCAGACTCCTCTTGATGGGTATTTTAACAGTTTAATTTAAGAAAACTCAATGGAAATTGAAATATAGATAGAAAATAATGATTTTCAAAATGCATATCAAAATTAATACTGTATGTCAGAATTAATGAGAGATAGTTAAAACAGAGATTCGAGGCAAATTCATAGCCCCCAATACTTGTATTAATAATCAAGAAAGAGTGAGACTAAGTGATTTAAGTTTCCAACCTCAAAACTAAAATTTTTCAAATAAAAAGGAAGATCTTTAAGAAAATAAAAGAAATTAATGAAGTAGAACATAGAAAAAACAGTAAAAATAACAATTAACTTTTTTGGATTAAAAACAATAAAATAGATAAATCACTAACTTAATCAAGAAAAACAATGAAAGTAAGTTTAAACACACAAAATAAAAAGAAAGGTGGAAACACCAACAGAGGAGAAATTAAAAGAATTATGGGAGACCACTTAACTCAGTTCCTTGCAGATTAATTCAGAGCAAATGAAATGTAGTAAGAGAAGGATGCTCTTTCCCTGAGAGAGATATGATTCCCTCACCACTGGCTTGAGACCTTCTTGATGTAAGATAATGAAATCGGCCCCTTGTACACTCACTGTTTCTCAGGGCTCAATGTTGATGTGCTTATTTTTCTCTTTGTCCACATGCAGTACCAGTGATCCACTGCTCCTTTGCTGAACAGATGCACTTGTAGAGATACGCTTGCTGGCCTCCTGTATTCTTGCTAGACCAATAGTTAGAATTATATAGCACAGTCTCTCCTTGCCTAGACCACTCTTGCCCTAGCAGGAGGTGGCAGATTGATTTTTGAAGAAGAATCTGTAAAATAAATACGAATTCACTCATTAGTATGTCTCAGCATCCCTTGCCCATCTTTCTGTCCTTTCAGAAGGTTGCTAGGCAACCAGGTAGAAAAAATGACTGAAGGAGCCCTTATAAAGCGAAGACATGCTTATAAAATCACAAAAATAGATGTGGGCTTCTTGACTAGGGCCTCCCTTACAGACTGCCAGGATTTGTGGTATAATCGATTAAGTAGCAGTTATTGCAGTTGACCTTGAGGCAGATGGGAATAATGAGCCTTAATCTGGCTCAGTGGAGTCATGACCCAAGCCATTGAGGCGTGAGGTGAGGGAGAAGGGTGCTGGCATCTTTTTCCATTGAAAGGGGACAAGTGTTCAGTGGTTCTTCATTGGGCTAGTTTCCCTGCCTGAGACCGTGTAATTCCATTTTTGAGGTTAGCATATCCTATAGAGCCTTCCTGAAGCTCACTGTCGTCCATGCCCGGTCTCCCTGAGGAAATGCTGCTGCCTCTCTCCTGGCATTTCATGCACCCACCTTATTTTCCGTGGAGCCTGACTGCCGGTGCTTCTGTGGGTACTGGCACGTGTGCTCTCTCTGATGGCCTGGGCCCAGATTGCTCCACGGCCCTCACGGCCTCACTACCTGGTGTGCGTGCCAGGGTCTGCTCAGAGTGACAGGTGTTGACGTTCAGCTGCTAATTTCAGCCATTAGACACAATGTGGCAGGAGCTGATGACACAATCTGTTCATCTGAGGTCTGCCCTGATTTTTTCCTTCTAGAATATGTTGCTAACTTTATGGAAACAGTAGAAGGTGGAATAGATGCGCAATCTGCCCTTAAAATGGTTTTGCTCTGCTGGGAGGAAAATCCACAGCATTCAGTTCCTTTTTGTCCATTATAAATGTATTAACAGTATGTTGTAATCAGGTCCGTGGCTTTGCCTTTGAGGACAAATGGTGCTTGGTGAACTGTGACGCTGGTCTGATTATGGTAAAATGACCCATTTGGTTTTACCAGCTGTGACTTTGGAGGGAGCTGAACGACAGAAAAGACATATAACTATGAAAGATTGGCTTATACTCCCCATTAGTGATTGTCCTGTGCCCCAGACAAAAGTTCTGGCTGTTGGATTTGCTGGCTGCTGTCTTGGTAATCTGAGAGGTATTAAGCTCACACAGACGTGATACCAGGAGGTGACCTGGCTTATCATATCGCTTCCGTATTCCCACTAATGTGACAGAAATTTTGTGGCAGAACTTAAAAATATCACACTGTTTCTTAACCAAGAGGAATTCCTACGTTGGGGAGCAGGCTAGTGCAGGAGTTGGGAGTGCATGGCAGCTCCCTGGTCAGTTTTGAAGCTGGCCACACTGTCACTAGCTCCTGAACTTCTCTAAGCCTTAGTTTGCTTCTTCACAAAGGGAGGGTTTGTATACCTGCCTCACAGAATTCATGTGAAGACAGGAAGCACAGTGGCCACACACAGTGACCTCTAAGGAATGTTAACTGCTGCTATCACTGTGAGTCAGAGAACTGGTCGAGCTTACAGAGCAGCCTAAGGGAGTAGAGGGAGAAACCATTGTCAGCTGCGCTCTGCTTACACCCTCTTACCCTTGCACTCATTACTGAAGGGAGTGGGGCTCAGAGGGAAAAGAGGTTCCCCTTTGGTGGCTGGGTCCCTGGCAAGAGTTCTGACCACTTGACTTTGTTGATACATGTATCTTCCTGTGAGGGGAGAGATCTGGGGGAGTGAAGGGATGTCACACCCTTCAGTCTGCACAAGGCTGCCCGTGGGAATGGAAAAGCACAGAGAAATGAAGTCTGTGTTTGTGGTCCCACTCCTCATTCATATCTGTACTGAGCACCTTCCTCTACATTTTATTCTTAACTTTAATTTGCCCCAAAGACAATTAGGGGCGACAAAAAATTATATTAGTCAGTCTCCCAGAATGCTTCCATTTCAATAAGAAACTTTTGAGTTACAAAGCAGTGAGTCTTAATGAGAAAATTTTGTGCTTTGCAACGAGAGATTGAAGTGGGAAAGAAAGTTCCTCTGATGTCTTTCTTACCTCTCAAATATGTCCAGCAGTTAACTTGATTGTTTGAAGTTACCGATTTAAGCCTGAAATGAAAATGTCTTAAAATCGGATGTTTCCCTTTAAAAAAAGTGCACACTAAAACACTTCTGGCCTCCCTCTGCACTCTCATTCATTTCATTCCCGCATCAGCTACCAAGTTACAGCCTTTCTCCTCTCTGCCCCGGTATTCTCCCAGTGGTGGACTGGGAAAGTTTCTCCTTTGCCGAGTGGTAGATGTTAAACTTTGTCAGTAGAGGGCGCTGGAAGAAAGGGAGGAAAGAACGTGTCGCCTTCAGTGTTCCTTTTCCCTTGGCTCTGTGGCTTTGCTCTTTGAGGTACTTAGAACACCCAGTGGCACATTGTACTCACCTTCGGGGGACGGGGGGTCCTCCAGCACCCAGAAGGGGGTCTTCCATTGCCAGTCCTATCTGTGTCAGCTCAGAGAACTTTTCACCATCTTGTGCCCGTGTCAGTCCTTCCTGATGATGTCTGAATCTCACCTTGGGTTTGGGGATGAGCGCTCTTGGAAATTTGTTTCTTGAGTACTGTCTCTGCCAGAGCCTGTAGCTGTTGCCAACATCCATAGTTCTTCTGTTCCCTAGAGTTCTCTTTACTCCTCAAGATCTAATCCCCTCTCATGAGTGAATCATTCCTTAAATCTGCAGAATTTCTCTATTCAAATTTCTGGTGTGCTTTGTGTCTTCTTATTGGACCTGAGTAGACTGGATCTTAGAGATCCTGAGGTGGTTTATGTGGATGGTGAATTGGGGGAGCAAGGGGGCAGGCGTGGCCCTGCTAGTTCCCTCCTTTCTCTGGGGCTCTGTGGATCAGCCTGGTCGCTGTCTGTATATCAAGCTCAGAGGTCAAGGCTCTGCCTTATGGGGTCCTGCAGTGGTCCAGCCCGGTCCTACTTTGGCCAGCGGGACTATTCAGCTCCACCTTACAGACAGAAACAGCCACATTCTCCAGAATCGGTTCCATCAGCATCAAGATTGTTATTTAGATTCTACCTGATTGTAACCTTCTTCCTTGATTAGCTTAGAACAAGGCAAAAAGAAACTGTGTTTTATCATCTTCCCCTTTCCTCAACGATTTTCATATAAAAATGTTTTAAATAGCTGACCACCAGAGAAAATGATGGTGCTTTGCAAAATGTAGCATGTTTGACCCTGGCCTTTACTGTCCCCTGTCCCCTTTATCATATTACTGTGATTTCATCCTACTTCATATAAAGCTTCTTTTCCATAAAATGCTATTCTAACTGGAGAGTGGTTCTATATCTCCAGAATGCTTAGATACCTCTAGCATGAGCAGCTTCAAATAACATGATCCAAAGAACCCATGTAAATAGCCCAGAATCTGATGATGGGGGGACATTTAGAGAACAATGTGATCTATTTGAAACACACCTTTTTCAAGTCAAGAATTTTAAAAGATCAGACATTTAAACATGAACAGTTTTGTGGCTTGCACTTTGCATGAGAGACCATGTAAGATGAGGGTTATTAGCCAGCCCTGGGGCAAGGTCTACTCTGCCACACTTGACATTAACAGTTGGACTTAATGGTGTTGCTGGGTTTGTGCTGAAGGAGGAAAATACAGAATGGATGCCAGCAAACATCCACATTGGCTCTGACATCGGGCCACATGCCCACTCATCCCTCCATCATCCCTATTGATACAGCACCTTCCCTTGTCCTTGAATTTCCTCACGCTCTGCATGCATGGCTGAGCTGCTGTGTCCTGTGTGTTTGCAGAAAGAGAGGACAGAAGAGAGAAAGGTAGCTTAGTGCTTCAGAGAGAATGAGAAAATGCGTCTCATGCCTTCTTGTGAGCATTTGCAGTGTTGGGGTAGAAGCCAAGGATTACTAGAGCTTGATAAGACGCTTTCCCCCTCAAACACAGACCTGGGGTAATAATACTTGTCATGGGGAGCACATAAGCTTGATATTCTGAGATGACCTTGGAAGCTGACCTGTGCTGAGCTGAAAAGCCAGAGGACGTGAGCACTTTGTCACTTACTGACTGTGAAGGATTAAGGGTAGGCTTATTCTGAGCCTTGTGATTTGGTGTACTAACTTTACATTTTAATGATTATGGCTTAACATTGCTGATGGTGTTATTTAAGGCCCAGGATCAGATAAGTTATTAAGAATTAGAATCAAAAGATTGGCAAGCTTGAAATTTAAGTAAACAATTGTTGCTTTTCTCCTGTAATTTCTTCAGTGATATGGAATAAAATATTATAGTTACTAATCATAAAATCTCTCCTTTCTTAGGCAGCAGTGAGCTGTGACCTAGGTGCTTTTGGTCTTTGCCTTCTTCTAGATAACTCCCCTTCTACTGTTCTCCTTGGGAAGATCTTCTCTCCTGCTTTTCCCCACTTCAGAGCATTGTCTCTGCTTGGGAAATGTCCTCCTGATAGGTTGACCACGCAGAACAGGTGCCTTTCCTAGCCTGGAGCAATTTTAGCCTTTCATGTGTATGGTATAGCATTGTGACATGAATTTTTTCTCCTTCCCTTCCTCCCTCCCTTCCTTCTTTTCACACTTAGTTTCTTGTTTTTTGAGACAAGGTTTTTCTATGTTGCACAGAGTAGCCTTGAACTTGGAATCCTCCTGCCATATCCTTGTGATACTGATTTCTGTTGTCATTTTCATAACATTTCTTTTCTGATTTTATTTTTAATTGACTTTATTAGTACATTTTATAGATACATTATGATCACATTCAGTATTGAGAACTGGTACCTGTACATGACATCTTGATTCTCATTTTTTTTCTTTCCCCTTGTTTTTCCTACAACCCTTGCCCCTAAATACATAAGCTTTGTTTCTTTTTTTTACTATCATATATTTTCTTTCCTTTCTTTACTTTCCCCTACCCAACATTTCCCTTTATCTTTTGCACATTTTCCCCCTGTTTCACATTACCTATCATGCATTTTAGTGTTCATTTACACCTCCAGTTTTTCATATTAGAGAAAAGATATGGTATTTACACATCTGTGTCCTATTTATTTCATTTGTTAGTATGTCTTCAAGGTGCATCCATTTGAGTATAAATGAATCCAATTTATCATTCTTAATGGCTTATAATGCTCCATTTTATTTATTTATTTATTTGTTTTTGAGATAGGGTCTTGCTTTTGCAATTCAGGCTGGCCCTGAGCTCAGTCTCAAACTCACAGCAATCCTCCTGCCTCTGCCTCCTGAGTGCTGGGATTACAGGCGTGAGCCATCACACCTGGCACTGTGGTATGTGGTACTGATTGCTGGTGAGTGTGAGTCTCCACACCCAGTATTCTTGTATGTAGTTACCAGGGATCGAATCCAGGCCCTTGCGCTTAAAAGACAGGCACCTGAACTACTGAGCTAAACCCTGGCCCCCTCCATTTTATTTTTTAAAAACCCCACATCTTTATCTAGTCTCCCATTGATGGCATTTGGGCTTTTTCCAAGTTTTAGCTATTACAAACTGAGCAACTATAAATGTAGGTGCAATATGTAGCTGTGGCATGATTCTTTTAATTCTTCCATATATATACCTAGCAGGGGAATAGCAGAGTCAAATAAGATCTGTAAACCTAATTTTTAAAGGAATCTTCACACTGATCTCTATAGTGGTTGCACCAGTCTACATTCCTACCAACAGTGGAGAAAGTTTCCTTTCTCCCCACAGTCTTGCCAACATTTGCTGTTGGTTGATTTCATGATAGCAGCCATTCTTTCTGGAGTGAGATGACATCTCAGTGTTGTTTTCATCTGCATCTCTCAAATGACCAGCGGTGTTGAACATTTCTTTATATGTTTCTTAGCTACCTTTACTTCTTCATCTGAAAAATATCTGTTCATTTCAGACACCCACTTTTGAACTGGCTCTTTAAATTTGGGGAGACTGATTTTTAAAAATTCTTTATATACTCTAGATAGTACTTTTTCTGAGAAACAGCTGGTACTCTGTTAGTGGTTTCTGTTGCTGTGCAAAAGCTTTTTAGTAAAATGAGGTCCCAAGTGTTGACTCTTTCTGCTAGTTCACATGCCGCTGAGGTTTTGTTCATGAAGTCTTTCCCTATACCAGTGCCTTCAACAGTAATCTATTTTCCAGCAGGTTTAGTGTTTCTGCTTTAATATTTAGATCTCTAACCTACTTTAATTTTAGTTGGTGTATGGAGAAAGAGATTGGTTTAGCTTTAATCTTTGGCAAATTGAAGCCCACTTTTTCCAGCACTGTTTGTAAAAGAGGCCATTGAGGGTGTTTGGTTCCTTTGTCAAAGATGAGGGAACTTAGAATATCTGGGGTTGTTTCTGGATCTTCTAGTCTGTTCCTCTGATCTTCAGTTCTGTTTCTTTGTCAGTACCATGCTGTTTTATCACAGTGGCTTTGTTGTATAGTTTCAAGTTGGGGATTGTGATTACCCCTTGTCATGCTAAGTCTCTTGTGGTTTCAGATGAATTTTGGGATTATTTTCTGTAGCTCTGTGAAATATACTGTAGGGATTTCAATTGAGATTTCATTGAATCTGTATGGTACATTTGAGAATATGAGACAGATAGCAGGAGAAAGAGAAAAGGTTAGAAATAGGGTTAGAGTTTATATAAAGATCACACAAACCCTGATAGAGGCTAGATGACAAAAGAGACATAAGGAACTAATACAAAACATAACACACTAACAATAGCAGGACCCCTAGAAATTGTCCTCACCCTCCTATAATAGTACAGAAGAAAGAGAGAGGAGGGAAGACTGAAATGCATTAACTTCTGGACAATGATAACTGTCCAGCGGACAAGAGAGGATTAAGGAACAAAAGAAGAATAGGGGTACCCAGCAGCAAAAGGCTAACAGAAGACTGTTTTCCCTCTCCTGTAAAAATAAGAGCGGTTAAGAGAGGAAAACATCTGAAACTGGTCACACTTAGCAACAAGAGAGTAGAGAAGTGAAGAATGTAAGAAAGATAAGAAAAAACAAAAGGAACAATAACAGCAACAGAAAAACACAGCCAAAAACGCTACCAAAAGAGCCCTTCATGATGTGGATCTGCTGTCTTCTGTAGACGACATGGGCAGAAGCATGCAGGTTGGAGCTGACTAGTCACAGGGAGACAGCTGTTATCCTCTGTCTAGGTTCTAGTTATAACTCCTGAGTTGAGCTCAAAGAACTCTTTCAGGCTCGGACTCTGCAAGAGTCCAGGGTCCTGTAGGTGGGAGTGACTCCACAAACTCACCAATGCCTGTAGTCAACAGAATTTCTTCACTCTCCAGTGGGTGTTTTTTCATTGTGGTAGACAGGCTTCTGCATAAGTCCCAGCACTGCCACCTCACTTACTCAGTGTGCTCAGATAAGTAAGTGGATTTTCTGGGGGCTCCTCCCATATGCTGGTCCCATAAGAGGTCAGGGCACAAGCATCAGTGTGGGCAGAGAAGAGGATGGGCTTTCTGTGGGTTCTTCCTCCCATGCTGATCGTTTGGGAGCTCAGGGCCTGAGCTCTGTGGGGAAGGAGGACCAGTCCCACACAGAGGCCTGCTCGTGTAAGAGTAGCACTTACTCAGCATGGGCAGAGGAGGAGATGGAGTTTCTTTCGAGTCCTCCTCCTATACTGGTCAGATGAGAGCTCATTGTTTTCTGATTTTAAAGAAATATCTTCAGCTATTTCTTGATTTTTTTTTCAAATGATCTCCTTCCCCTTTTTTTATTTGGGAAATTGAAACCCACACTTATCCCCAGTTTAGGCTGTGCTCAAACTTATAATCTTCTGCCTTTATCTTCTCAGAGGACTGGGATTACAAGTGTGCACCATTACACTCAGCTCAAATGATTCCTCTTTAGCAGAACTGTAACATATGTATATTTCACCTAGATATTGGTTGGTGCCAAATATATTAAGGTCATTATTCAAAGGTACCCACCATTAGAAGTAAGTAGCAGATACTTGCAGTGGCTGGTTAGAACCCAGCAGTAGAGTTTAACAAACCAAGATCACTAGTCATTGTATATCCCGTAGAGTATGACCCAGTGAACACTATTTACAATCCTCACTCTGTCGTGGAATTTCTAACCACCAATGATAAGATGATCAGTGTCTACTCTGTCAGCATTTAAATTGCTTGGTAGGATCTGAAGTGTTCATCAGCAAGAGCTGTTGTGCCACCAGAGACCTTCTAAAAGTTAAAAATCAAAGGTAACATGTGGGCTGTGTAAGGCATTTTAGCCTTCTTTCTCTAATGATAGCAGTAGAAACAGGTGCATGGTAAGCAGACCATAGCAGCCCACACTGTGGAACGTCATGTAGGTACAAAGTGAATATGAAGTCATTTCTCAGCTGTATCATGAATGGGGTAAAATAAGTACAAAGATATTTGCATGAAGCAGAGTCTCATTTCTCCTGACCTTGAGTGTATTATAAAATTATATAAATACTGGGCCGGGGAGTTAGCTCAGTGGTTCGGGCGCCTGTCTTGCAAGCTCAAGGGCCTGGGTTTGATTCCCCGGTAACCACATAACAATACTGGGTGTGGAGACCCACGCCCAGCAGCAACCAGTACCACATACCACAGTGCCGGGCGTGGTGGCTCACGCCTGTAATCCCAGCACTCGGGAGGCAGAGGCAGGAGGATTGCTGTGATGTGAGTTTGAGGCTGAGCTTAGGGCCAGCCTGAACCACAGAGCGAGACCCTGTCTCAAAAAACCTAAAAAAAAAAAAAAAAAAAATTATATAAATACTAATTTATATTGTATGTATTGTATATTTACAGCACAGAAAACTACTATATATAAAATATATTAATAATAAGTGAAACTGATGTGTATACATGGTATGAAAGAAAACATCATGCTGATATGAAAGGAGGATTAGGTTGGAAGAGTAGAAGAATCTTGTATCTTACTTTCCAAGATTTTGTATTAGAGAATATTTTACACTGGAGTGGTATCATGTGTTTAAAATGTACATTTTAAGAATTAATTTTGAACAAATGAGATTTGACTTAGTGAGAAAAGCAATTTTAACTAGGGCTGGGTGTGGCACTGAGGAACAGGAACACAAGCACATGCCTAACTACCAACTCTTTGACCTCATTAATGGGATCCTAATTGTAATCAGAATCGCAGCTCTGTAGCTGTAGTTAATACTCTCCGAACAGTTAATTATACTCAGATGTTTTGCTTTATTGCTTTTATTAGTAGATATGTAGAATTCCTTTGAACCTACCCCAAACTCTAACTGTATGTTAACGATTATGAATGATTATAATTCAGCCATTCAGCCTTTCTTTCCTTGCCCTCCCTTTCCTTCCCTAACACTTCCCTCCCTTGTCAATTTGGTTTATGTCCCCTCTGTTCAAGACCTGGCTTAAAATTACAACTCGTAGGAAACCTTTCTTCATTACCTCAAGGAGAAACCTTTGTTCAGGGTCGTCTTGCTGAATATGCTTTTGTTTAGGGCTTTGCTCCACACCTGTTAGAGGTGTTGGTTGCTAATTTGATTTTGTCATTTTTGCATATATGTTCTCTTAATACATCTTTCAAAATAATAGACTCTTCCTGAGATACAGTAGACCCTTGACATATAAACTCAGTTCGTTCCTGAGGGCTGGTTGTAACTCAAGGCAGTCAGTTTAAGGTTCAAACTTCTCTACACACCTTTCAAAATCTCCTATATACAGGCAGATCTTGGTGATTTAGAGAAACATTGGCCCAGGATGTCTCCCTCTTACATAAGAAAAGATGTTGTAATGCTCCTTCCAAAATTCTTTAAGAGTTAAATCTGTATCTGAGACTGTTTGGAAACACAAACAGCCAGTATTTGAGTCATAATTCAAGATTCTGATTCTAAGTTAAAACTAAAAGTCTGGTTGTAACCCAAGTTGTTTGTGTGTCAGGCTGGTCGTAATTTGAGGGTCCACTGTAACTCCAAAAAACAGAGAAATATGTGGACATTCGAGAAAGACCCAAATTGAGAATCTGACTCTTCCATTTTTTGCTGGGTGTTTTTAGAAATATCTTCTTTAAAATTGTATTTTCAGTCACCTGGAGAGGGGGAATAAAGAATTCCTGTTTCTTGGAATTGCTGTGTGTAAAGCTGAGCTGTGTGTGAAGCCCTTGGCTGGGGTTTTGTAGCAGCAAAAGCCTTGGACATGTGATGGTCACTGGTGGTCACCTTCTTCCATCTCCCACCCACAGTGTGTGTGTAAAATGTTCTGGCATCAGATAATGTCTAGAATGAAAATGAAACCAAGATATGTTAGCTCATTTTTGTTACATGTGTTCAGGGACTTGGGGCGTTGGCCTTAACAGGGATGAGAGGTGTGGTGCCAAGTCCGGCTCATGCTGACATTCTGTTGTCATCAAACCCTGCTTGCTGTGCATGATTTACCTGGAATTTGCTCAGATCTAAAAGAGCAGCTCTTTGTCTAATTTTCATGATGATTTTTGGGGTCACACTTTATCTTGTTCTGATGCATTTCTTATAAAGTGTTTATATTTATATCCATTTATTTTGTCACTTAGCAAAACTTGAGTGAAAGCTAGTGGGGTAGGCACTTCAGATACAGAGGAAGCATGAGTAGGAGACAAACTGGAGAAAAAACTGGAAACTGAAGGCACATCATGTGCAAAGGCCCTGAGGCATGAAAGAATTTAGCCTATTTGAGAGTCACAAGGCCTGGGCAATGCACTACTATGGCATCAGATAAGATTGGGAAAGTGGTTTGATATGATATTGCATAGACTGGCCACAAGATCCTTTGTGTATCATGAAAGGAGCTTATACATTATCACTCTGGCAGTTTGGATCTGCTGAAGAATTTTCAGAGCAAGGAAATAAGATCAGATTCATACATTGTGAAGAAGCCCTAGCTAATGAGTACAAGATTATACAGAAGGAGAAAAGTAAGGAGGCCGCTGGAGTAGTGTGGGTTTGAGTGACTGTGGTGAGGTGGAAGAGGGTGCTGAGCAAGGGATGTAGGGAGTGGAATGGAGAGGACTTGTTAGAGCGTAAGTTCTCTATCATCATGACAGATTACTGTGAACGTAGTGGCTTAAAATAATACAAAGCTATTATTTGTAGTTTTCTATAGTAGAAATCAGACATGGCTTCACTGATGTCAATAGGCCTACAGTCCTTTTTTAAGGATCAGAGAAGAATTTGTTTTGCTGCTCATTTTGATTATTGGCAGAGTTTGGTTCCTTGCTGTTGGAGAACTGAGGTCTTGTTTTCTTGCTGGGTCTCATCAAGGGGCTTGTGCTCCTCCTCCACCTGCAAAGGCAGCCATGGGGAGCTGAGTTTCCATGTTCAGTCTCTCCTGCCTTGTTTTCTCCTTCTGCCTCCCCCTTCCACTTTAAAAGAATTGTGAGTTTAACTTGGGCTTGTCCAGATTCCCACCTCTCCCACCTCAGGGTTCTCCACGTTGATTGCATGAGCTGAGGCCTTGTGCTGGAATGGTAGCTCAGTACCAGGTTCTCAGGAATAGCATGAATGTATCTTTGCAGAAACAGTTTAGCTTTTGTCCACTGCATGTGAATTTAAAAGAAAATGTGGAAATCAGGTTTCTGGCTTCACAAGAAGGAGGGATACAGTTTTAAAGAGAGAATGTGGGTTTGGTTTTTTTTGGCTTGTTTTGGTTTTTGTCTTTTTGTTTCTGTTTTTGAGTTAAAGTATTGCTATATAGTCCCAGGCTGGCCTTGAACTCACTGTGATCCTCTTGCCTCAATCTCTTGAGTGCTGGGATTACAGGAATGCAGTACCATGCCCAGTTGAAATTGCATTTGGTTTTGAATATATTGATTTTAAGATGGCCCTGGAAACCATCCAGTAAATGTACCAGCCCAGAGGCAGAAGAGAAATCAAGCCAGGAGATGCCAGTGAGAAAGCTGTTGATAGAGGGTGGCCCACAGTGAATGTGTGGAATGAGAAGAGAAGAGGGCTGTGAGCTGCATCTGGAACTTATTATGCTGCAGGTAAAATCATGGGCGAAGCACTTGTGAAAGGAACTGAAGCCTGACCTGCTGGTCAGAGATCCCCACCCAGGATCTCTGTCTCTTGCCTCGTGCCCTTTCTGCACTCAGCTTTGTACTCTTAGCTTCTCTTAGAGAGAGATCCTCTGGTAGGGCTGTAGCTCACATCATAGGGTTGGGAGAGCTAACAAGGTATCATGTTTGGTGTTCCTGCTGGATTTTTAGAAAAGTGGGATTTGTATGTCCACATGAACAAAGAGCTATAGTCTTCAAGTTCAATTGGTTTTCCTTATACACAGATATGAATTTTTTTTTAAGGTTTTTTGAGACAGAGTCTCGCTTTGTGGTTCAGGCTGGCCCTGAGCTCAGCCTCAAACTCACATCACAGCATTCCTCCTGCCTCTGCCTCCTGAGTGCTGGGATTACAGGCATGAGCCACCACGCTCGGCACTGTGGTATGTGGTGCTGGTTGCTCCTGGGGTGAGTCTCCATGCCCAGTATTGTTATGTGGTTACCGAGGATCAAACCCGGGTCCTTGCGCTTGCGAGACAGGCTCCAGAACCACTGAGCTAAATCCCTGGCCCAAAGATATGAATTTTTTAATGTAATAGAATTAAAGGGATACATCTCCACCAACTTATTTTAATTTTTAATTAGATTCTTTATTGGTATGTTTTATATACACATTCAGATCACACTCAAGATTGAGAATTTGTACCAGAATATGACACGACTTAATTCTCATTGTTTTCCATTCCTTTACCCATCCTACATGCATATGCTTATGTACATATGCTTATATACATATTCTTAGTTTCCTTTTTTGACATCACATTTTTTTCTTTCCCCTCATTACTTACCCCTCCTTTTTATTTTTTAATTTGAGATAGAGTCTTACTAAGTTGCCCAGGCTGGGCTCAGACTTCCAGTCCTTATGCTTTGGCTTTTCAAGTAGCTGAGATTATAGCTACCAAGACACAGATGAAAATCTTTGACAAGATATTCATCTGTTAGGCTTCAGGAAGGGCAAGACCTCTGTACGACTGAAGAAGGTTGTTTTAACCAAATTCCTCTAATGTAAAGTATCAAAGAAGACGTCTTTGAATGTTTTCCTCTTGTGAGGGCTGTGAGAGGCCACACATATGACTGGGGTGTTTGGTGACCTGATGGCTGGCACCTAAGCAGTAGCCCTGCCCTTTTTCTTGCTGGGAATTGGACTAAAAGCAGGAGGGTACAGAGTTCTTGACTCTATAGTGGATACTCACTGTTCATTTCTCACTGGACACTTGCCAGTCTAATCTCAGCAGAGGGGGAACCCTCTATCTCAAGCTACAGGAAGCACCACAATCAAAACAGTGACCCAGACCCCCAGGGCTTCCTGAGCAGAAAGGGAAACAGCCGTATGCCACACCTAATCATTGGAGGTTCCGGAGGACCGGCCACGGCTAGGCCTGCTGTTGATATTTCAGTCTATCTACAGATGATTTCTTGGTGGACATTTGTAGCTGCCTGGGGGCGAATGAAGAAATTAGCAGTGAACTGCTCAAGCAACTCTCCTGGGTCACTGACCTCAGTGAGAACAAGATGAGAAGGAAACCCTAGAGATAAGGCAGTCCTGCCCAGGCCTGGAGGGGGAACCTAGGAGACCCAGTGCCAGAGCTGAGGATGCCCGTGGGGCCAGGTGGGGGGTGGTAAGTGGATGTGTGACCTCAGCTAGCTGGAGCCAACTAGAGCTTGGCAGTGAAACCAGGACTGAAGCTAACTTTCTGCCATGCGAGGGGAAGGCAGCAGCTCCTGTTCCTGAGGAACGGAGTGAATGGGATGGAGAGGAGCCTCCACAATAACAGTGGCCCTGTTCTGCATCTCCTGCTGGCTGAGAACGCAGATCACTGACCTGCTGGCTCAAGTCAGAGGATCTGAAGGGTAACATTAAATCCTCAAAGAGCAGGTGACTCACACTCCTCTTGTCATCCCTCATTCTCAGTGTGTCTTTCCCCTGCTCTCTTCAGAACCGGAAGAATCCTATACAGCGTGACCTCAGAGTTGCTCTTGATCTTTGAATCTGCCGTCTTTACATCTCTGGGGCTTGGTACATGTTGTTTCATAAGCCTGAAAAAGCTCTCTTCTCCTTCTCTGTCTTTAAAAAATCTAACCTAATTTTTAGGAACCAAATCAATTTTGTCTTCTTTGTACAGTCTTCTGGAATCCTCTAGACTGGGTAAGCAGCCCTTAATTTTGTTCCCACATAACTTTATCCTTTTGTTATACTGATTAGGCTGTGTTCTATTTATGTGTAGGATAATAACTGAAATGTTATTTAACTCAAGTACAATCTCAGCTATATATAACAGTGCCTCAAAGATAGTGGAAGCTTATTTTTCTCCCTTGTTAAGGAAAACTGTGGAGAAACAATCTAAATCTGATGTGGCAGGTTTGCAAATATTTACCTTCCCCCCATGCTTAGTTCATAGCTTTCGTTTTCAAGTTTATATCCACAATAGCTGCTCAAGGTCCGTCCATTACACCTATGCTCCAAGAAGCAAGAAGGGGGAAGAAAAAAGGATCGTGTCTCCTAGGGAGACTTTCTGGAAATACCATATAGTTCTCTCTATATATCATCGATCAGAACTCACTCATGTGTTCACCTCTGAGTGTCAAGGAACAAAAAATTGTAGTCTGAATAGTGGCAACAATGTCAAAATAAAATCTCACTGTAAGAAAAGAGAATTGCTATTGAGAGACAAGTTGCTGTCACCCTCTCTGATGCTTTTTAAAATTTCCAGTAGTACTTGTTTCTCATTCCTCTGCCTACTGAAGCTGAGTGACCTGTGACTTTGGAAGCAGGTAGAATCCAAGTGGAAAAAAAGATTACTTATAATGGGTTTAAAATTTGCTGTCATAATCTAGGTGTGTAGAAATGCTAGTATTTTATTTGCAAAACTTGTTTAGACTTGCCTACAAACCCTTATTTCTGTTAATGACTAGGGAAAAAATATTTTTAAAAGTAACCCAGTTACTTCTGTTTTAAAATGCAATCTTTTTTTTTGAGACAGGGTCTTGCTTTGTAGTTCAGGCTGGCCCTGAGCTCAGCCTCGAACTCACAGCAATCTTCTGCCTCTGCCTCTCAAATGCTGGGATTATAGGCATAAGCCACCACACGTGGCACTGTGGTATGTGGTACTCATTGCTGGTAGGCACGAGTCACCACACCCAGCATTGTTGTATGTGGTTTCTGGGGATCGAACCCGGATCCCTGTGCTTGCAAGGCAGGTGCTAGAACCACTGAGCAAAATCCCCAGCCCTAAAATGGAATCTCTTGGTTTGACTATTGGGTTACATGCAGGGCTCTTCTCTTGCTCTTTTCCTGCCTTCTCCTCAGGAGCTGGTCCGCTGCTCTTTCCTTCTCAGACCTGCAACAATTAGGTACAAAAATGTCTGTCTTCATTCCTGAGGAGCCTCTGGTCCTGATCTGCTTTCTCCAGAGCCTATTGCAGAAGTTGACGCATGGGAAACAGTTAAAAATGAGACCGATGCATTTATGAGTCTACTTTAGATGCCTCACATAATTAATTCAAATGGTGGCATAATGATCTGCAAATCCTGTGCAATTAAAAGTCAATTTCTCTGAAGCCCCCTAGCACTATACTTACAGCTTTCCTTTAGCACTGATACACCTCAGCTTTCCCTAGTGTGGCTTATGCATTTCCTTGCGCCCCTCACTTCATGCCTGTTTCTCATCTGTGTAGCTCTCATAGATGCTGAGAGTGCTGGGACACAGGAGGCCTTTGGTCAGTGACAGTGATGCAGGAACCAGCCATGCACTTTGTAGGTTGTCACTGAGACTGGCTCCCACCCTGGCAGGAAAGGAATAGAGCCAGTCATGGCTATGTAGAAGGCCAACAATGAAGACAAGTTGTATTTTGCCTTTTTTTTTTTTTTACCATTTTTTAAAAGAAAAAAATGTTTTTGTTTTTCAGAAATCCTCCACCTACTTTACTGCATCCAGAAAACTGGTGTGAGGAATTCAACCACTTCATTTCACAGTGAGTATTTCTGCCACTGAAAATTGCTTATCTAGCAGGGCTTGAACAGTCATTAGAGAAATCTGAGTTATGGAGTTTGCTTGATGCTAGGAGTTGTTATGTCTACCAGCTCATTAGGACACAGGATTTGTTCCAGTAAATGATGAAAGATACATCTACTGGATTTGAAACGCAGGAGTTCCATTTGACTTGGCTATAATCAGTCCTGCTGATCACATGATCCATTGTTATCCAAAAACCAATGCTGTTGTGGGTCTAATATTGCTACCTGGCTGTGTTTCATAAAGAGGATTCAACATCTAAAAATCGTTTACCTAGAGAGAAGACAGAGGTGAACAGATGCGATAGGATTTTCAGCATAGCCATTGGGTTTTGCTCTAGAGTCTGTGGTGTGGGAACAGGCCTCCAGTTCCTGAGATGATTGAGGGGACACATTGGAATCATGGGCCTGGGGCCCCAAAGTGAGGTCGCTCAGTCAAGCCTCAAGGTGTGGAGAGCAGGATGAAATCCCAGCTGATGATGGGGACTGGGCTGCTAGACCAGATTTACTAGAATTAAGACAGCAGACACAATAATGACCCTGACAGTATAGCTTTTGGTGGGATTGTGGGCTTTTGACTTGGTCTTTCTTGAGGATCTCATTGGTCCTAAATCTGCAGAGGATTCTCAGACTGGAGGGAGCCCAGAGGCCCCAAGCTGGGGCCTGGTGAATCATGTAAGTGGATCTACAGACCAGGCATTAAAAGCTAAGCCCAGGAGCAGGATTTGGAAAGAGGTACCCCTACCATCTAGTATATCAGACAGGTTTCAGGTCATGGGAGGAAAAGGGAAATGGCCAAGTAACTGATAGACTGATAGGGAAGGTCAACACACCGTTTTCTCATTTATACCTATGCGTAGATTTCGTTTCCACAGTCTGGGCCACCAAACTGACTAGAGGTCTCAGTTGTCCTCCTTAGCTACAATAGAGAACTACAGCCACTTATCCACAATTCCAAAATCCAGAGAGCTCTGAAAAATGGGGGTTCTTTTATAGTTGAGCCATTTAGCAGCAAAAGCTGACCTTACACGAACTGATATAATGGCAAAGCCTGACCTGAATGGATGTGAGGCTATTTATAGTCATTATTTATCTTACAGTGAATATTCATATGTTTTGCTGGAGATATTTTACTGTTTGATTACAGTGTACTGCCCTGGCTCCTGCTGGGAATATTACATAATATACAGTGAATGTGCCATTTTTCCTTTCTAAAATTTGATATAATTTAGGATTCTAAGCATGTCTGACTCCCCAAGTCTTTGTATAAGTGGTGTGAATCTGTATTTTATTTTCATTTCAAATGCAATATAGTTCAGGGTCTTTAAAACTGTTTGCTTGTCCATCAGGAGAAAGAAACAGAAAAGAGATCAAAGAATTCTACCAAGAGAGGTTGTGTTGTTACATAACCACAGAGTTCAAGGCCGAGGGTTGAAGATGTGTCCTTGCACCGCTAGCCTAACTGACAGTTTTGCAGAATGTACGAGGACAGCCATGAGTCAGGGGTGGGGATGTTGGGCAAGAATGGAGAAGAACAGAGGACAAGCCACTTCCTGGGGTTTGGGAGCCACAGGAGGTAGCAGAGAGAGCCAGAGTTGAAGACTCCCTGGTGGCAGGGAGACTTCTAGAGACTAAGATGGAAACTGGGGCTAAGTTTCCAGTGATTTTGCTGGCAAAAAACAGACGAAAGACTTTTCATTCTATTGCTTCACAGATACCCTTGATTGACCTTCTCCTAGGTGTTGGCCTAGAAAAAATCCATTACATATTCACTAATATACCTTCTCATTCCGAGCTCTCCTGGTGCTTCTAGGATGTGATTCGACTCACAAGTTTGACTTCAGTGTACTTATTCAAGGGTATGTTTGGTTTTTTAAACCAAGCACAGTTTTGCTTGGATGGATTTGAGAATAAAGCTGTCTAATTGATGGCAGGGCTGGGACTTTTAGGGTTACATTCAATATAAATAATTTTCCCTACCTACCATGACATTCCCTTGTGGCAAATCCTATTTCATGACAGTTCCAACCTACTTATGTTTTTCATAATTTTCAGAATTCCAGATGCAATTATTCCGAGTTGCTTTAGTTTTTAAAAGGCCTAGCACATTATGGAGGGTAAACACAGGGTATATGTTTGAGTATGCAGGGTCAAAGCCAAACACATCACAAATACAGGAGGGGAGGAATCTGAAACGTCCTAATGACCCAAGGAAGCAAATGGAAATTAAGTGATTGTGTGCTTTACTCCTGATTTGATATATGTCATCAATCTTTTCTTTCTTTAATGAGTTTTCTTTATTGTTTATTAGTGAACTTATTATGTATTGTTATTGTTCATAGATTCTTTATTGACCTTAGTCTCTTAATCCTACTTTTCCCATAACATCTTAGATTTCAGCTGAGAATTCTCCTTCTATAGTATTTTTAGGCTGGGGGAACTAATCACTACATTTTATGTCTTTGAAAAGAAACCTTCCCAAATAATATACTTTGGTTTTATAAATGAGACTGCCACATTTAGACTGCTTTCACTCAGCCTGCCAAATGCAATTTGGCCAAATCCAATTTCATCATTCAGATCTCTAATTAAATATAAACAGTGACACTCTTGGCTTTGAAATGCCTATTTAAAAATAAAGCCTTGGTTTGCTTTTATACTTACCTTGTTCATATTTGGAAGGAAGGATGGAAGGATTAAGACCCTTGGATTATATATAAGTTTTTCATTATTGGAGGGACTGGAGTAGAGGTGATTATCTGGTGATTTTATGGAAAGAGTTTTTAACCTGAATTTTCCAGATAATTGCTTTTTGCCTTTGTAAAACAAGCCATAGAATGTCATACTAAACTGAACTGTTTGTCCCTGAAGAATGAATAACACTAGAAATTTTTTTTTTTTTTTTTTTTTTTTTTTTAGGTTTTTGGAGACAGGGTCTCACTTTGTGGTTCAGGCTGGCCCTGAGCTCAGCCTCAAACTCACATCACAATCCTCCTGCCTCTGCCTCCCGAGTGCTGGGATTACAGGCGTGAGCCACCACGCCCGGCACAACACTAGAAATTTTTAACATCTTAAAAATCTTTGGTTTCCTGTCTCCATGTGGCAGGTGAACCATGTGGTTCAGTCATGTGGGTCTTCCTTGGTCCATGCTGGCACTGCCCAGCAGAGGACTTGAAGGACATCTTGTTGGTTACTGATGAGGGTTACTAAGTGGGCTGGCCTGGCTGCAGCCTTGTGATTATAGCAGTGTAGACAGGGGGCTAGTTCTGTGTGTGTGTGTGTGTGTGTACGAGGGTCAGAGAAAGTGAAGGAGTATGAACACTGGGATGTAGCTTAGTGTTTTTCAGATTTGCTTCTAGTCTACTTATTTAAGAGAGCTTTTTAAAAGGACCTAAAAGTCTAAAATCCTATTAGCAAACCTGTCTTGGGATTTAAAAAAACCATTACCCTGTTTGGTTCTGAACCTTTGGTTGTTAGTGATAATTGACTCATTTATATGTGTTAGTTATGCATTTGTCAAAGCATGACTCCTGACAGCTTAGTTATGATAAATTAAACACGATGCTCACATAAATTCTGCACTGCTTTTTATCATATGCTAGGGCCCTGCCTAATGCTTTTGTCACCTCTATAATGTGTGGTAGGCTTTGTAGAGATTTCATTATCAGCCCTTTCCCCTATGGCTGAGGCTATTTGCATAACAAGTGTATCTGGTTCAAATACCAACCAGACTCCTGCTTTGTCAGGAGGCTCTATTCAAAAGTAGCATTTTGATAAGATAACTGTAATTCTCATTTTGCCAGTTTCACCTTGGTCTTAATGGATGCTGCTTCTTCCCCCTTCAAGTTCAAACTAATTTAAAGTCTTTGGACTGAACTACAAAAACAGTTTCCTAGCCATTGGTCAAAAGGTATTTCTCTCATTTTGCCTGTAAAACTTTCGGGGCTTTATTGCGACTTAGATTTAAGACTTTCTCATCAGTGGCTCTTGAGCTGATTAGTGAGACAATAAAGATGGATTTTCTTTGGTCAAGGGCAGATCCACCAGCATCATGATGGCCATGGATTTAATGATGACAACTATATGATCACCTGCACATAAACTTTCTTGGAGTGGCTGACTTAAGCAGTGTATGGGAGAAAAAGTAATTCTCTTTACCCATTATAGAATTCATAGCTGAGACTTCTTTAGACAAGTTAACAAGAGAAAAGCATAACAAATGTATGTAAGCCCCACTGGCTGCAGCCAGACACACCAGGCTGCCCTCATTCTCCCGAGGCCACTTTCCCCAGGCATGGCACAGGGCCTCACATCACTATGGCAGCAGCTTCGCACAGCATGCTCAACTTCCTGCTTGGCACCAAAGCTGTTGGTGAGACCATTCTAAAAGATCTGCTGTCCACTTTCCAGGAGTAGGGCAAGGCGATGTGTGTACATACCTGGCAGGACCATGGCTACCTAGTAGCCTACACAAACAAAAATGGCAGCTTTGCCAATTAAAGAATTTATCCACAAGGATATTGGTATTGCTGGACCTTCAGAGTTATGACAGTGATATCCAAGGCAAACAATAAATTGACAACCTTTTGAACAAAGTAGAAGAGAAAATGAAAGAATTGTATTGGCCAGATGAAGCAACTTGAGCCACTGACAGATACTGGCCCACTTCTGATAGGCACTAGGTTGAGTATAACATAGATGAAATAGTGCATGATGAAAAGTCACCTTACTAGAATATTAAAATTCTATAGTCAACACAGTTTGGAAATATTCTCGTCATAAGTGGAGATGTTAATTTGGCAGAGAGTGATTGGCATAAGCCTGGGCCATCATGGGTAAGTGGCAAAGAAGATTATGCTGGCAAAGATGCACTGATTCTGAGAGTTGGAGATGAAGGCATGTTATGTGAAATGATCAGACTGAAACCAAAGATAGTCGCTGTGGTAGAAGTTGAGCAAATTGTAGCTGACACGTGTTAGAAATACATGCACAAAACATGAAGTGACATCTTAGAAAATCTTAAAAGGAGACTGCCATCAGGTTTTAATAGAAGACTGTATTCCAGTACTGCAGATGACACCAAAGAGAGAGTTTGATTATGTGCTTAGTGATGTGACAAGTATTCCAATCTCCATGTCTCCAGGAGAAGATTCCAAATGGGAGTTTCTCAGATTCTTGACCTCTGAATGAAAGTATTGAAACTGGATTGAACTGTGTCAATTTGACAGAAGCCTTGTCACTCAATGAAGAACAACTTGGGCTTCTGCATTTTCCTGTAGAATTCTCAAAGGAGAGCATCTGTGTCCCTTACACTTGGAACTGTGGGCATTTCACACTGTTTGGAAGAAAGCTAAACCCTGAAGATGAGTATCCCAGTGATGTATGCTGCAGATAGACTTTCTGACTTCCATATGCTATACTTGCCATCAAAATGAGTCAGGCAGTTTACTGTGAATTCCTTAAAGTTTTATTTTTTTAACTATTATTTGTAAATTTAAAAAGCAAGTGGAAAATGTATACTTTGATGAGCTAGCGTGTTATTTGAAAGTCAGCTGATGGACATTAGACAGCACAGCAATGATTGCTAAAGGCACTGAGCCCTAGATTATAATTTTTGTTATTTCTTATTTCTGTGTGGGGTTTTGTTTTGTTTTCATTTTGGTAGACCTTAAATCATTATTTTGTTTTAAAAGGAAGTTGTTGATGGTTTTACAAATATTAACTCAGATTTTAAAATTTGGTGCCTTTAAGAAAGAATAAAAAGGATGTGAGGGCGATCTGGCTGTGACATCTGTCACCCCATCGATCGCCAGGGTTGATTTGGCTGACCTGGCTGGCTAGGCGGGTGTCCCCTTCCTCCCTCACCGCTCCATGTGCGTCCCTCCCGAAGCTGCGCAGTCGGTCAAAGAGGACGACCACCCCCAATAGAGGAGGGAGAGGACAACCATTCCCAAAGGAGGAGACGTTTCCTCGGTCAAGGGTATATGAGTAGCTGCACTCCCCTGCTAGAACCTCCAAACAAGCTCTCAAGAAAGAATAAAAAAATGAATAGCAGTGATTCAATTAGAGTTACAAAAGAAATTGAAAAAACAAAAACAAACACAATTGAATTTAATTGAAGTTTTACATGACAGAAAAGCTTCCAGAAATGAAGACCCAGAGACCCAGGGAAAAGCGTATTGCTGTGCTGAGGTCATGTAGAAATGATTGACACAAATGAGCATGATTGATTAGTAGTAAAGTGGGAGGAACTTAGCAAGGCCTGACTGATTCTTCTTGACCTGTTGGTGTGACACTATTCTTCAGGTATAGGGCAGGACACTTGTCACATGAGGGTTTTCAAAAAAGAGAAGCAAGTAGAAGATCAAAGTGATCTTCCTGCTTCTGTATCTTTCTAATTTCCATCAGAACACTCAGCGTGGGAGGTGCCATGTTGGAGGTGTAGTTGGCGGCGTTTTGTGCCCTTAAACCCCCGTTGACAGTGCGCACATAGGTGTGTCTGTTTCTCAGTGGGGAACAATATCGATGAGCCTTACTCTTTTGTCCCAGAGTGTCCCTCTAGATGAGGCTGAAATGGATATAAGTGTTTGTGCTGAATGTTAACAAGTTCAGATCACTCTGAGCTATGGAAATGAATGGTGTTTGCGTATGTTTATTTCCTGAAAACTGAAACTTGCTTTCTCTCTAGGCCTGAATGTTGATAAAGTAACCATTTGGGGGTGCTTGTTTCCTTGACACTGACTGTATTTCCTTAAGGCAATAATACTTAGCTCTTGCCTATTTCTATTTGACGTTTTAAGGCTGCTTAATTCTATGTGGTTTTACAATGTTAACAAAAAACACTTTCAAAGATAAATATCGTAACTCAGTAGTTTATCAACTTTGACAAATATTCTTGACTTTTTAGATCTTATTGGATTCTTAGGAGGCCATATAAAGTGTTAATACCTCTTAGAGCAGAAGGATAGATAACTTTTATTTACATTACTTCACAAATTGGTAATTTTAATTAAAATAAGCAGCAGTATCTCTGGTGGCACATACCATTTTAGATTTACTTAGCCAATGATTAGCTATTATGGCTTCTTGAATTAATTAGTATTTCTTGAACAGCAGGGAATTAGTGAATTGATAAAAACTCATGGAGAAGTTCAAAATAAAAAATTCTAATTTAATACCCACAATTCTCCTTCCTTCTCTTACCATATACTTATCAGTACACTTATAAATGCAACTGAACTCTTTCTCATTTTGAAAAATTGAGATTCCCCTCCCTCTTCATGAGAACAAATAAAGCAATGCATGGTGAAGTTAGTTCTCTTCGAGGCCATCTAGCAATTTTTTCAGATTGCGCAACAGCGATCTCACTTATAAGTTCAGCCAATACCATCTGACTTCCTCAGGGTGAGAACTGAGAAGTGGCTCAGTGTGACTGGACTCTGGAAGCCTTGCACTGACCACAGCTCCAGTCACAGGTCTGTCCCATCTTCTTGGAACTAATACAAGAGAAGGAGGGCCTGGGCATCAGCCAGGAGACCCCAAATAGTAAAATGGGTAATCCTGACTAACATATGTAACTAACATATGTAACTAACATACGTAATTCACACTCAAACCAGGCCCTGGTCTCTACATGTCTATAATTCCTGTAACTCTTATAATCCTAAGATATTTCTGTTAGGTCCATTTCAGAGAAATTAAAGGTGCCAAAGTCTAGAAACACAGCCAGTAAGAAGTAGACCTGGGATTTGAACTCCAGAAGACCTGTTCCAGGATTCCTCTCAACCAGCGGCAATTATTACTTTGCATTTGGTTCTACCACTATGTCAAAATTACTTCTGAAGGTGATAGTGACTCTCTCATCCTTGGCATTTCTACCACATTTTACTTTGTTGTTTATTTTTTCTTTAAACTGCAGCTTTCTGACTTCCACAGTCCAGACCACCAAGAAACACACACACACACACACACACACACACACACACACACACACACACACACACACACACAGAGAGAGAGGGAAGGAGGGAGAGAGAGAGAAAGAGAGGGTCCTCTGTCTTTATCACAACAGTACTGCTTAACCTGCACCCTCATCCTGAGACAATAGATCAACTAACACTGACTGTCCATTTTTACTCTGTGATACTCTCTCTGTCCACTGGGCAGCTGCTCAGGGCCAGCTCCTGGGTCCCTGGTGTCAGCCATACACAGGCTGCTGTATGGGAAGGAGCATGCAAAGGGAAGGGAAGTGGGTGCTAGAGTGGCGCTTTAGAGGGGGAAGAGCAAATGAAACCTAGTTCTAATCTTTTCAGGCTTTAAAAAATTACATGTTTGAGAGATTAAGACACAGGATCTAAGTCAGATTATGTTCTAAGATTGTTGCTTAGAATTTTGATCTTGAACTTTACTTTTCTGAGCCTGTTTTGTCTGTAAAATGGGAACAAAAGTAATTACATGTCGCTACCCACATGCATGGGATAGAAAACCCCAAATAACAGCGGACTAAAACAGGTAGAATTTTATTTTTCTCTCACATAAAAGGAGTCCAATAGGCCCATTCAGAACTGTTCACGTGGCAGGGCCAATAGCAGCCAGCCACTTGGGCCCTGGCCCTCATGCTGCTTCACTCTTTTTTTTTTTTTTTAGGTTTTTGAGACAGGGTCTCGCTTTGTGGTTCAGGCTGGCCCTGAGCTCAGCCTCCAACTCACATCACAGCAATCCTCCTGCCTCTGCCTCCCGAGTGCTGGGATTATAGGTGTGAGCCACCACGCCTGGCACTGTGGTATGTGGTACTGGTTGCTGCTGGGCGTGAGTCTCCACACCCAGTATTGTATGTGGATACTGGGGAATCGAACCCAGGCCCTTGCACTTGCACAACAGGCGCCGGAACCGCTGAGCTAACTCCCCAGCCCCACTGCTTCACTCTTAAGAGAGCTTCATAGTCTAAAGTAGTTCAAGAGTGTCACAACTAATGGGATTACTTCAGCTAGATGGGAGAAAAGCACAGTCTTCTTACTTTATCCACTGGCAGTTTTAGACAACATATCCTTGGCCACAATTACATTACAGAGCCACAGCTACCTCCAAAGGAAATTGAGAAATACAGTCTTTGAGTTGGGCATCTGTGTGCCCATGTTACTGCAGGGTCTCTCCCTAAGGAAAACAGAGTATGGAAACAGACAGCAGTCTACATGGTGCTGACACAGGGGGACAGATGTAACTCCCAAACCTGAAACATGGTTGTGTTCTCTAAAATCAAGGAATGAATTATAGGAACAGTGGAAGTTAAGAATAGGAAGAATGTATTGAGAGAATGATAGCTTCTGTCTAAGAGAGACAGAAGGGGGCCTGAAAGTGGGTGGCCTGCCCACTAGCTCTCAAAGGTATTTTATGGGACAAATTTATGAGGTGAGGCAGGTTCAAGGTGGGACAGAACTACTGTGAACTACTGAGATTACAGGTACAGGAACTTAGGCAGTACTGATCCACTGGGAAATCATAAGGTGGAACAAAACTTTGATCAACTCATAAGATTAGAATAAGTATCGTTGCTTAGGTAATATTGATTAAATGCGATTCAGTGGGGAAGCAAGTCACAGTGAACATACAAGGAAGGAGTAAGGACTTTTAGTGCGGGTTGGGTCAGGAATCTCCTGGAAGATCTTGGTGTCCCACCCAAGTGACTGATGCCTGTTTAGAGTATCAGTCACTGTTATTCATCCCTAGGGAAAGCGGGTGTAGTAACTTATTCTCTTTTACAGTTCTGGCCTTCAGTGTATGTGTGTTGGTTGTTGTCCTCTATGTAGGCTCCTTAGTGGTCCTCCATGTTGGCTCCTTGAGTCCTGTCTAACTGCCTATAAGAGATCTACTTAACTTACCTATGTACAATAACGTAACTTGGTAGAGAGGTGTCAAGAATTACGTGAAATACAGAGGGGGAAGCTGACAAATGCTAATGATGAGGACTGTATCCTACTATCTGGTAAGAATCCACATTGTAACTCACAATATGGCACCATCCAAAGAAATGGGAGAGTTGTGAAGAAGAGCAGATAGAGCCCTCATGGTGATGAATCACACAAGAAGGGGGTCTTCAGGGGCGGCCATGCCCCTACCAAAGGCTGACCTGAGGAGAGAGTGTGGAGATGGCCATGTTTGTGTTCGTCCTGCACCATGAGCCCTGAGCTGTGATGTCTCCTGTTTCCCTGAATTGCTCCAGCCTTCTCCTGCTCATCTGGTCCTTGGCTGCCACAGTTTCCAAGGCTGCTTCCATGATGGGGCTCCCGTGGGCCCTGGTGCAGAAGGAAGGGTTGCTGTGGGTCAGGGAGACATTTAATTAAATATGGAAATGCAAGCCTATGTCACCAGTCTTACATTCTTCCTGCCCACTGATGATTTTTGGCAGGGATAAAAATAACAGACAAGCCTTTTGGCTGTGATGATGAAAGGAGTTTATGTATTTTAAAAATGCATTCAGAATTTATAACAGCAGAAATAAATGTAGTAAGTTGCCAGAGAATCTCTTGGTCTTTCATCTTCCTTTGAGTCTGTATGTAGTTTCCATTTACCTCTGAATTTTTAAATTCAGTACTTCTTTAAAAACATCAAATATGTGATATTTAGCTATCATACTGGATTAATGAGTGGGGGGAAAATCACATTTCTCTTCCTTGAGGCAGGATCTCTCTATGTAGCTCAGGCTGGCCTCAGTCTCATGGTGGTCCTCCTGCTTCAGCCTCACTAGTGCTGAAACTGTGGGCATGTGCCATCACACTCAGAAACAATTAACTTTGACATAAAAGGCTACTGAATTTTTTTCTGAAAGAATAATTTAATTTAAAAGACCACATTTTTAGCCAGGTGAAAGAAAAACAAACTGAAATAGGAACAACCATTGCAAGGCTGTATGGAGGCGAAAGCTGCCGGGCTGCCTCAGACCATGGCGAGAGGGAGGGTTGGGAAGTGGAGTGCAGCTTTTATGGGGACTTGGGGATAGGAAGAATGTTGTGGTGGATCAGAATTGGCCTGCCCTGGGTGGCAGGTTAGGGCACCCTGCCGATAGGCTGCCCTTTGGCACATGTGGGAAAGGAAGCCATTTTGGATCTGGCACAGGTTAGGAGTCCTTTTGTAGAGTGGCAACTCTGACGCCAAGCATGTTGGCACATCCCCAGAATCTGGGCATTTTAGGGGCCGAGGTACGAGGATAACAAGTTTCACATCAGCCCGGACAACTAGATACTATGTGAAAAAATAAAAAAATTAAGTAAAAAAGGGCTAGGGATGTAGCTCGCTGTGAAAGCTCTGGATTCAATCTTCAGTAATATATAAAACAAACAAATCAACCTGTATCTTAGTGAGTAATAGGAGTCCTTCTCTCTAAGAGACTGCAGAAGCTGGAAACTTGATTGGGTGGCTGATTAAGTCATGTGATAATCCAAGCTCTGCTTCCTAAACCGTGGGTGGGGTCGGCAGCATTCTCGTGAGGGTCTATGGATATGGAACTCTAGCTCTTCATTACAGTGTCGAGTCTTAGCACCGTGCCATAGGCCGCAAAAATGTGCATCAGGTGTTAAAGGTTTATGTTAAATTCTCCCTCCCAAACATACTACATACGTGGGGAATTTTGGTAATTGTCAGTATTTTTTTCTGGTTTTTGTGGAGGACTTCAGGAAATAAATATATGTCTAGCATTAAGATTTCTTGGTCACTTCCACCTCTCCTACAGAGCAATTTGTCAGAAAATTATGGCAAATTTGCATCACCTTGTGTCTACTACCAACTGCCTGGTTGGTTCCATTCCCAGTTTTAGATAGATGATTTTGTTATCTGACTTTTTCTGGGTGCCCAGAACATTCCATCTTACAGGTCTCTGGTGTTTCTGAGAGATGATTCTGCCCTCTGCTCTGTTCCACTCGGAGCACTCTCCTGACCCAATGGCTACAGTCATTGCAAACCACCCTGCACACAACAGTCAGTGGGAACTCTCTTAACCCCAGTCTGACCAAATTATGCCCTGTGGTTCCCTGCTGCTTATTGGGTCCACCAGGATTCTATCATGCAAGCTCATAGAGTCTGTCTGTACATCATTCTCTTCCCCACATTCTCTGCTGCTTCCCCTGAAACTCTAAGGCTCCTCTCTCTTGCTTTCCTGTCTACACGGCACCTTCTACAGACCTTTACAGAAGGGAAAGCTAAGAAGGGCAGACCTTTCTGGGGTATCAGCACATCTGTCTCCTCTACAGACAGTGATTTCCTTGACAGTAGAGAATGAATTCATCTTTTCTGCTTGCATACCAGGACTTAGCCCAGTGCCTGGCACACGGCAGAAGCTCAGTAAAAAAACATTTTCTTGTAAAGAAATAGGAATTCTAGAGAGAAACAGATTGGTTTACAATTATATATGGGTCTGGTTAGAGTTGGATGCTGAAACTCATGATCTTTTGTATAGTCTATATGTTAGTCCACTGTCTGAAGAATAACTGGAAATTTTCTTTTCCATTTTTAGGTCGACTCTTCACTGTGTTGGTTGTTTATTTTGCTGCATACAAGCTGTGTATGATTCTTGATGTTATTTCTGGTACAATTAGGACTCTGTTTAGAAAATCCTTGCCTACATCTCTGTCTTCAAAACTTTTACCTATTTTATTTGCCAGCAGATTAAATATTTCTGTTTTAATATATAGACATTAATCCATCTTGATTTTAGTTTATGACATGATGAAAGATATGGATCTAAGTCAGTCTCCTGCATGTGGATAGCTAGGTTTCTGAGCACCATTTGTTAAAGAGGGTATCTTTCCTGCAGCAAATTTATTGGTTTCTCTGACAAAGATCAGATGAGTGAATGTGCCAGGTTGCTCCTGCACCTTGTCTTCTGTTCCACTGATTGACCTGTATGTTTTTGTGCCAATACTATGCTTTTTTTTTTTTTTTAAATCATGATAGCTCCATATTGTAACCTGAATGTGAGATTGTGATGCCTTCTGCTTTGCTTTTGTTGCTCAGGTTGCTGTTGCTGTTCTGGGTCTCTTCTGGCTCCATATGAATTTCAGGATCATCTATGTGGTTCTGTGAAGAATACTGTTGATACTTTGATTGGGACTGCATTATGTCTGTATCTTGGTTTGGGAAGCAGGGCCATCTGGACAGTTTTGGGTCTGTCAATTCAGGAACATGAGGCATCTTTCAGTTTTCTGAGGTTCTTCTTAATCTCCTTTTTCAGAATATGCTGTATTTACATTAGAGGTCTTTCACTTTCTTGCTTAGATAATTTCTAAGCATCTCATTGAGAATGGCATTGTTTTTCTAATTTCTTTTTTAGTGAGTTCATTATTTGTGTACAAGTATGCTATTGATTTTATGTGTTTATTTTTTATCTTGCTACAGTACTGAGTTTGTTTATTTTTTTCCTTTATTTATTTTATTGGTACATTTTAGGTATACATTGTAATCACATTCATCATTGAGAATTAGTACCTGTACATGAAATAGCTTGATTCTTATTTTTTCCCATTCCCCTGCCCTGCTATTAGCACCCCCATATACATGAACTTTGTTTGTTTTTCCCTTTTTACTATCAAATTTTTTTCTTTCCCTTCTTCACTTCCCTGTGCCTTTCTTAGTTCTCTTTTCCATTTAAACATTTTCTACCCCTTTCACGATGCCTATCATCATTTTGGACCTCATTTAGACCTTTGGTTTTTCACATTACAGAAACAATAAGGTATTTGTATGTCAGTGTCCTATTTATTTCATTTATGAGTATGGCTTCAAGGTGCATTCATTTAGCTGAAAATGTCTTAAGATCATCTTTTTTTTGTGGCTTTGTAGTACTCCATTTTGTATAAAAATCCCATCTTATTTATCCATTCACCAGTTGATGGGCTTTGGGGTTGTTTCCAAGATTTAGCTATTACAAACTGAGGTGCTATAAATATGAGTGTGCATATGTTGCTATGATATGATGCTTTTAATTATTTCATGAAAAGACCAGCAAGGAAATAGTAGAGTCAAATGGGACCTCTAATCCTATTTTGCTTGTTTGTTTGTTTGTTTGAGACAGGGTGTTGCTCTGTAGTTCAGGCTGGCCCTGAGCTCAGCCTCCAACTCACATCACAGCAATCCTCCTGCCTCTGCCTTCCGGGTGCTGGGATTACAGGCATGAGCCACCATGCCCGGCACTGTGGTATGTGGTACTGGTTGCTGCTGGAGTGAGTCTCCACACCCAGTATTGTTATGTGGTTACCGGGGATCGAACCCTGGCCCTTGCGCTTGCAAGACAGCCACGGGAACCACTGAGCTATATCCCCGGCCCTAATCCTATTTTTTTTAGGAGTCTCCACACTCATTTCCACAGTGGTTTCACCAGTCTACATTCCCATCAACAAAGGGTTCCTTTCTCCCTGCAACACTACCAGCATTTCTTGTTGGTTGATTTCATGATAGGAGCCATTCCTTCTGAAATGAGGTGGAATCTCAGTATTGTTTACATCTGCATCTCTCGAATGTCTTGCTGCCTATTATTTGATTATTGAGAGTTTTTAGATCTTGATTCAGTTTTTGTACTTCATATTTATCTAAGAATCCATGCATTTCTTCTGGATCCTCCAAATTATTTGAGTACAGGTTTGTGAAATAATTATTAATAATCTGAATTTCAACAGTGTTTGTTTAGATGCTTTTATGGAAGATTTTCTACGGGCAGATTTTCTGTCAACATGGCTCTTTAAGTTTAGCTTTTTTTTTTTTTTTCCAAGACATCACCTAAAAAGGTCCCCATGAGAAAAGAAAAACTAAAATATACTATTAAGGAATTAAAGAGAGAAGGAAGGGTAGGAACCTAAACATTGTGGTGGATCAGAATGGAACACAAATACAAAATGCTTAGTGGGCTAAAGTTCCAGGTCTAGTGATAGCTGGAGCAGTGCTGGCTGGTAGTCTGGCTCCTGTAGCTAACAGGGCTAAGAGCGCTCCCAGCAAGACAGGATCCAGAGTTGGACTGCCCTTGAGCCAGTGTCTACTGATTCTTTCAGACTGATAAAAAGAGACTGGGAAAATGAATGGGCTATGGGAGGGGCTGTAAGTGCAGCTATCTCTTCCATGTTTTTCTCCATCATTTGGGCTAACAGTGTCTATCATCTGCGACTCTGGCTTTGAGCCACTTTCTGGTGAGGATGAGAAGACAGCTTGGAAGTTTTTTAGAAAACTAAGCATACTCTTCCAAAATGATCCAGCAATCATACTTGCTGACATTTAACCCAGAGGAGCTGAAAATGTATGTTCACACAAAAACTTAAGCATGAATGCTTATAATGCCTTTATTTATTGCCAAAACCTGGAAGCAATCAAGGTGTCCTGAAGTAGCAAATGGATAAACAAACTGATACATCCAGTTAGAGAAATACTATTCAGTGCTCAAAGGAAATGAGCTATCAAGCTATGAAAAGACACATAATTATGTGAAAAGGGTATATACAGTATAATCACAACCACATGGTCCTCTGGAAAAGGCAAAACTGTGGGAACAGTAAAAAGATCTGTGGTGTCAGGAGCTGGGGTAGGGATGAAGAGGTATGACACCAATGTTTAGTGCAGTGAAATGCTGTCTGACACTGTCATAGTGGACACATGTCCTTATATTTTTGTCCAAACCCATGCAACGTGCAACAGCAAGATTGATCCTAAATAAACTGGACTTCAGGTAATTATGATGTGTCAGTGTGGTTCGTCAGTTGTAATAAATATACTGTTCTTCTGCAGACAGTAATAAGGAGGGAGGTTATGTATGGGCGGGAGCAGGAGGTATAAGGAGAATCTCTGCACCTTCCTTCCAATTTTACTATGAAGCCAAAACTGCCCTGAAAAATAAAGTCTTTAGTAAAAGAAAGTGAAACACATTCTCTGCATATTTCTTATCTAACTGAAACCATAAGAAAATTTATTGGGAAAACAGTAGTTGATGGTATTCTGTTATTAGAGTATTTATCATATAGCTATGAAAAGTTAGTAATTTATGATCCATGCTGGCAAAGCCAGATCAATACAGAGATAAATGTCCTCAAAATTTATATCATCCACATGATAATTGACCACTATGTCATGCGTTCAATCATCCATCTTATTATCTGATGTAACTAGCCGGAAGGCTAATATGTTTGTGATTTATTAATGTTCAGTGGTGTAAAATCCTCCACCCAGCTTACCTGTTACCTGTCCTTGGCAACACAGTACACAGTTGTCCACCTCAGTAACAGGGTCCCACCGAAAGAATTAAACCACCTTGTTCAGTGCTAGGCATCTCTTGTAGAGATCTGAGAACATCTAGGATAGAGTTACTCTTTCCCTTTCCTTCTTCCCAGATGTGCATTTTGCCTCCTTTTTTTCCCTAGACACACGTGACCTGCTCTAGAATAGAGGTGGGCATGTAAATGTCTTAAAAGCATCTTCATTGTCACTGATTCGTGGTTGTGAGTGTATTATATATTATATTTGCAGTACAGTCATTCCACATTACCTGTCTCTGCATGTCACTGAGCTACAGTGGCTCAGAGCTCAGGACACACCCCAGTACTGAGGCAGGAGGGCAGCGTGTCCTGGGAAAGAAAAATGGGGAAGATGAGAGAGAAAGCTAGAAAGCTAACCCTTTAGAACCTCTGCCTGGAGTTAGCTCCGTGACAGGGGAGGTGGAAACCGTTCTGACCACCTCCCTCCCTTCCTTTTCAACCCACTGGGCACATTTGTTGCCTGCGGTGTCTGTGCTTTGCTTTGTAAGGGTTAATCAGATGGTCTATTATTCAGAAAATTAAAGGCTTGGCTGCTGGAGAGTTCCTTTCAGAAAGGATTAGGGTCTCTGATGAGGCTTTGATGTAATAGATGGAGCTGTTCTGCTTCATCATGCTAATGGAGGAGTTTTAAGGACTCCCCAGACTCTGTTTGACAGTGCGGGCTTTATTCATTCTCTTGCCTAAAATAGAAAAATATTTTATGTTAAGAAAATTTAGTGCCTGAACAAGGCACTAGATTGGCATCCCTGGGGTGGGTGTTAAAATGTTCATTTTTGGTCTAAAAGCTCACAGAAGCAATCATTCCTGGCTTCCTTGGGTGGCCACATCCTCCCAAAGAGTCATCTCTCCAAAGAGAAGCACCAGTAATAATTACAGCCTTGTTACTTATTGTATTTTGAAGCTTTTGGATCAGAAGATGGGCAGAAGGGATGGCAGGTGGCAGGTGTGGTGGTGGTCTGTGTCCTCAGGAATAAGAAGCAGCTCGGCCACTAGCTGTGAAAAGTCCAGATTTGCATAAAACATTTACCTATAACCTAAAACATTTTTTCCAGGCTTTTCAGTACTGCGTAAGTTGACAAAAACCTGGCTTAGTTCATTTTCCCCAATTTGATGTCCATACCATCTGTAATAGTGGTGTAATTGGCAATCAGCCAAAGAAGTGTTTAGTCCCTTTACATCTTTCACAAAAGAACACACATTAAGGGAAGGGCACAAAATGTAGGTGACAGTGCCATAAGGACCATCGCGGCTGTAGGCCATTATCTTTCCTCTTAAGTGGCTTCCCTCGGTAGCACTACATATTATGGCCTGAAATTCTAGTTAGAACTATCATTATCATCATTTAGGAGGCAAATTTGATGTCCTGTTGTTTCCATATCCTCTTCCTGCCCCAACTCCCACTGTTGGGGTTAAATTGCTGCTTCCTTTGAGCTGCTTTCAATCCACAGGCTGTACTTCTGCAGTCTCCCTTCCCTTCCCTTGCAGTGACCAGTGAATGGCAGGGGTTGGTGTTGGTGTCTGCATTTCTTTTACTTGAGCTATGCAGCCTCCGGGTATTGCATTCTGCATGTTAGAATCAAGGATGAGCATATAGAGTTCACCAAGCTTCTGAGAGGGTTAGCTCTGGGCCCAGATCAGAACTCCCTGCCTCTGTACTGGCTAGCCATGGGAACTTTTTTACTAACTGGCTTTTTGATGCTATGCATCAGTTGGGATTGAAGAGTATTTAAAGAAACAGCCTGTGAATCTGGGTGCATGGGGCTATAGCTCACTGTGTGGGCCCTGGGTTCAGTCCTCACTAAAACACACACACACACACACACACATACACACACACACACACACACACACACACATGCCTCTGAGACTCATGACCATGTGTGCTAGAGGATAATAGTGTTCATTACATGACATGTAGCCATTTCTGTGAAAACCTAGGGAAGCTATGTCTTTAGTCTGTTTGCAATTATCGTCTTCAAGTTGTAGTTTTCTAAGCAGCTAATCTGTTAGTGTATTGTGGATTTTAAGAAATATAGAATGTTAACTTTTTCTTTTATATTGGAATATTAACTCTTCCTTTTATATTTTTGCCTTTGAGGAATTCCAGAATCAAATATGTGCCTCTCCCAAACAAAGTGGCTTCTTTTGTAGTCTATTTCTCTTGGATTTCCCTGGTGCTTCTTTTTTTTCTTGTGTATGTAATTTTTTTTATCTTGCCTTATTGCAAGTACCTGATTTGTTTAGGCATGTGTTATTAAGGGATGCCTTAAATTATTTCTAGAACAATAGGTAATACTAAAAACCAGTTGTATGCATTGCTAATGGGAATGTACAATGATGGCAGCTGCTCTGGAAAATAGTCTGCTAGTTTTTCAGAAGGAGATCATAAAGATAATAGGTGACCTAGCAGTTCTATACCTAGAAATGTACCTAGGAGAGGTTAAAACATGTGTCTACATATAAACAAATGTGGAAACATTCATATCAATATGAATTCATAATAGCTTAAAAGTGTAAACAGTTGGACTATAGTTCAGTGGTAGAATACTTGCCTGGCATGCCCAAGACAGAACCCCTGAGTTCTATCCATAGTACTGCAAAAATAAAATTAAAAAACCAAAATAATAAAATGAAAAAATAAAACAAAGTGGATCACAAATGAATGAATGAATGAATACAATTCATATGTCCCCAGACACTTAAACCTGAACTGTTCATCTGAGGAAGCATTATTTAGCAATAAGAACATATGAAATACTGATATATGCTATGTCACTGATAAATCTTGGAAACATGCTAAATGAAAGTAGTCAGTTACAGAAAACCATGTATATCTTATGAAATGTCCAGATTCAGAAATCTATAGAAACAAAACAGATGAATAATTAATTACTCAGAACCAGGGAGGTTGAAGGAAAGTAGGGAGTGACTACTGATAGATACAAGGTTTCCTGTGGGGGTGATGAAAATGTCCTGAGACTGATTGAGGTAGTATAAACAGTGCAGCAGTTCACAACTATGTGGTGTGCTAAAAGCCTTTGAATTATGTTTGAATGCGTGAAGTGTGTATTGTGTGAAATATTAAAGCTGTTGTAAAAATCATTTGCAGTAATTAGTTGTAAAATTTATGGAGTAGGTTTTACTAGTTTTCTCACACTTTTAATTTTTACTGCGTGCCAGATCCACATGTATTGTTAAACTTACTCATTCTGCAGCATGTACATACATGCTTGGGATCCTGAGTCTCCAAAGTGAGGGATGACCTTCTCCATTGTATACAAATTCCTTTTCCATTATTGAGTCTGTTATATTTGTTCTCTAGAAAACTCACTCAGGAGCACATTCTGAGCCTGTGGCATAAATGCTGTCAGTTCTGCTCCTAATTTTTTTATACTGTATCTCTTCTTCCCCTGCTGTCTTACTCTACCTTGTAGTGACTATAAATGAGCAAGAGTGGTCAGGAAGTAAGAGGATAAACAAGAGATGAGGCATCAGTGCAGCAAGAACAGAGACTGTTCCAAAAGCAAGGCAGGACCATGGCCACATCAGAGTGTCGAGGACTTGACAGGAGCATTAAGTCCAATGAGAGCTAAAGAGACCATAGTATCCATCAGTTCAAGGCCTTGAAGTCTTTTGAGAGAAGTTTCAGTGGGCAAAAAAGGTAAAAGATGTTTACATTGATAAAACTTTGCAGCAGGTCTGTCTGTTAAATTTAAATTTGTCTAAGATTCCAGCAGTTTTTTCTGTTTCCTTTCTATACTCTAGTATTCAAATTCCTCAACTAGAACTAGAACCTTTCTCTTCCTATTTCCTTAATTCAGACTATCTGCTTCCTAAAAGGAGACCCTCCTCTCCCTCTACTCAACTCTGGAGGCACGTGTTACTGATTTGTTTTATAAAGCAGATATCAACTTCGGTTATCGCTCTACTCAAAAATCCTTAAGAAGACAGTCTTGCATTAGGGATGTAGCACAGTGGCAGAGCACTTGGCTGGTGTGTGCAAAGCCTGAGCTTGAATAAATGGATGAAGGAAGAAAATAAATAAATAAACCAGGCTGAGCTCATAAACAAACAAATGAAATTTCCAGCTAGATTCTCTCCTCCATTTCCATTACAACTGTGGCAATGGTCTGCTCTGTTCCCAAGTGAGCCTTGCGTTTCATACCCATGAGTCTCCCCAACAGCCCCCTGTGGCTTTCACTTGAATTCCTCTTCCCTGTACTTCCTCCCAGGGTTCACTTTGTCCTCCGAGACTCAAGTGTTCTCCTAGCTAGAATTGCTCACTTTGAGTTATTCTAGAGCTTACACTTTCTGTCCTTGAACTGTGTTATTTATGTGCATGTTAATATTTATACTTATTTTTCAACTCAGTGAAGGCAAATGTTTTTTTCACTCTAGGCATATTTGCTGCCAAAACACCTGAGGTAGTACCGTTCTTAGCCCATTTTTAAATGAATCAGTATATCGAATCTCAGTCTAAATATGTCCTATCTGTAAGTTTGGTGTTACCCCAGCAGATAGTAACTTCATTACGGAGGAGTGTAATGTCTCTCCAGTTCCCTGCATCCATCCTGATGGCGCTGAGCAGGTATTGCTCAGGCATTGGAGCTGGTTATTCATTTCTTATAGAGGATGTCTGGGTATTATCCATTCCTTCATCTTGCAGGGAGAAAATGCATACAAATGAGAATTATGGATTTAACTCAGGGTAGGGTGGCAAATGAGATAGAACAAAAGAATACAATTCATATGTCCCCGGGCACTTAAACATGGACTAAGAAGCAGACCATGACTGTTTGTCAAAATGGAAATTGATTTTTTGAATCAACAAAATTAGCCAGACATTCAAAACAAGAGTACTCAGAGGTTTGAGTTTGAAAATGCCAAAGATTTTTACCTTGTGCATAACTATCAGGTGTTAAATGACCCTTTCCTTCCAGAAGTTTGTAATGTCCCATTAGGACATCTGTCGAACAGGAATTTTGTCCTTAGTGGTTGGAATTGCACTGAGAGAATGTAACTAGTGGGCACAGTATTATTCAAATCTGATTCAAGGACCCACTGCACATTAACATTCCCTTCTTCTTATGGTTTCACTGTTTGCTCTGAAACTTGGGTGTTGCCAGTATGATAACATTGAGATGGGCTGGATAGGCAGGGGGCCCATGACTGTAATTCCAGCTACTCCTGAGGGCTGGGGCTGGCTGCTCAGTGCACTGAGACCCTCTCAAAATCTCGGAAGCTGAGGCAGCAGACAGCAAATCTAAACTGAGCATGGGCAATTTAGCAATTCAGTGAGATGCTATCTCAAATGAAAAATAAAAAGGTCTGAGGATATAGCTCAGTGCAAAGATCCTGGTTCCAGTCCTCAGTACTGCAAAAAATAAGGAAGAGAAAGAAAGAAGAAAAGGAGGGTTGGGGGATGTAGCTCCGATAGTAAAACACCCAATATTGCCCCCTGAGGTGTATTAGGTCAGGGGAGTTTGCTCATGTGAGTGGGATTGGAACCCTTGTAGCAGGGCTTGATGGAAGGAGTTCATCCCTCCCTGCTCTGCCGCATTCTGCTCTGTGAGGACATATGGCTCTGCCCTCTGGAGATATCACTTTGGAAGCAGAGACAGTTCTTACCATACCATCAAGCCCACTTCCCAGCCACCAAACTGTGAGAAAGTAAATACTGTTCATTTTAAGTTATCTGGTCTCAGGTATTTTGTTATAGCAGCGCAGCTCTGACCAAGACCCTGTGGGCCCATCCTGCGGACTGGATGTGCTGTAGCTATCTTCCTCCCCTGGACTGGTTTCCTGTGTACTCCCAGCATCTGGTACTGTGACCACCCAGAGACCTGGCTTATTTACTTAGCCAGCTTGTTTACTCCCACAATTATACTTATGACCATTTTATAAATGTTTTTGAAAACTGCAAAAGTTCTTCTTTTTGCATTTTCTCATTAGGTTCACCTGTGCCCAGGCTGCAATTTAAATAAAACTCACAAAACATCATATCCCTAAGAGATAGTATTGTTTGTCCCTCATATTTGGCTCTTATTCTTTGTATATAATTGCCCATTGCTTCTTTAAATAAATTGGTGATTTTCCTAAGCATGTTTGATGCTTAGGAGAACAATAGGCTTGGTGATTAAGTATATTATTAAATATGTCAATAGGCTACTTTAATGTTAGTGTTTCTACAAAACAAAAATATCTTTAAAAATGATTTACAACCTCAGATTATCTTGCTCTACTCATACACAGATTTCACAGCCAGTGCCTCTGGCTTTGTCCTTTGGAGCTTTTTACCCTTGGTTGCTTGACCAAGTATTTCCTTAATTGGAACCTTAAGCAAAGACCTGTAAAGGAGCTAAAGGCTGATCTCTTGTTTGCTGGGGCTAGGGCTGACCCAGAGCCACCCGCAGCCCCTCAGGGCCCAGGAGGCAGGGGGCAGGTGTACAAATGAGGACTAGCTTCTGGGCAGCTGTCCCACTGTCACTGGAGAGATGGAGCCATCACAGCACCTTCTCCAGCCCTTTGAAATGGGCGGCATTTGAAAAGACATGAATGGTCCCAGGAGCTATTTGCTGGGATTGTGTGATGAAGTCACAGCTCTTGTTTTCTGGTGCCCTGGCTGTACTGCATGGTGTCGTGACATGGAGAAATATCTGCTTAATTGCAAAATACTTTCCATAAAGACCTAGGGGAGGAAGGAAGAAAGAAAACAGTGAGTAAGAAGGTGGAGACTTGGAGACACTAATCACCACCTAGAAGACTGCCTTAGTCCAGAACACAAAATCTGCCGCTCTCTTTGGCTGCTGCCAAGTCTTTCAGAGGGTGTGGTTCCTAGTCTTCAGCAAAAGCCACATGACACTTGGGAAGCATACTTTGAACAGAAGCCATCACCTTCATCAACACATCTTCCTTTGTTTCCTTGTGGAAGTTCTTCCCTTTGCATTTCCTTGCCAGTTCACCCGAGCCCACTCCAGCCCCTCAGTGTGACAGCCTGGCCTCAGGACCATGCTGAACCCTCAGCTCACCTCATCCCAGGCTGTCCTCACTTCTGATCTTGGGCAAGATGGCAGCTGTCCTAGAGCCCTCCTCTCCTGACTGCTGCATGGAATCCTCTGCCATTACCACTTCAGACAGGTACTGGGCTTCTTGTTCTAAGGCCCTCCACCTGACCTTGTCAGGGCAGATCCTGGCTGTTCCTGTCTAACTGATGACTGCAGCCCTGCCTCACCGAGTATGTGCTCCTGCACCTCACTTCCTGTTTCAGGTAGGACCCCACCTCCCTGCCCCAGGTGTAAAGTTAGCACACAGTTTCAGTTCTTATCAGTGAAACTGTATCTGTAAGACTCAGGGAAACAGAAATGCAGGTTCATAATCCAGGGAACTGAGAGGTGAACATTCACTAAAATAACATGTGCAATGTCAGTTAATTCAGCTCTTTTATTTCTTTATTTTTGGAGGCATTAGACACTTGGAGATGCCTGTTTGTCATAGTCTTGTCTTGACTTCCAGAATGGAAATTTTCTTCTAAGACAGAGCAGCAGGCTCTGGTATTTAGCCTATAATTAGTGCACCCTCTGGAGGATTTTTTCCCCTTGAAGTGGAGGCCTCTTTGTCAGTCAGGCTGCTGTTTGATGATGATAGGAACTGTGGGTGAGCACAGTGAATTACAGGCATGGAAATGTTGCTCAAATAAAAAACGTTTAGATATTCTATACCAACGGAACACTAAACAAGTTGTACACCTAGAAGAAAATAGAAAGTCTGCAAGACGGAAGACTGACAGAGCAATGAGAAAAGAGGAGAACCTTGAGTCCTGATGTAGTTTTGTCTCTTTGGGATAAAATCGCTGTCACTCAATCTTTCCTTACTAAATTTACCAGTATTTTTAGTTTTTGCTTTTTCAGCTGCTCTTCGTATCAGTTGCATTTATTTATGGGTAAATATCAGTCTTTGACTCGTGACAGATAGATACCCCTTGTAGCATCTGGTTTTTCAGTTATGAAATGGCATTTGCTGACTGCTCTCTGGGGTTATGTCTGCAGGCAGGGAATATGCAAGCAGTTTCCGCTCCGGAGCCGATCCTTGCCTCTTGCTAAGAAATGTCCTCTTCTTTCCTGTTTCTGACATAAGCCAGGCTGGGAGATCACTGCAAATGGCCACAACAACCTGTGTTTAATGTGGTGATGCTCATGAATTCTGAGGACTAATCTTCAGCCAGGAAAGGGTGATGGAAAAGAGTACATTTTCAAATTAGGTGATGGATTGATTTCCTTCAAGGCTGAGCATTGCTCCTCTTTTCTTCTAGTGGATTTTCCTGTCATATCCAAAGCAGCCACCACGGTCTTGTAAATTCAGGGTCTCTCATATGTGTCTCATGGAATGAAGAAGTTTTTATTTTGTTTTCCTCCTTAAAACAGAGAAACTGCATCTAAAAATATATTTAAAAATCTTGAAATGAAAGATTTATTTATGATTTAGAGGGGAAAGTAGTTTTTCTAAAGCTGATCTATGTTTGATTTCTTTTTCTAGAGCATGAGACTGTGGGAACAACTAAGATAAGGAATGGATTTCTCTGGTGGGAGGCACTGTCTCCCACAGAAACAATAGCCCACAGATGTTGCAGATGTGGGGAGAACTGGGCTCTCTGAGTCTTTCCTCAGTCTACTGAGTTGAAAGCCTTAAAACTGTTCACAATTCCAAAGCCATCTCTGTCCCTCATTCTTACAGCAGAGCTTCTGAGAATGTCCCTTGGGGACCCCATTAACACAAAGAAGAGAAACTGATCTGTAGCCAAGTAAATTTGGAGACACAGAATCAAACAAAATTAAGCATTTTTCATAACCCAGGACTTTCACATGCTTGTGTGCATCCTAAAACTCCATACTGACTTGATTTACAGGATCACTGATGTCCCCAATCTTCCTGGACCAGGAGATTAGTATCCTATAATGGAATGACTCACATATATAATGCTTTACCACCTTGCCTAGCCCTGGCTGGCTTTGTTTCCATGACAGTTCAACATTTATGTATCCTTTTGAAAATTCTGCTCAGTCTCTGGCTAGAGGAAGATACTCTATGTCTAGAATTTGTAATTCTTGACTTAATAAACACTCCTGACTGAATAAGTACACTCACCTTTCTTAGTTTTACATGTTTATTTTCACGTCAGGAGAGAGGTTGTTTATATGGTGGATTCTCCACATCATCAGCTTTAAAAAGAAGTTCTGATGATCCCAGTAGTTCCTTCTTCATCCTTTAAATCTGGCCTGGAAGGAGAACAGAATGGAAATGTGAGCTGACAGACTTAATTGAGAAAAGCCGGTAAAGGAACTAAAGCCTGTAATTGTTCTTGGGTGTTTGCAAGTGTCAGCTTGAGAAGCTGAATGTTTTTGATGGCTTCTGGAGCACTTGCCTCACCAATTGCTTGGTCTGGTCCCCCAACTCGGTGATGCCTTTTTCTTCTTCTCCATCAACCTAGTTCACTTTAGTTTCCCCCAAACTTGGTTCCTTTCTTACCAGCTCTAGGAAGACTTCCTGCTAGAGCTTCCTGAACACAGTACTTCCCCCTTGTATTGTTTTGCACATCGCAGCTGTAGAGTTATAACAACATAGAGCCCTTAGGAATTTGGGCATTGGCCTCATTGTCTCAAGACTCGACTCAATTTTCTCACCTCTGACAACTGGATTAGAATAAGAAATCCCATCCCTGTGGCTCTGAAACTCTGTTTTGTGTTATTAGTCCTCACACTAAGTATATAGGCAACACTAGTTTTGTTGTTTCTCTGTTCCTTCTATCTTTCAATTTGGACTTTAGGTCTGGACGAAAAGGTCATAATTTTTTATGGATTAGTTTGTTTTATGTGCCTCTGATGCCATGTAATAAACTGATAGAGTAAATGCCCTATTTCTAGTAATGCCTGATGTCTGGCTCTATCAGCTCCTAAGGGAGAACTTTCCTCTGTCTATCAAAACAGTGATAATCCCTTTTAGACTGGCTCTTAATCCCCACAAGAAAAAATAAACAGAAGCGTTTAGGATGCTTTCAAGGTCTTCTTGCCTTTCACCTAAAAACTTTCTAAAGCTGGGTTGGTTATAATGCTGCTTAGCATTCCTCCCACACACTTTTGGATTCAGCTTTACTGATCCCAAATTATGACATTCAGAGCACTCTCCAGTTTCCGCAAGAGAACTAGCAAATCCTATTGGTCATTACTTCCAGATAGTGATTGTCACACTGTTTTCTTTTTTTGGATCTTCATAAAACAACAGATTAATTCCTCAGTTTCTTGTCTGATTCTCTTACTCCATTATTCAGACTTTACTCCTACTCCATCTGTGAGTAGAGAGGCCCTTGCAGACACACCAGATGACCTTGCAGCCTTGGTGGAAGTCTTACTCCTCCACTGGATGCTAAAATTGTAAAACAAACAGGCCACTTTCAACTGTATCCCTGTACTCCAAGAGAAGCCTCCAGCCGTCTCCCTATACTCTTCAGGCTAGATGTACAGGCTCCTGTTCTCTCTCATATCCTATACCAGAGCTTTGCTTTCTGAAGTACTCAAAGGCGCCTATCTTCAGGACCTACCTGGAACTCTGTCCCTGGGTACCTGTCCCCTTACATGTCGTGAAATTCTCTTAATTGTCACTCTCCTCCTCGGTTCAGTGTTAGCTCCCTTAGTTCCCTCCTTTGGAATCTTGGCTCTGGTCAGTAAGCAGGGACAGCTGCCCTAGTCCTTTTGCTTTCTTCCCTTTTCAACAACCACCTACTGGTCATCAGACGAAGCTTCACACTGAACACAGGAGAAGGGAGAAAACCAAAAGTGTTGTGCGGGGAAACAAGAGTTCTCTGTCCCAGTGCTGGTGAAATACTTCAGCCAAGACCTGTGACTATATTTTAGAAGTTTTCATGCAGCATTCCCCCAATAGGAGGACAGAGTTATCACCTGTATTTTTTCTTTTAATCTTTATTGGTACATTATGAATATACATCATAATCACATTCAACATTGAGAGTTTGTACCAGAATATGACATGACTTGATTCTCATTTTTTCCCTCCCTCCTCCCCCACCCTGCAACCCCCCACCCTCTATATACACAATCTTTGTTTTCTTTTTTCTTTATTATTACCACATTCGTTTTCCCCTGGTTATTTACCCTTACATTCTCTTTCCTTTTAAATGTTTTCTACTTCACAATATCACCTGTATTTTTGATCTCATAGCTTCTAGGGTTCCTTCAGGAAACATGGTGATTCATATTCATTTTCTTCTGACAGTCATATGGACCGATGAAATACATGGTGTCCAGAGAAGATTGGTGACGTAAAGTCAGAATCATAGTCCTTTTTTTAAGCATGCACACTGATTTTTTTTATTATTGATAGGAAATATAATAGGTTAGGCAGAAGGCCCCAAACCTGTAAAAGTCAAATGATTGATTTCTTGCCATGGTGAGGTGGGGGTGGTATTTCTAGTCCTGCGTGTAGCACAGGAGGGGTCTAGGTACCGCTGGTTTTCCTAGCTGCAGGCTGCAGTTCCACAAGACCAGAAAGCCCCTAACTCAAAGCTCAGCTGGACTAACTGGGAAAGTGACAGAATAGCCTTCAGGATGAAAAGGTGAGGGATGTGAAAGTGTTTGGAAGTAAAAACTACAAATGTTAAATAAAGCTTTCCTTATAAATGTAACCATTAAAGATTGCTTTCAGATTATGCTTAACTGCTCCGAAAAGACAATGTTCAAGGCAATGCTCTTTACTATTCGTCAGTGAATCTGATTTTTAAAATGTGATGTTTTGGATGTCTGTGGTACTGGGGAAACTAAAGCCATTTAGTCCATGGAGTGGCTGGAATGATGCCTCGCATGTATTCTAAGCCTCCAGTGGGTGCAAAGGACGGCAGCTTAGCAGAGTGGATGTTGAAATTTCTTCCTCTCAACAAGGGTAGCTACTCAGACTCGAAATGTGATGGTAATTCCATTTCACTAGGAATTTTCGTGTGTCCGAATCCATCTTTAGTTGCTCAGAGCATGCAGCAAAATATATTAAGTCATTGTATTTGAAAAGGACATTGAATCTGAAACGGAAAGTGGCTACACCAATGTGGTTTTAATCAGTTAACTGGAGGGATTTTAAAAACAACCTGAAATGTACCATTTTGAATGGACTTTCTGTTCCCTGTTTACATAATTCCATTCTAATTCATCTAAATTATATGGTAGTACTTCCTGTTCTGAGGTTTTTCTGCTTCTTCAAAATACATTAGAAATCAAGCTGCTGGACTTTCTGTTTCTTTAAGATTTGTCTTTTTTGTTTGTTCTTGCAAGCCCATAAATGCACTTTTCCCACTACTAAATAAAGTTTCATATTTTACTTGAGATGATAGTATTTAATTCTAGGTGTTTTAAAATAAAACATATAGACTTGTCAATTTGACCCCACTGAAAATCATTTTTCTGTAATGAAAAATCAGACAGAAAATTGTCTGAGCAGCCTATTTTTCAGTTTTGAATATTCCCAAATAAAACAGTAATAAAAATTGATTGAGCATTAAATATTTATTTAAAACAAACTAAATAGATTTCTGATTGTTTTACTCAACTAATTTTTTTCTGCTTTCTGGTATTGATAAAGAGTTGTGTACAATGAATGATGAAGTTTTATAAATGAATGATGTCTATGAATGACGACGTTTTATAAATGAGCTTTCTCACCACCTTTCCCCCTATCCACCAGGGAACAGTGTGTGTCTCAGATTATACTTCTGATTGTTTGTTGATTTTTACAAACAGGTGTCTTATCAAGGATTTTGAAAAGCGGCCTTCAGTCACACAACTCCTAGACCACCCGTTTATTAAAGAAGCTCATGGAAAGGTTCTGTTCCTGCAAAAACAGCTGGCCAAGGTGCTTCGTGACCAGAGGCATCTGAACCCTGTTGCTAAAATCAGGTACAGTCCTTTGTGTCCTGCAGCCTCCCTCTGTTTTTTTGATAAAAATGGTGTGTCATGTGTTTGAATTTATCCAGGGTTGTTGCTAAGAAAGACTGTACCCCTGCGTGCATTGTTCAGTTTCGTTTACATGACTCGAAGCATGCCCTGCCAGGGAGGGCAGGCGGCCTGGAGAGATAAACTGCTGTGCCCAGTGGCTGATTCCCCTCCTAGGGCTGAAACTTCACTGCCCTCGCGTCCAGCTAGCTCTGGGGAAAACCAGCAGATAGGTGTATATGTTTATATTTAAACATGGATATTTTGAAGTCAGTCAAGGTAACTGTACAAAATTAGTCACAGCTGAGAGTGTGTGAAAAACCTCTACCCAGATCTAGCAAACTTGGGAGCCGAAATGTAGGCTGCAAGGTGATTATGGAAAGGTCATGTGTTGAACAGTAGTGGGTTTTTCTTTAATATGCTATGAGACTGTTTCCTTTTTAGTTAAAAATTCCTTAGAGTCACTTTAATATTTTAAATGATTTTTTCCGAACTTGTCGATGCCATCGAAAGCTAATGTGATTCTTACTCCCAACTTGTGCCCCTTTCAAAAAGAAATAGATTTTGAGGAATTGTATATTTCAGGGCCAAGTCACCAGTGTTTCGTGGTGACTCTCAAAGAAATAGATTATTGGTTTCTGTCCAGAGGGTGGCAGAATTTCTCTTTAAGAAAAAAAGTAAATGCAAATAAGCCTACAGCCTCTGCTCAGCAATTATTTGGTTTTAAAAAACTGGTCAGGATACAGATAAGCCCCAGTCTATTATTGTTGAAAGAACCTTCAAAGTACTGGAGGTGAAGAACATCACATATCACAAGTTACAAGTTCTGGAAATATTCATGTATTCTGCAGAAAATGAGTTGCAAAGCAAGAAGCCAAACATCAGCATTAGACCTCCAGCTAACCGAAGGCCTAGTATCAAAATGATTTTTCCCACCACAGCCAGCTTTCCTTTTAGATAGTTCAAAACATTTTTTTTTCTCCTATTCTTTTCCGGTTTTCCAAAGCCATTTTTGTTTCTTTTACGTCTCTGTGGCAAAGAAAAGGAGGAAAATTCTTGTGATTTAGTGTCTTTTTGAAGCAAGTAGGAACTTATGTCTAGGAACTGAAGTCTCCCTTTTTTCTTTCGTCCTTAACTAACTAGCAAGGTCCTGTACAACCTGCTATGGTGTACACCCAGACACATGCACACAGGTATACACACACACACACACACACACACACATGCACGCACGCACGCACCCATGCACTACTACCCAAAATGAAAATAAAACAGTGAGACGTAACCACTGAAAGCGAACATAACACTTATATACCCTAAGTCCTGTCTCCTTCAGTCCTCTTGTTCTGAGAGCTGCTGCTAAGTTTTCCAGACTTAATTTGCCAGCTTTGGATGTCTGTCTCACTTCACTGGTTCAGGTCTACATTCTCTTTTTTTAAAAAAAAAAAAAACTTTTCTCCTTTTACCACAGAAAAATCAGGACTGCATGCTCTCATCCCCATGCTGTAATTTTTCTTTATCTTTGTTAAATCTTTTGATGTCAAAAGCTGTATAGGGTGGCAAAAGCTGGCTCATGGGGTCTTTATCATCTTGAGTTTTACACAGTAGTTTGTGTTTCTTTGACCAGTAATTTTAAAAAATACAGTCTTGGGCCGGGTAGTTAGCTCAGTAGTTCGGGCGCCTGTCTCTCAAGTGCAAGGACCCGGGTACGATTCCCTGGTAACCACATAACAATACTGGGCGTGGAGACCCACACCCAGCAGCAACCAGTACCACATACCACAGTGCCAGGCGTGGTGGGTCACGCCTGTAATCCCAGCACTCGGGAGGCAGAGGCAGGAGGATTGCTGTGATTTGAGTTTGAGGCTGAGCTCAGGGCCAGCCTGAACCACAAAGCGAGACCCTGTCTCCAAAAAACCTAAAAAAAAAAAAAAATACAGTCTTGGCTGGGGATTTAGCTCAGTGGTTCTGGTGCCTGCCTTGCAAACATAAGGTTGTGAGTTCGATCCCTGGTAGCCACATACCACAGTGACAGGCGTTATGGCTCACACCTGTAATCCTAGCACTCGGGAGGCAGAGGCAGGGGGACTGCTGTGAGTGCAAGGGTAGCCTGTGCTACATAGTGAGCTCAGGGCCAGCCTGAATTATAAAAGTGAGACCCTGCCTCAAAAACACACCCCAAAATGAGGTCTCCCAAAAAGATATCAGAACTTTAAATGGCCTTTTCTTCAGAAGGCAGGAAAATTAATTCCTAAGAGAACACAGTGCATGGAATTGTTCCCCTGCTGCTTGTTCCACGAGATCATTTCTGATTAGCAGCTGCTGAGATGTTGGCTTTGCATGAAGTGTGATAAACAAATATGGTGATTGTTTAACTTAAATAAAATTATTACATTAAAAGATGCACTGCCATCAGTCCCGGCAGAATCTTCCCCTTGGTTTGAATCCCCTTATCCCATCATTCTTGCCACATCTGAAGCAGGTCTGGAAGTCCTCTTTCCTGAGTGTGTCTAGTTGTGCTGTCCTGAATGCCTCAGTGTCCTGACTTGATTGAAAATGTTCACCTTTTATGGTCATCTTGACTTTGGAGAAGAGCCAGAAGTTTCATGGTTCCAGATCCAGCAGATAAGGTGGAAGAGGACATGGTATAATACTTTACAAACCTGCCTTTCTGTTGGATGGCACACAGCAGCGACAGTCAGTGTGTTTTTGATCAAACCTCATAAGACATCTTGTAGATGTTTTTAAAACCCACCTACGAATACTCTCAACTATCATTTGATGTAATAAGTCAATATATTTAAGACTATGAGCTTCTACAGAAGGCAGAAAGGACAAAGAATAATAGAACTGACAGCACAGAGAAATGAGGCCTCTGGTCACTTGTTTTTGGCACAGTGATGGGCACTGGGCAGGCAGGACAGTGTGGTGATTACACCAGAGTCTGCTGAGGTTGAATCCCAGATCAGCCGCTTTCTAGCTAAGTTATGTACTTCTTCTTTTGGAAGTTTCTCCTATAAAATGGAGATTGTTTTGAGCATTGAGGCTACACATAAAATGTTTGCTTTAGTGCTCTATACAGAGTTGCCCCTCAACAAATGTTAGTATATAGTTTATTTAACTTATATCCTTCCATTTCTTTTTAATACTAACTTCCTCTCGCCTTGTGAAATTGATCTTTTTATTTACTTTAGAAAATTGACAATGAACAGACCCAAGGTGTTAAAACACTCACTTCTATCTCTTATTCAAAATCTAATTTATTCATTTATTCTTTGTAGAGACATTGATATGTGTGTAGGTGTCAGGTCCCCTGCTGATCACAGGAACTATAAAGCCAAATCAGATGGTGTTATTGATAAGGAGCTAATAGTCTAATGTGTGATACAGACAAGAATCAGATAAGAGCAGCTCATAGGAGATGCTGGACTGCCTTAGAGCCCTGGGAAGGGGCATCTAGGTCTCTGGGTTGGGGCTGCCTGGGGAGACCCCTTGGGACTGCTGGAAAGGGGATAACTGAATTATCCTAGAGAACAAACAGAAAGTGGTCAGGGAAAGAATGAGCAAGAGGCAACGGCACAAGGCCAGGAGAGGGCTGGGGAGCACGTTTTTACTGTCATTTAGGGAGGGACGAGTGGGAAGGAGAGACAGGGTGGGCAGAAGTCAGGTCCTATGGGCCTGGGGAACTAGGCAGTAGGGAGCCACTGAAAAGATTCAGGCAGGGATGTGTTCGTGAAGGTCATTCTGATTGCAGTGTGGAGGACAGAGTGGAGCAGGGCAAGGCTGGAGCCAGCGGGAGGAGTGAGCTGTCCTTGCAATTACAGATGGCAGAGGACGCTCAGGGAATGGTATTGTCAGAAGTGGCGTGGATTGGTCAGAGGAGGTTAGGGGAAGGGAGAAGAGTGCCAGGGGTTGACCTGGCATCTGAGGCGCTTCCTTGCCTTGGTTCCCACTGCAGTCAACCAGAAATTGTCAGATATTAACAGAGAACAGTCAGCACAATGTCCCCCTTCCTGTCCTTTCAAGGATAATACCCAGTACTTACTTGTTTTGCATAGTTTCCAGCTTTCTGTCCAAAGTAGCATTCCTCAAGAGTCCTAACAGCTGTACCCACTGGCCCCTGCACTGAGGTGACTTGATTTTGAGAGCCGGTCCTGTCTGTCACCTTACTGCCCTTCATGTGCCCAATCTTGTCTGAGTGAATCCTGAGGAATGAGCCCCACAGAACAGTGCCCATTCCGGCAAAGGCAGTGAAGGTCCTGTGGGTGTTTAGCACTACTCCCAGGACAGAGAAAACTGGTACTTGGGGCAGGGGTGCATGGAAGAAGGCAAAAGGATGGCAAGGACCTGGACACGAGAAGAGGGATCTTATGGGAGGGAGATAGTGAAAGCAGAAGAGAGGAGATAAGAGAGGAAGCATGAGGGAATGGATCAAGGATCTGAGAGGGAGGTTAGTACACTACAGAAAAGAATCTCTAAGTTAAGAAAGATACATGGGATGAAATGAAAACACTCAGCAAACTTGAGGGAACAAAGAATGTTGAAAGGCCTTTATCTTTTCAAAAAGTGAAGCAGATGTGGTCTCAGTGGAGAGTGGGCTTTGGATTCTGGGGAGGTATTCACTACACCTTTGAAATCCACAGTTTTGGGAATATGATAAGAAATCAATTAAAGGTATATGAAAGATTACTCAGAAGAAGCCTAGACAGAAGATAACTGAATAGTATTGCAGTGTGTGAAGTTTTCATGAGTGTTTAAGATACTGCATGTAGACACTCAGAATAGTATTTGGCTCCAGAAACTTGGAAAATAGACCTTTGGCACCACCACATTTCCTGCGTGTCACCTTGAGTGACTCCTGGCAGCAGGGGGCAGAAGCAGAGATGCAGATTGTGTAGGCTTCACTCCCTCAGGGCACCTGGAGAGTAACCTAGGGCTGGGCAGTGGGGACGAGAGGAGGGAAGTGCGGAGATAGAGCGGCTTGTTAACCTCAAGGCTGATCTAGTGAGAGACTGGCAACTTCTCTGAAGGTGAAGACTGAAGTCAGTGGAAGATGATGAGAAAAGAGACTGGAGAACTGAGATTTGGAGAACTTTCAAGAGATAAACACAAAGGAGTCAGAGTTGACAACTTTGGTGCAATAGAAATCAAAGTTTTTAAATGCTGGGCATGGTGGCTCACACCTGTAATCCCAGCACATGGAGGCAGAGGCAGGAGGCTTGCTGAGTTCGAGGGTAGCCTGGGCTACAAAGTGAGTTCAGGGCCAGCGGGAGCTACAAAGTGAGACCCTGTCTCAAAGAAAACTAAAAAAAAAAAAAAAAAAGTTTTTTTTTTTTAAAAAAAGTTAGTTTTAAGGTTGAGCAGCCCTGAGGTAGAATGTGGGAGGAATGAAAAGGTAATTGGTAGGATGTGGGAAAACCCAGGACTGATAACTAGGGAAGGGGTAGGGAGAAAGGGAAATTGGGAGGCAGATGCTTAAGAGAATGATATAAAAAGGATGATCTAAGAGGAAGATCTGAGGCAGTTGTGAATGCCTAAAGAGATCGGTGGGTAAAACAGAGGCTGGGTAAGGCCAAAGGGACAGGTGGGTAGCACTGCCCACTCCGTGATCCCAGTGCTTTCAGAGGCTGATGCAAGAAGAGCATGAGATCAAAACAGCCTGGGTAATTTAATACGATGGTGTCTAAAAATATTGAAAGAGCTAGAGACATAGCTGAGTGCGAAGGCCCTGGGTTTAATTCCATAAACAAAGAAGAAATGTACTTGAGTCACTGAGAATTGTGAGGTAGTGTACAGTGTGAGGAAGGTGCGCCATGGGTGAGGAGGGGCCCTTGGGCTAGAGTGCTGAGCCCCTCTCCTCTCTCCCCTCTCCCCTCTCCTGGGTCTGAGCTTTTCTGCTCTTCTCAGTGCAGCAGCCATTGGAAAGCCAGGATGTGACTATTCTTGTTTTACGACAGATGTGCTGCAGATGTGGCTGCGTGTAGACGTTGTATGGCAGAGGTACCCGTGGAGAAGTAACACTGTAGTGTCGGAGACTTGATCAGTGCCATTGCCTGATGCTGATGAGCGTGCACACGTAAATCATTAGGATTTAAGTTTTTCCAGTGATTTCCAGTTTTACCATGGCAAATATTTGGTTTAGTACAATAGAGCAGTTATGTATAGAAGGCGAATTCTCGTAAAGGAGATTAAAAAGCTCTACAATTCCATCAACAATGGTTTTAGGCTACATTGTTACTTCAGCTGTCAGGGAGGCTTTAAGCACTTTGCTCAGTTCCTTGACATCAACCTTTATTTCCTTGGCTTTCAAAAGGACTTCTTCCGAAAACTAGTTTTTCAAACTCCTGAATACATTAGCATCATGTAGTATGCCACCACATCATTAAAATTCAAAGAAGCAGACTAGAAATTATGCATTTTATCATTTACAAGAGTTATGAGGAGAAGAGAGCACCACTCCCCGGAGCGTGGGAAGGCCCCGGTCAGCTGCTGTGATCATGAACTCAGCTGTGAGCAGCAAGAAAACGACAGAGTTCGAGCACGTTCTGCCCCCGCAGTGGCTCGGGGCTTGCTGAGAAGGCAAATGCCAAACCTGCAAATGCCAGAGGTCTACTTTAAGTGTTGCTCGGTAGAAAAAGTTGCTAGGGTTTTTTTTCCAGAGCTCTTTAATGGATTTTGATTCTGTCCTTGTAATTTGCCCAAGGCTGATTAAAGAAATGACTTTTTTTTCCCCCTTTTCAACCTGCAGCAGTGACCTTTAAAAACAGATTTCTTACTGGTTACTTGCTGTGCTTTCCCCAATTGGCCTTGCTCCTTCCTTGTTCTGCCCATGAAAACACACACACATGCACACCAATCATATTACATACACTGATGGATTTCTGGGTGCCCATGTAAATTAATGGCTCCCGAATGATTACCCTATAAAGTGCCAGTGATGCTCAGCACACAGGGGCATCTTAGTCCTCCTGTCCACCTCACAGAGAAGAAATCAATCTGCATCCTATGTGATTAATATGTGCTATCTTTGTCTATCATTGAGGGAACGAGTGAATTTATATTTAATTCTCTGCTGTTCTCAGCAACTCTTGCTGCCTAGAATAAGTAGATATGTTATCAAATACTGTTCAGTGTGTTGATGATAAGATGCAGATTTATTGGAACTCTGGCCAAATTTGTGCTCAGATAAAAATTAGCAGGTTGCCCCAACAATATCTGTCCCAAACAGTTCTCTTGTTTTTAAACCTATGCATTGTAATATTTGTTTGGGAGACAGAATCTTAAATTAGGCATCAGGGTAGTTAGGCTCAGGTAGTTAGGTCTTCCGAGAGCATCTCTGTCCATGTTTGACTCAGCAGAGTCTCCACTTTTAGAGGCAGAGTAGGCTGACAGGAAGAACCTAACGGGATTAAGGGTCACATTTGAGCAAAACCATTCATAGTACCAGTGGCTCAAAGAGGATAGCAGGCCATGGGGCTGGGGAGTTAGCTCAGTTGTTCCGGCGCCTGTCTTGCAAGTGCAGGGACCTGGGTTTGATCCCCGGTAACCACATACCATACTGGGTGTGGAGACTCACGCCCAGCAGCAACCAGTACCACATACCACAGTGCCAGTGCTCACTTCATTGGGCTTCATGTTGCAGACTTGCCCTCATAGCTACTTCATTCCTATGTGAGTCATGGGCTCAGACCTCCCCCCTCTTGATTCCTGAAGCCTAGGGCTAACTTCCGTCTGTGCCTTCTCCTGTACTGCACCAGACTCACACTCCCAATACCAGTCTGAAGCAAACCTTCCTTTTGGAGCCTCAGTTCCTCCAAAGCTCCACTTATCTGTGAAGTAAGGCTTGGCCACCAACCTGCTTGAGCTTCATAAGCGCAAGAGTAAGTCTAGAAAGATACAATATAGATTTTCTTGAAATTTGAAGATGTCTTTGAGCCATTAAAACTGTAATACTCTACCATATGCTGTGGTTGTAACAGAATCTCGCTGTCTCTGTTTCTGTCACTCCCTTCTTCCCCTACATATGCCTTTCTTTAGAATACTCAACTCAAATACTTTATAGGAATTTTCACATGACACAAGGAATTTTTTCAGCAAAAATTGGTAATAAATGCATTTCTCAAGTAAGGCACTAGGTGGAGCATGTGAATTTGAAGAAAACAGATGATAGGAATTATTACTGGTAGTGATGACAATCATTTAATGCAAGGAAATTTAAAAAGATTAAGCCAAATTTATTTTCACTAATTTTAGCTATAGAGAAATATAAAACAACATTACAGTTTTTTGCAAGTATATCTAAAGTCTAAGATAATGTTTTAAAAAGCAGCAGAAATTGGAATCAATAAAGTTTCTCTTCCAAGATCTCTCTAAACCCCATCGCCAAAGAAAAGTAAGTCAGCCAGAAGTTTCAGAGGAATGTTAGTTGGAGTAGGCAGAAAGGAATATATATGAAAACAGAAAGTAGAGTGACCTTTATCAGCATGGGGAAATCTTGTATATACATCAGTTTCTAGACAGTGAACTTTGATTTTTGAGTAAATAGTAAATAATTTAATTGACAAGAAGCAGGGAAGAGGTCATACACTGCTAATAACAACAGGTAAAATCTTTACCAGGTTGTGGGTTTTGCTTGTTGGTTTATAAAACTGGTAAGAATCAAACTCAGAGCTCCAGACAACATCTGCATGGTTCTTGAGAGGCTGTATTTGTGCCAGAGACAGGTAGATTGCTGCTACATGTGGACATTTCCCAGGCTGGTGACATGGGGGTATGTGTTTACCCAAAGTGTGTTTCTGTACGAGGCTGCAGGAGAGCTCTTCCTCTGCACTTGCTTCCTCTTTAGTTGGCTCTAAGAATATTACCCGACACAAAGCTGTACGTTTCGGGGTGTGGCTCGGATAACATTTGAGTCCCGGTCAGGAGTATCTGGGAAGCACACCGTGGCTCCAGCAGCATTGTGAATTGTCTCCTTCTCTGGTCTGCCTGTTACTGTCTTGCTCTCAGAGTCCTGAGACACCTCTTCTTGCTGTCTGTCCGATGTGTTCAGTCGACCCAGTGGAGAGACCGATGAGGGACCATCTTGACAGGAGTCGGTTCTGCTCACTAAGTTTTAATCTTGACTTTCTTTAATTCTTGACTTTGTCAGATGGTAGCGTGGAATAAACTCCAACTTAGTTTTTTTCACACAATTCTAAGATGTAAATTTTGAAAAGAGATAAACTAGCTGAACTTAATATAATGAGAATTTATTTTATTAAAGAGCATTAAAGAATTGTGTGATTTTGCTAGATAACTCACTTCAGGCAGAGGGAAGAAAAGCTTAGGGGTTTTGACCAGAAATATACACCTTTCTGCTCTCTTAGCTAGAATTAGAGAGCTGCTCTGAGTTACAGTGAAAAATCTGAGTTCAAGACAAGATTCATTCTCTTTGACATCACTGATATACAAAGACATCAGTGAATAAATTGTTCGGTTTGATAATTTAAAAATGCTTACGTTATACCAGGCATGATGGTTCCTGCCTGAAATCCCAGCACTCAGCACACTGAGGCTAAATTTCATTGCTGCCGACTCAGGGCCAGCCGGGGCGCCATAGAGTTCAAGGTCAGCCTGAACTACAAAGGGAGACCCTATCTCAAAAACAAAGACAAAATTAACAAAAAAATAAGCAAAAAATGCCTCTGGAACAAGAAGAAAGATTTTTAAAAGATACAAAATACCTAATTATACATTTTATTTTATTAAATAAAATTTAGTTGCATTATCATGGGTCCTTTATTATTAGCAGCAAAACTGATCCTAGTACAGAAAATGTTTGCAGTCTCCCCTCTTCAAATCTGTCAGTGTAGAGAATGGGAAGGAAGGTTTCATTTAATAGACTGGAAAGAGAAAAAAAGCCAATATTTGGCTCTTTCCATTGTGTTTTAAGCTCAAGATTCATTATGTAGAGATGATAAGATTGCATCTTCTTTTCTGCCTGCTTCTGTGAACTACATGTAGCAAGAGGGTGGGTGTGTATCAAGGTTTATGACTTCTATATGGCGCCCACTGAACAGAATGGAGGCAGAACCAGCCTCTGGGCCTGCCTGCGTAGCACCATGTCAGTGGGTTAAGCTGTGAGGCAGATGGACATTCAAGGTGAAATGGAAGAACTCAGCTGTAATGCTTCTCTCCTGGTGAATTTACAGCACAGGAGAAGATATAGGTAATTTTATGTAGTTAACGGTACTCTGGGTAATGTGTGGAATTAACACATTCTTAATTTTCACATTTTGTTAACATCTTTGGCCATGTTTGATTCCAGATTTGACAAGGATATAAACATAGGACTTCATGCATTTTTCTATATATGTTGTCAACTACCTATAAGATAGATCAGTCATGAATCAGTCTGTTTATAGATTAGTAGGAGGATTTGCTGAGTGCCCCACACCACATGACTAACAAGTCTGAGACTAGAACTCAGAACTCTTAACTTCTAGATCACTGCTTTTGCAAAACATTCAATGAGTAGTGACAACTCAATGAAGGCTTTTAAAGAAGGCCTAGTTAGAACTTGAATTAATATATGCCTTAAAAGGCTATTTTTGGTACATGATAGCAAACGTGTTGTTATTACAAACCAAATTTTTAAAATGTCTGCTTACCAATGTTCTACCCCTGAGAAAAATCTCACATTTATCTACAAAAGATGTGTATAAAGATATTGGGTGCTTTATTGTTTCTAGTCACAAAAAATTGGCATCATTTTAAATGTTGACTACCATCAGAATGGATACTATCCAGTCCTAGGTGATTGATACATAGCTTGAAAAATCCTGTTAAATGAAAAAAAAAAAGTAAGTTTTCAGAATGAAACCTAGATTATAATGTTTATAATTACATCTTGAGAACCTATCTCTTACTCATGTTTATGTACATATATTTGGCCAGCATTTAGAAATAGACTGGAAGGACACCTACCAAATAGTGGTCACCTCATCAGAGGAGTGTGATGGGGTAGAAGTCCCAAAGGGGGCACAAATAAACAATAAGGTAAATGGAAACAACGACCCATTCTTTGGTATTTATTATCTCAGAAGTTTGCTGTAGTTTTCTAAGTATCTCAAAAAATCTGGAATGGTGCTGCCAGATTGGGGAAGGTGACCATAAGGAAAGGAAAGCACTTACATGTCTACCCCAGCAAAAATTCTATGCTTGTAATAAAAACAGGTTGCAGAATGACATCAAGATTCCTGCCTATTAAGTACTCAAAATTTTTATGAGTTGGTCTCTTTTATATGGAATATTACACACAAGCAGATAGTGATCTAGTATCACACTGAGGACAGAAAATGTAGGGTACATTTACTGCTGGAAGGGGTAGGGTTGGAATTGAAGTAAAGCAAATATATGTGATAGATGGGCACAGTGGTAGTGCTCCTACTATCGCAGTAAAGAGCCTTGAGCTATGGAGTCTGCTTCTCTGATGGTTCCACAAGGGAAGACTTGGGCATCTGCCTGACTTGCTCCTACTGTCTCTGAGGTCTCTGAATGCGTCCTGTGATAAGACTGGATAAATAATCACGTGTCATTTACTGTCTGAATGTTAATATTCTCTTGATACATTTCTAGGCATGAAAGAATGCATACCAGAAGACCCTATCGTGTGGAAGATGCTGAAAAATACTGCCTTGAGGATGATTTGGTCAATCTAGAGGTCCTGAATGAGGTGCTGAATATTTAGTAGACAATTCGCATTGATGGCTTTTGTTTCACATAAGTGGTATGACTTTCTTGTTGTAGGCTGTGCTCATTTAGGGTCATTTGAGAATTTAATTGTATAACCATGGGAAACTCTGGGTACACTTGGTTACTGAGGCTGTGGTCCTGTATTGTGTTCATTCATAGTCTTTGGAATGATGAGAAAGAATTTGGATTTTTCTAAAAGAGCTTTTTGATCATAGGGTTTGTTGATGGATTCTGTCTGCTGAAATTAACTTCTGCTTAGTAAAAAGTTGCAGTTAACTATTTTATAGTTGTTTGTTCCTCATAAAGAGAAGATACACTTGGCAAGTAATGAAGTTATATACTTACATGCTAAATCTGAAAATGTAATATCCCTCTTTCACATATGCATGGTTAATGGAGCCTTTAACTGCACTGGACCTGCTTTTGCTGAGTCTGACTCTGGGGGGCCTCTAATTTCACCACCTCCATCACTAACATGTAATATCGGAATATTGCAGTTCAAATTTCTACCTCATGGACTTTAAGTGCAACATTTTGAGAAATGAAATTGTTATTTTTTTCTGTGCTTTATGATAAGAGTGGCCTCTTGGATCAAATTTTAAATTGAACCTCTTTTCCAATAACAAGTAAAATCTTGGTTGGATATCTCAGTGTCCTTAACTAAGCCCTAATTCATCCATGATATTTCTATTCTTAGTTCATCCAAGACAAATATATGAATCATTTCAGTGATTTCAGAACATTAGGATCGCTGTATGATTTAAATGGGTACTTTAATCTTTTAGAGAAAACTATTCTTGTAAGAATATATTTGTTGTTTTTAGAAACTGCCTTGATTGACTATAATGTTTCCTCTTCACACCATTTATCCTCTCTCAGGATACAATTATTCATCAGTTGCAGAAACGTTATGCAGATTTGCTGGTTTACACATATGTTGGAGACATCCTAATAGCTTTAAACCCCTTCCAGAATCTGAGCATATATTCCCCACAGGTAAGGAGACTTTAAGAGCATATTGCTCATTAATGGAAGATTAAAAATCACAAAGGCTGGGGGTGCAGCCGAGTAGCAGAGCACTTGCCTAGCATCCACACAGCCCTAGATTCCATCTGCACTGCTGGAAAAAGTCACATGGGCAAAGGAAGATGTGTTAATAAAACCACATCACCCTAAGGATGTATACCTCGAGCTACAGATAATAATTTCAAACAATTGGAGCTTTTATCTTTGGGGAGTAACTTTTTAAAGCCAGGTGAAATAATAGTAGCTAAAATTATTTGGTGCTTGGTATATGCGAAGTACAGGATTGTGTCTCTTCTCACAACTCTGTGAGACAGGGAGCATTATCAAGCTGATTTGGCAGATGAGGAGACTTAACACAGAGAAGTCAACACCCTTGTACCAGCTAATAAATACAGAACTGCAGTTTGCACTCTGATTAACCCACTCCAAACAGAGCATTACTGAGGCCATGAGTCCCCTAGCAAGTGAAAAACCTTCATTTTGTGGGTGATAGATGGTGAGAAAAAATTAGATGGTCTAGCAAACAATTAGAATCTTCCATTAAGATACTTATTTTTTCCTTCAGTTTTCCAGGCTGTATCATGGGGTGAGACGTGCCTCAAATCCCCCCCACATATTTGCATCAGCGGATGCTGCTTACCAATGCTTGGTTACATTCAGCAAAGACCAGGTAGGGGCTCACCTTCCTTTCCTAACAGGTCACCTGTAAGACATCTTTCATCTCCTTCTTCAACTTTTAAGGCTTCCTGAAACATGTCTGTTCCAGTTGCCTTTGAAATGGGAAATGAAATTGCAACTCTGAGCTCCCAGAACACTGATAAAACCAAAATATCAGGAGTGGAGGAAACCCCTTTCCAGGAACAAACAGCGCTCACTGACTATCATAAAATGTAATAAGATATTTCTAATATAAATATAATGAGAACATAGAGCAAACACGACCTGATTACATGGCAATGACTATAATAAAAGCTGAAGGCAGAATGGTACAAATGAGATTGTTTCCCATTAATGTCTCAGAATTTTCATGACTGGGTCTTTATACATGAAATTCTATACTTGTGTTGGTAGTGATTTTGCACCATACCATTTAGCTGCTGAGAAGTGATGGGTTAGGTTAAGACTGGATAAACTTCATACTCAGTGTTCATGAAATAGAAACTGTATTTGCACATTTTAACTTTCTAGACTTCCAGTTCACAGTGGTGGCATCCTACCTTTGATATCAATAGACTTATTTTCTTTGTTTCTTTATCTTATTTGCAACACAGGTAGTCTAATTTGGTGAGTAAATTTTATGAGAGAATCACCATGTGTACATTTCCTGAGATTTGTGAAATCCAAACTTTTGGGTGAGGTATAAATAAAATTATAATAATGCAAGTTGCAAAATGTGATTCCTGGTTCTTGTAGGTTAGAAATTTGGCTTCTCTAGGTTTTTTTTACTCATCTCAGGGACACTGGATAGGTTTCATAGAAAAGAAGTAAATGAAGAGAGAAAAAGTGGCTTTCAAGTTGAGAAGCTTCCCCACTGCGTTGTCCTTTTTCCAGACAGTGAGCATTGTGTGTTTTCTGACACTAACCCGTTCTCCAGCTCTCTAACAACAACTGGGCTCCTGTAGTTCAGTTCACTTCTAAACCAGCTACCTGGAGTTAGCACAGACCCCACAACTAAAGGCTCATTTCCACAGGACTGTGCTCACCTCAGAGGCCAGTCACACATGGAGCAGCCAGGCTTCCCACCATTTTGCCAAGCCAGCTACAGATTCAGGGCTTCCCATGACCTCACTCAGGTGTGCTAATTCTCTAAAGCAACTCACAGAACTGAGGAAAATAGCTAACTTACATTTACTGTTTACTGGTGTTTTATAAAGAGTACGGCCCAGAACTGCCGCATGGGAGAGGGGCATAGGATCAGGCGTGTGGGTGAGTCTGGCGCAGTTTCCACGCCTGCTCTGGGCACGCCCCTCCCAGCAGCTCCGTGTGTTCATCACCTTGGCGGTTCATTGAATGTCATGACTCAAGAGTTTTTATAACTTAATCTCCAGCTTCTTCCCCCATTCTGCAGCCTGGCGGGGGGACTAAAGGTTCTCACCTCATCACCAGTTTGCTCTTTCTGATGACCAGTTTCCATCTCAAAGCAGCCAGGGCTCCTGCCTAGAACTACTGCAGTAGCCATGAACTGAGGTGTGACTCAAAGGAGTTCCTTGTGAATCACAAAAGAGGTCCTATGCCGTCACCGGCCAGACTGCAAGGATTTTAGGAACTTTATGCCAGGAACTAGGGACAAAAGGCCAGACATGTAATTGTGTATGGTATCTACTCCAATAATTTATTTTATGTATAAAAGCTCCTAGAAATGAATGATGAAAATGTCAGCTATACAGTAAAGAATAGGAAAATGATATGGATTAGCTGCAAAAATGAAAATATGAATGACCTTAAGCATATGCAAAGGTGTTTACCTGACTCATAATTTAGAAGTGCAGATTAAAACTGCACCGAGATACCATTTTTTATCTGTCAGATGGCAAAAACCTCATATATTCTGTTGGTGAGGTATAAGAGAATGCAGTCCTTAGCAACACAATTTTGTACTACTTACCAAATTTACAGATATCTGTACCTTTTGATCTAACATCCCCACTTCTCAGAATTTATTCTGGAATGAACCTGCATATAAACATAATGATCTATATATAGAGTACCCGTGTATAAAAACAGTCACCTCTATATAGCATTACTCTCTGTACTAGTGTCCTCCAAAAGAAAAAGATTCAAGTATTCATCAGTAAATAGATTATGGCACAACTGTGCACTGGAGCAGTAATGGCTATGCCAGGGGATGAAGAAGTTCTCTGTGTACTGAAGTGGAGAGTCCTGGGGTAGGTGTCTTGATCAGTGAAGAAGCAAGGAGTCCAGGAAAGGCTGATCTGTGAAGACCGTAGCTGAACGCGCCGTGGTTTCTGTGCCGAGGACTCCTCTGTGACTCTGTTTTCTGTGTCAGTGCATCGTTATTAGCGGAGAAAGCGGCTCTGGGAAGACAGAAAGCGCCCACCTGATTGTTCAGCATCTGACTTTCTTGGGAAAGGTATTGACCGACTTGCTTTGTGTATCCTGTCTGGAAGCTCCTGAAGAGCAACTGGGTATTTTATTAACGATGGAAATACTGTTTTTTATTAGAGGTTACATAAAAATATTTTATCTTTGTTATGGTTGCCTTCTATTAGCTAGACCTCTTAAGATGTCAGCATGCCATCCTTATTTCACATAGTGAAGAAAATAATACCAGCACGAGTTTATTAGATTATGGCCAATTAATTTTTCATGTTTTCAACATAATAGAAACATTCAGCTATTAAGTAGTGAAAGTGGCTAACCACTATGAATCGGATCAGGCAGACCTGCTATGGTGATTGAGGGGATGGAAAATGGACATCTTTGAGTACAAGTTAAAGAAAATGAACATTTTTATTTTAGTAAAATGGACACTGAAATAGTGCTAGTACTTACTTCTCAGAGTTAGTATATTATATCATCAAGAAAGAATTTAAAGAGGGCTGGGAATTTAGCTCAGTGGTTCCGGTGCCTGCCTTGCAAGCGCAAGGGTCCAGGTTTCATTCCTGGTAACCACATACAATAAAACGGGCGTGGTAACTCATGCCCTCCAGCAATCAGTACCACATACCAAAATGCCCAGCTTGATGGCTCATGCCTGTAATCCCAGTACTTGGGAGGCAGAGGCAGGGGGATTGCTGAAGTTCAAGGCTGAGTTCAGGACCAGCCTGAACTACAAAGTGAGACCCTGTCTCAAAAACTAAAAAAAAAAAAAAATTTAAGGAACACTTTTTTATAGATGAAGATTATAATGAATGACTGAGAAAGTTATGAGGTATCTCTACTTAAAATTCTTTCTAAACTATTTAGCATTTTACCTGCCAAGGGTTTCAAATGAAGTGCAGAAAGATTTAAAAATTGCTTCCCTGATCTAACTGAATTTGATTCATACACACCTGGTGAGTTGCTGATTTGAGAAAATGATGCTGATAGTTGATAGCTAATTTCCTCAAATAGAGAAAGAAAAGGACACTGTGAACATTGTTGGCCAGTGAGGGGTGCTTGTCATTTTTGCTGGAGTCATCTTTCACAGGCATCTCCTGCCTGTTCTCTGTGTGGCACAGGCCGACAACCAGGCCTTGCGAGAGAAAATTCTACAAGTCAACTCCCTGGTGGAGGCCTTTGGGAACGCGTGTACTGCAATCAATGACAACTCGAGCCGTTTTGGAAAATACCTGGAAATGATGTTTACACCAACTGGAGCTGTGATGGGGGCAAGAATCTCTGAATATCTCCTTGAAAAATCCAGAGTCATAAAACAGGCAGTGTGAGTGTACTGCTTTGCTATTCTGGTTTTGCTCTGTATTATAGACTTGGTGACTTTGAGAATTTCCATGATTCCATTTGCATCCTTATTATTTAGCATTTCCTCTGCCCCCATCTCCAGGCTCCCCAGAGCAAGGAATTATGTAAGCAAAGGGTCAGTAGTATGTTTTTATCTAAAAGATGTTACAAGGCACAGTATAAAGTGCTGGCAGTGGGAGTTTTTATAATATATATGCTTGTCATCTGAAATATATTCTGCCTGTAGATCAGGTAGAATTTAACTACCTTTCAGACACTTAAAAAATCATTAATCTTTTAGAATTAAACTTTTCTATTAGAAACCCACTAAGAATATTCAACAAGTTATTTTTTGTTATATGAAGAGAAAAAAGAAACAGAAGTATTCTGTTTTAAGAAGAGGTATATATTATAGGGTGAAGGGGGAAAATGTTGAGATTGTAACAAAAAAGGAAACAAATTTTATGTATATGGGGGGGTGGTAGGGTGGGTAGGGCTATGGGAAAAAATGAGAATTAAGTTGTGTCTTATACTGGTACAAATCCCCATTATGGAGTGCAATCATGATGTGTATATTTAATGTACCAATAAAGATAATAATAATTAAAAAAAAAAGAAGAGGTATATTGCTGAGATTGCAAGAGAAAACAGTATAGACATGGTTCCTGGATTCATGGAGCTTAGAGTGTGGTGGCTGAGGAGAGACAGGAGGATTACTGTGTTAAAAGAATAAGTGAAATGTAGGAAAGCTGTGCTAAGTGCCAGCCAGCAATGGAAGGTGCTAGGAAGGCGAAGGAGAGGAAGGGAAGAGGCACCACCTAGTGCGGGAGGAAAGAGGGACTTCCTGGGTAGGAGAGGTTTAACCTGAGATCCAAGGATCACTGAAAGTCAGTCAACCAGGAGGGACAGGAGTGGAGAGTGAGAGAGTGGCATCACGAGACTGAGACCAGATCACACAGAGCCTTGGAGACATGCTGAAGACTTCACACCTTTTTCTATGGACACAGGGGTCTGTGGGGTGTGGGAGTCACCAAAACCCACATGCATCTGAAGATGCTAACATAGCTTCATGGGCCAGTGGAGAGAACACCGGAGGACATCATAAGGAAGCTGTTGTTGAATCAGAGAAGGAGGAAGAAAGACAGAGAGGGGGAGAACGCTGGCCTGGATAAGGTGATAGAGCAGAGAGGGAAAGAGGTGGATGGATCCAGGGCGGCTTGGCCTGCAGACCCCACTGGCCCAGATGTGGTTTAGGAACTCAAGTGCCGAGTGTAGCCCAGGCGTGGAGCACTTGTCCTCCTCCGAGGCTTGCATCCCCAGCACTGCCAGACAGAACAAGAGCAAGGCCGGAGCATCCTCCACCGTGCATTTGCCTGGTCCTTGCATCAAGAGACTTCCTGGAGCGGTTCAGAAATGAGGGAAGAGATCAGTGGAAGGGGTTTGCACTTTCCTCCCATTTTTCACATATTTGTTCACTCAACTAAAAATTTATTTTTTACTAATGTCTTAAACATTTTTTAAAAAGTAAATTTTATTGTATACATTTGAGATATATCATATGATGTTATGGGATATAGGTAAATAGTTAAAAAGTTACTATTCAACCATCATAAACTAATACTATGACACAGACCAGGCACTTATCTGAAAGTACCTCTCTGGAAGGACACAGGCGAGGGTGGCCTAAAAAGGGAAGAAGCAGGAGAGCAGGGGTACTGAAAGCATATTGACCAGGAAACTGAAGACCTCGGTCACAGACCAAGTCCACCCCCTACCCTGCCATACAGCCTCAAGTCACTTCCTGGCGGGGCTCCAGGACAGCATGTCACTTGGTCGATGTCTTCTTGGTCTCCCAAGTAGCAGGAGCTATAAACAGAGGCAAGTGGCACAGGTGCTAGGTGTGGCAGTGAGAAAGGAAGGGTCTCTGATGTGTGCAACCTGAGATGTTACCTGCTCCAGTCTCTGAAATCTCCCGCTCACAGCAAAGATAAATGTGTTTAATAATGTAAATTGTTATATGAACAATTTATATGAATTATATGAGTCTTATCACTATGACTATCCTTAATTGCCTGAAAGTAAAAATTTTCTATGGAATAATATCTTTGTGCAGAAAAGAAATGATATAAATTACTTCAAAATGAGGAAGCCCAGAAGATGATATTAATAAAGTCTCTTCCTTTTTTTCCCTCAGGGGAGAGAAAAATTTTCACATCTTCTACTATATTTATGCTGGTCTTTATCACCAACAGAAACTTTCTGAATTCAGACTTCCTGAGGAGAAGCCTCCTAGGTAGGTGTCAAGAGTTTTGCTTTGATTTGGAATGAATGTGCAGTTAGCAGTTGAAAAATGCAGAAGTAAATGAAGTTATTTTCCTAGCTGGAAACTTATAGTCTGTGTAGCTTAAATATGCAGGATGAGATGGCAGGAACCACACCTCACTATTTGCACTTGATGCTCAAAAATGTGACCGCATCATCTTATTCATAATGTGCAGTGTTGTCTGCCCATCCATCCAGGATCAGACTGTAGAAGAGGAGCCCCTGTCGCACTGTCCCAGCTGTGAGGTGCTATTTCCAACTCATTGGTCATTGTTTTGGGTGATAGGTACATAGCTGATGGCACCGGGAAAGTCATGCACGACATAACTTCCAAGGAGTCTTACAGAAGACAATTTGAAGCAATTCAGCATTGCTTCAGGATTATCGGGTTCACTGAAAAGGTAAGTGATTGTCAAGAGGGAAAGAAATTCATATATTATTAATATGCTTAAAGGAGTGTGAATGAAGATGTGGATATTTGACTTGGGCAGAATTCATACAGTAATTTTTTTTTTTGGTGGTACTGAGGATTGGGCCCAGGGACTTTACAGTGAACCACATCTGCAGCCCTTTTTTACTTTTTTATTTTGAGACAGACTGATTGAGACTCAAGTTGGCCATTCTCCTGCTTCATCTTCCAGAGTTTGGTGGATAGGTACTGCTCAAAATCCTTGTTCGTCCTATACTAAGTAAGGTCTTGCTATTTAAAATGTGGTCCAAGGACCAGAAACTTTGCCATTGCCTGAAAGCTTGTTCAAAGTGCAGGTTGTCAGGTCCATTCAAGAATGACAGAAAGCATAAAGCATATTACAGAAAGGTGTCTGGGTGAAAAGAGAGTAGCAGTGCTGTAGAAGTCATGGACTAATATCATTGTCGGTTCACTATGACCATAATGACAAACACCCAGACAATACTGTCCTTTTCTGAGCTGGGTTCCTTCCAGCCACTAACGTGAATTATGTACAGGAGCACAGGAATCTGTAGGTTATGCCCAAGCCATAGAAATACATTTATGCATGAGGCTCTTTGTACATCAAATTAATTGAACCCTTCGACCTTCCTTCAGTCACTTCCTTCTTCATGACACACAATTGCACATTATTAACTATAGCTCTACATATTATACTTCCTTCATCATACTAGATACAGGCTGACTATTAAATATTTGTTCAGGGTGACAGATAGTATTTATAAGCCTACGCTCACATATTATTCTTTGATACATTATGTCATAGTTTCTGGGCTTCATGCCATCAGTTTTACAAAATGTATAGTTTCTTTTGCTTTTCCAACAAAGGGGGTGAATGATTAGAAGGTAGGTAAGTGTGTTAAATCTTAAGGGATTAGATTAAAGACACTCCAGTTACCTTGGGACAGCCAGTCTGGATAAAGAATTGCTTCTGTAATCCAAAGAGTTTGGCTGGTCTTTCCCTCCCCAGCAGGTTTGATTTTAGTCATAATAATACCTTTCTTTTCTTCTAGTCAGCTGTGACTTTTCCCTTTTGTCAGATTTTAAACTGACAGTGGAAAATCCCAAAGGTCAAATAAAATTAGAAATATATTTCCCTTGGCTCCGTAAAGGAGAACAATTAAACAGGTTCCAGCACTGTGAAAAAGACCTTTGTGGTTATTAACTTATAGAGCTGGTTTTTATCAAATGTGTCACCAAAAGAGCCAAGCAAGGTAGGGATAGCAGTAGAGCAAATTAAAATTTCTCAGGTTGTGCCAAAGTGTTCAGGACGTGCTTCCTTAATGGGTGTGAGAGCCATAATGAAGTTAGGTCTTAGGGTTGAGGGTATTTTGCTCTTCATGAAAACAAAGATGGTACAGACTGCTGGTGAAGAGATGGGACTGGGCTCTAGAAGGAAGCATACAAGTGGTGCTATTCTAATCATAAAAATATCCTGCTGGTATGAATAAAACATACTATGTATCTAGGATAATACAATAAAAAAACAGAAGAAATTAAGCATATTAGGTATATGTCTTTGAAGTAAGCTATGCCTAACCTTTAAAAAGTACAGTATAAATGAATGAATGATTGTAGAAATGAACACAAAGGGGAAGAAATAAAAAAGTTGTTGAAGATTCTTCATTTGCTCCAGGCTGGACTGTTTAATGACTACCTGGAGCTTGTGTGTGTCTCTGTGTGTACCTCCCCTGGGTCCCACCTTAATTCATCCTGGAAATAAAACAACTTAGGTCAGTTGGCAAGTTTGGAAGTGAACAGAGCCTGGATCTTGTCTCTGTGATTTTTCATTTTGTCCGCATTTCTCTGCAGACAACCTGTTTTGCTGAATTAACTCAGTTCACTTTGTGTTTATAAACTCATAGAAATGTGACTAAATTCAGAAAGATGTGGTTGAAGTAAAGCTGCAGATGTCAAATGGCTGATGTAACAGAACTTTCCCTCAAGCTTTTCTAACAGAGAGTTCTACACAGGGCTTAAAATGAAGTGGTTAATTCAATCAAAATGTACTCTTGTTGCCTTTTCTTAAAAGATCTTAGTTCCTTGCAGGGATCCTTTTTCTCAGACTTAGAGGATTTTTCTCACATTTCCAGCAAGATTATGAGTAGCACACTTTAGTGTGGACTCGGGAGAATGATTTTAATTTCAGGACACCAGCCAACAGCATGAAAAACAACACTTACCTCTGCCTCTGTTATGAAGAAACTCCCCTGGTGATGTAGGTTTCCACTAATGATAACGGTTCCTTGTGAGGCACTCAAGAAATGATCTCAAAATCCTTTTGTGAAGACCAGTATTTTTCAACTTCTATATTTAGAGTTAAACCATACTGCTTTTGTTTAATATTATGCTCATGCTGTATATATCTTGTATGTCAAATCAAGTTTTAAATGACTTACACACTATTTAATACTATATTAAAAACTATACAATGAAGTATTACTTTGCCATACATAAGGATAAATCTGAGCCATTTGTAGGAAAATGGATGCATTTTGAGACCATAATGTTTTAAGTGAGGGTTGGAGATGTAGCTCACTGACACCAAGCCTGCCTGGCTAGTGCAAGATCCTGAGTTTGATCCCCAATAACAACCACAATAGCAAATAAACAAACAAGAAGACCTTGTTTTTTGGTAGGTGAAATGAATAAAAAACAAAGATTTAAATATCATGTGATTTCTCTTAAATGGGAATCCGAAGCAGAAATAATTAAAGGGATAATAGAAAACAAAGAATAGATGTTTTTGTGAAGAAGAAGGAGAAGGAGAGGAAAAGAAAGAGAAGGAGGAGGAGGAAGAGTTCCAAAAGAAAAGGACAGGAGGGCAGGGGGAGGGCTTGAAAAAGAGAATTAAAATATGGTATATATATGTAATAGTCACTGTATACTGAAAATATGTACTAATAAAAATAAAAATCTTAAAGAAAAAAGAGGGATAAAATCTTTTTGTAAAATGATCTGTACGATGGTCAAGATGGGACATAGACTGCAGATCCTTGGACGCACATGCATGGACATTTTCTAGTGTGGTGGGGATTGAATCCATCTCAACTACTGAGCTACATCTCCAAAGCTTTTTATTTTACTTTTTTAGATAGGGTCCCACTAAGTTGCCCAGGCTGGTCGCAAAGTTGGATCCTCTTGCCTCAGCCTCCCAAGTAGCTAGGATTGCAGGTATGTGTCACTGTGCTCAGTACCATTGACTTTTAAGATGTCAGATGCTTTGAACCTCTTTGGAGGGGCAAGTGACTTACTGGATTAGGGCTTATGACAAGAATGCCTTCACCTGGACCTAATGTGTACTTAGGGCAGAAATGGAGACTTTACAGAAAAGAGAGAAGGTATAGTGAGACTATAAAGGGAGGTTAAACTCTTAGCGTTGAAGGGAGAAAATGATCTGTGGTGCCTAAAAACCAGGCCAGGAGGAATTTCTTCTTAACTCTCAATGTGGCCTCAACACTATGTAAGGAGACAATGAGGAAATGTCTGCTCCAGAAAAGGAATGTCTATGAGAAAGAGAAAAATCAAGCATGCATCTTACAGTGGGCTTTGGTGGATAAAGACTTTTGCTGACTGGTAAGGAGACCGTGTTCGTACTTACTAGCAGTAGACTGTGATGTTGCAGACAGAGACTTGTCAGTCTACTGAACAATATTTCATATTCATAATGAGTTTTTCATTTGCCATAAAAAGTTGGAAACTGATAGAAAATGAAAAGAGATAGCAATATTGAAAGATTCTACAGGAAGTACAGAGACTCCAAAGAAAGCTCCATAATTGAAGATGCAGGGTAAGAAGGTGGAAAAGGCTCCCCCAGGCTATGGCAAGACGTGAAGAGAGATTGATCAGGAAGTTTTGGAGAAATTTTTGTCATCCTAGATGGACAAGACTAGCCTGTACCATTACTGCATGTGGTGTTTTGACCTGAACACGGTGGTGCATGTAGGTTCATGGGTCAGAAAGGAAGAAGTGATTCATTCTTGGCAAGGCTAAAGGAATTGCGTCAAGCCATAGCTCAGAAGTGTAGTGTGAGGAGCACACAACGGCCAAAATCTCCTGAGGAGGAAGTGTTGGACACTGTCTCTACTTCCCCGCATAAAACCAAGGAAGGAGCCCAGGATGCTTTCAGTTTGAGGGATTCACACTGTGTTTGAAGGTAAGGGTCTTTCCTCGGGGTCCTAGGTTGTTTTCCACTTCCGTTGCTGGCCTGCACGTTAATGTTGAAGAAGATGTTGCCAGAGAAGCAAAAAGGTCAGATTCTAGTCTCACGGGCATGGTCTTTAACAATCTTTTTTTTCTGGGGCTTCCCAGTGGCAAAATACCTAGAAGCTGTATTTTGGGAGGTTTCATGGCTTGTGCTGTAGCACATGAAGGGGCTGTGTGTGTTCTAGTTAGAGGAAGTACATTTTCCCCTAGGAGTGCGGAAAGTGTCAGATACCCTCCAGAGGTAAGTGGAGATAGAAGCAGCAGGTGCAGAACTCACTGCTAGGTAGTCTGTTTCACCCTTCCTGTGGGATCTGCTGCCGTGGGGAGTCGCTTGATGTATTCAGCAAGCCTTGTGCTATATTGATCAAGGTAATGAGGTGCTGTCATGTTAAATCCTGGAAAGCCTCAGAAAACCCATTTGGTAGGTGTTCTCCTTAGCCACTTTTATGTTGTATGATTAAACAGTGGTTCTTAAAGTCAGACACATGACATCTTGCCTTTGATATAGAAGCTGGAAGAACAGTATTTATCCACGGTAGAAACCTATTTAGAATCCTCATTTGTCAGTGTAGCATTATCAGGTGTCCAGTAGGTGTCACTGTTCCCACCTGTGTTCCTGGGCTTTACTGAGTAATATTTAAGACAGGATCCGTTGGAAGACATACTTCATCAGTGGTTTAATGACAACTCCTATTAATTTGCTGCTATGTATAGTACTAAATCAGATAACCTGCCACAGTTATTTTTTGTAGAAGTATTTTTCTCTGATAAGCATAAAATGCAGAAACTACCTGGCTAGATGTTTAATTGTTTCACATATATAAAATATAGCTTTCTTTTTCCCTACTGGAGATTGAGCCCAGAGGTTCATATATGCTAACCAAGTTAACCAAAGGTGCTCTATCACTGATCCAGATCTCAGACATTTTTATTTCATTTTGAGACAGGATCTTCTCGTACAAGTACTGTGCACTGACTGATTGTGGCCCCTAGAGCCCCGTGTGACAAGGTCTTCCTAAATTGCCAGATCTCAGACATTTTTATTTCATTTTGAGACAGGATCTTCCCGTACAAGTACTGTGCACTGACTGATTGTGGCCCCTAGAGGCCCGTGTGACAAGGTCTTCCTAAATTGCCAGATCTCAGACATTTTTATTTCATTTTGAGACAGGATCTTCCCGTACAAGTACTGTGCACTGACTGATTGTGCACCCTAGAGCCCCATGTGACAAGGTCTTCCTAAATTGCCCCAGGGGCCTTTGAGCTTGGGATCTTCCTGCTTGAGCCTCCTGTGTGTCAGTGCAGTTGTGCACCACCACCCCCAGCTCAGGATATGTATTGGTTTTTTTTAGACAGGGTCTCACTTTTGTACTTCAGGCTGGCCCTGAGCTCAGCCTTGAACTCACAGCAATCCTTTTGCCTCTGCCTCCTGAGAGCTGGGATTAGAGGAGCCAGTGAGCCACCACACCCAGCACTGTGGTATTTGGGACTGATTACTGGTGAGCATGTGTCACCATGACTGACATTGTTGTATGTGGTTATCAGGGATCAAACTAGGTACTTTGTGCTTGCAAGGCAGGTGCCAGAACCACTGAGCTAAATCCCTGGCCCAGAATATGCATATTTTTAAAAATTAATAAACTTTGCATTTAAAGCATTAATACTTCTTACATACTCAATTTTCAACATAAAAATAAGACTTAAACAAGCTGAATTTCTTTTATTCTCAATCCTCACTGCAATTACTAAATATCTAATACTAGGTCCATGTCCTACAACTCAATGCAATTCTCTGTACCTGGAGTTGGCATCAAACCCCACAGCAAGGGCTAAGCCCCACAAGTCTGAGAGCCCCCACATTAAGTGCAAGTCTCAACCTGCTGGACTTCTTACTGATGCATTATAAGTTGGGAGTTACCATGACCTTCTTTCTGGATTGGATAATTTGTGTAATGGCTCACAGCACTGTTACAGATTTGTCATAAAGGATAAAACTAAGGAATAGTCAAAAGGAAAAACTGCATAGGGAACATATATGGTAAGGAGCTCTAAGCCCCCATCCCTGTGGATGTGCCACCCTCTTCGCAGCTACAGTGGTCAATGAGTAGGGCTGGTGATGTAGCTCAGTGTGGAGACCCAGGATTCAATCCCCAGTCTCACCAAGGGAGGGGGATAAGGAGGAGGAGGAGGAGGAGAAGGAGGAGGAGAGAGAGAGAGAGAGAGAGAGAGAGATAGAAAATATCTCTTCTCTCTTGCTTTGAAAAAAAAAAAAAAAAAACCTGAATCTGAGAGCTGGTATTAGGGTAAAAGGCTAGAAAATGGTATGGAGAACAAAGAAGTTTTCTTGTCTGTCACCATTCTTGGACAGGGGTTCGGGTTGCAGAGTCCACTTCTTGTGGTCACCCATGGGTCTGAAGAACGCTGATCAGCAGCATGCTTGAGGTGGGACGGCTGGGAGCTCTGGGCAGCAGCAATGCGCATGAAAATGAGGAGCAGGCCTGCTTGCTCTCTGAGGGAACATTCTTCTGCTTTAAGCCATTGTTAAAATTTAGTTACTTAGCACACCTGAGTGCAAAGGAAGTTGGGAAATTTGTGTGTCCAGAAAAAAGGAGCACATGGACTTGGTGGACAAGTGACAGCTCATGTCGTAGTGCTAATTCCAGGCTGGTTTCAGTGGCAGTGACCTTCAAACTTGGTTCTCCGTGTCCTTTTCAGGAGGTGCACTCGGTGTACAGAATTCTGGCTGGGATTCTGAACATCGGGAACGTGGAGTTTGCAGCGATTTCCTCTCAACACCAGACTGATAAGAGTGAGGTTCCCAATGCAGAAGCTTTGGAAAACGGTAATAATGTGACATTGTGTATTGTGTTGCTAAAGTACACATGCATGTTTCTGTCACTGTGGTAGTGTCTGAAGGATCTATAGCATACAATGCAGCTGTTCCTGCTTCGTCTCTTGGCTCTGGATGTTTTCACCAATATCTCTTCTGGAAGTCCTTCCCATTGCCCGTCAGTGCTGCTTCCACAAGCTGCAAATGGGTGATCTGTAGCAAAGATCTCTGCAGCAGCGATTCGCAGTTTTACCCGCTTTTGAGAATCCTCTGCCTATTTTTGAAAAACAAATACAGGAGGTTGAGTCAGTTGACTCAGCACTGGCAGCAGAGAAAGCAAGCACCTTTTTACTCTTCAAGTTTCAGTTGCGGTTTTGGTGGCAGAAAGAATGAGAATTCTTACTTATAAAGAGGAAACTGACTTAAATGGGTGAAAACCTCTCTGCGTTGAACTGCAGGCACTTTAAAAACATCATCACGTGTTCCCTAGTGAGCTGAGAAATGAATTATTCTATGTGAGCCGACAATTAAATTTAGTCTCCTACAACCAGCAACCCCCTCCCAGTGAGGAATCCGGCTGCAGAACCAAAGGATCCCCTCCTGTAAAGGAGCTGAATCAAGAGGTCTCAGTCATACTTGAGTCTGTGTTCTCTGAATCAGAATGGAACTCTGTAGGAGCCCAGCTGTCCGGCTAGCTCTGGCCTAACCGGGATCACCTTAATTTTCTACCAAGAATGGAATTGAACTGCTGTACTTTTTGGGTCCTTAATACATTACTGTACTGTCACTCATGATTAAGAGAAAAATCTTGTCCGCAGCTGTTGCTCCAACGTTTTTGATAGGTGGCAACCCCTCCACCACTTTTTTTTTTTTTTTTTAAGGTTTTTGAGACAGGGTCTCGCTTTGTGGTTCAGGCTGGCCCTGAGCTCAGCCTCAAACTCACATCACAGCAATCCTC
>PVIR01000303.1:0-80651 GCA_004026965.1 Petromus typicus
GCTACTTTCCAGCCTGTGGTATTTTGCTACGGCAACCTGAAAAGCTGAATGCAACAAGCAAGCTGAAGTTCAGTGAGGAATCTAACACTCAGATGGGGAATTGCCTGCATCAAGCTCATCCCACTAATAATAAGCAAAGCCAAAGCTGCTTGCAAGGTGCCCACACCTCTGGAGTGCAGTGGTGCTCGGCTGGGATGCGCTCACAAAATGCACTGCTCAGAGGCAGCACTACACGGTGCCCAATGCAGCAAAGCGTGGATCCCACATTTCCGCTGGAGTACCGTGGCCCACGCAAAATCTTTTCCAACACACGGGCTGGAACAGAACTCTACCTCTTTTAGGAAATGATTTTGGCTTTTGCAATTCATAAAATCATCTTATGCAAATTGTTTCAGGTATATTTTTAGTGCAAGTATATTTCTCTAGGAAACTCAAGTGTTCCTTCAGTTATTTATATTAAAAAGGAAATCACTTAGATTTATTTGAAGTATTAATATTAATTGTGTATTTTTCATGAATATTTCAGTATGGCTGAAAATCTAAAATGGGATAAGGCAGACAGCTGGCAAGACTGTGTGATATTTTATGTTATAAATAACAAAGGTGACCACCCTCTGGTCACTGAATAAATAATCCTGTAAGAACTAACTTCCAACAGAAATAAAAAGAATTATTCTTCTCAACTACAATGATTAATGGCTCATATTTCTTATATCAGAATCCTAAATGTTAATTTCATTGAAAAAAAAAAGCCCTTATTTGATTGCGCGGTTTAAAATTTAAAATGAAAATAAAAATCAAACTGGAAAATCTCCTGGCAAAAAATGAGTCTTCAGGGGCTGGGGAGTTAGCTCAGTGGTCCCAGCGCTTGTCTTGCAAGCGCAAGGGCCTGGGTTCGATTCCCCGGTAACCACATAACAATACCCAGCAGCAACCAGTACCACATACCACAGTGCCGGGCGTGGTGGCTCACGCCTGTAATCCCAGCACTCGGGAGGCAGAGACAGTTAAAGGAAGATGAAAAAATAATGCAGAGAGACAGGCATGAAATGCCACCTACATTTGACCTGGTGCACACTGGGGCCATCGCTGACCAGCATCCAGCAGTTGGGGAGCAGCTGTGTCTTAGCTGGGAACCAAAGCACTTGAAAAACCGAAAGAACCAACTCTGACACAGGGGCGGAGACAGGAGGACAAGATGGGCCCGAACTTGCAAACTAACTCTCACCATACTGACACTAAGTTTTGCTTTGTTTTCATTCTGTAAATACCCAAACCTACCAAGACAAAGGATAATGAGCAAAAAATGCTGAAAGCGACAAAGCAAGGTTATCTCAGCGCCACTGGGGGTGGGGAAAGCCAAGCAGCGGCTCCATTGTGCCAGCAAACACTCAACGGGCCCACAAAGTGGTAGAAGTGAGAGGCCAGTCGGGCTAGACGACAGCCAGCAAGAGGCTTTCTCTTTACTCATGAAGATTTAATGAATAAAAAATGTTTGAAGTTTTGAAAAATTTGCTCAACGAGGATTTCCTTGGGTTCAAATTATCTTAGTAATGCAATGATATTAAATGTATGTAAATGAGGACCAGGGATTTAGCTCAGTGGTTCTGGTGCCTGCCTTGCAAACCCAAGGATGAAAGTTTGATCTCTGGTACCAAATCAATCAATCATCAATCAATCAATCTAAGTAAATGATATATTCATTTCTCCTAGAGTATGAGTAGATCATCCCTAATGGACAGTTCTTGGGTTTTAGTCCCCAGTTCCCATCCATCTTCTGATCCAGATGTCATGTCAGTTTCATTTGGTTTATCACCTATCTTCTCTTTAAAGCAGCCTGGAAACACTTAATGAAGACTCTCCCACCTTCTTACCCCGCAGACCAAAGCCTGCACTTCCAGTGCAAGGGCAGGACAGCGGGACTCCCGGTCCTCAGGGACCAGAAGAGGGTGTCCAGAAGACAGAAAAGGCAGCACCTGGTAAAGACGCCAAACTGTCCTGCTCACTAGGCCCTCAGAGCTGCAGGGATTCTGCCCCTTTTCATTCAGTTCCTCAGCCTCCTTTAAGATCCTATAAATGCCCCATGCATTTTTCACCTTTTCAGAAATTTCTATTGCTTATAACCAAAAACTCCAAGAGATCTGGACAGAATCCATATGTGTTAAAAGCACTTTGTTATGGTACAGATCTAAAGCAGCCCCAAAGCTTCATGTGTTTGGAAGGTGATTGGATTATAGGGCTACAGGTGACTTGCTGCTAGGTGGGATCTAGTCAGAAAGGTGGTCAGTGTGGGTGTGGCTGGCCAGAGTCTATCTCCTCTCTCAGCTCCTTCCCTGACTCAGCTTCCCTGTCATCATGAGGTGAGCAGTTTTGCCTCCGCCATGCCCCTCTACCATGCTGTCCTGCCTCGGCACAGACTAGGCCTGAAACTAAGAGCCAAAACAAACCTGTCCTCCTGTAAATCGTGGGTGCTGGATACTATATCCAACAACAACAGAAAAAGTGACTGAGATGTACACAGAGGAAACTCTGCCATGAACAATGTCACTCTTCATGGACCTCTCAGATAGTATAGCCCAATGAGTCCTTATAGTTCATAGCCTTTAGTATTTTCACATACATACATTTTTTTTTTTTTTTTTTTTTGAGACAGGGTCTCATTTTATAGTTCAGGCTGGCCCTGAGCTCAGCCTCAAACTCACATCACAGCAATCCTCCTGCCTCTGCTTCCCGAGTGCTCAGATTACAGGCGTGAGCCACCACGCCCAGCATTGTGGTATGTGGTACTGATTGCTGCTGGGCGTGAGTCTCCACACCCAGTATGGTATGTGGTTACTGGGGAATGGAACCCGGTCCCTTGTGCTTACAAGACAGGTGCTGGAACCACTGAGCTAAATCCGAGCCCACACATACACATTTTTTAAAAACAATGAATAAAGAAAACATAGTACATGTACACAACATCGTATTGTTCAGCTGTAAAGAAAAATGAAATCATATCATATGCAAGAAAACAAATAGAAGGCCGGGGAGTTAGCTCAGTGGTTCCGGCGCCTGTTTTGAAAGCGCAAGGACCCGGGTTCGATTCCCCTGTAACCACATAACAATACTGGGTGTGGAGACCCACACCCAGCAGCAACCAGTACCACATACCACAGCGCTGGGCGTGGTGGCTCACGCCTGTAATCCCAGCACTTGGGAGGCAGAGGCAGGAGGATTGTGATGTGAGTTTGAGGCTGAGCTCAGGGCCAGCCTGAACCACAAAGCGAGACCCTGTCTCGAAAAAAAAAAAACCTAAAAAAAAAAAGAAAACAAATAGAACTCAAGACCATAATGCCAATAGAAACAAGTCACATGCAGAAAGTTAAAAATCACATGGTCTATCTTCTAGGAGAAACCTAGAAGATGAGAGGTAGCAGTGTCTTTCTGGAGATGGGGAAGAGGGTGGGAGTTGCTACGGGGCAGAAGGGTAAACGAATCAGAATGACAAGTCCCCAAAGTAAACATCACTACACTGTGTGCAGACATACACTTAGGAAAAAGGAAGTGGAGATGAGGTGGCATCTCCAATGCCTAGGGTAAAACAGGTCAGGTGGTGTGCATTCCAGCATGGTATTTGTACTGACTCAGGACATTAGTTTTCCGTTAAGGTACCTTTACTTCCTGGAAGTGGAGCCGCTACCCAGTAGCCCAAATGTGGTGCATCATAAGTCCAAATTAAATGACTGTTGTGTTCTTTGACCACTCCTTGGCCAGAATTCATCCAAGCACCTAAAAAAAGGAAGCCAAATAAGAAAATATCAGTCATAATTATTGACAGAAAATTTTGTGAAGATTCTACAAGATTTTTCACAGACTACGAAAACTGTAATAATACATCACATAGAGTAATGTACATTAAATATTATATCATTCTTTATAGTACACTACACAGCGTATAACACAGAACAATTAAGAGAGATTTGCTCTGGCCAGAGGAAATAAAATCATTATAAATGAACTAAGGATGGGATATACTTAGAAAAATCATTTCTGTCTAATTAAGGTTTAAATTATGTACATAGAAACATCTTCTAAGAATGTGAAGAGAAAATTCTAGTTCACCTCAGGTGGTTATTTATCATCTGTTCTGGAATTTTAATTAAATGTCTACAGTGTTTATTTTTATAGCATTTTTAGCTTTTTGAATATTGTTTTTATGCTGTTGATACAGTTTGTTAGAAGTAAACTTTTTTAAACTGCAAAAACTGCTATATGTTCAGTAAAATCTGGCCTCCAACAGAGAAGGGAATTCAGTAAAACAACAGCTATTTACACATTTGGTATATATAGGCATTGTGGCTTATTATTGTAGTAAATTATTTACAACATATGAAATGGTTTTTATTTTTATTTGACACAAACGCACATATTGTGGGAGTAAAATATAATTTGACACAAATGCAAAATATAATGACTGTCAGAGTAATTAGCATTTCCATACCCTCAAACATTTATTTTATCATTTCTGTATGTTAGGAATCTTTGGATACCCTTTTGACTTACTATGAAATATAAATTGCTGCAGACAATAGTTACCCTTGTAACTAAGGTGCTACAGACACTAGAACTAATTTCTCTTACCCAAGTGGTTTTGATACTTCTACTCTCTTAATCACTCTATTTTCATGAAATTAGCCTAATTGTTTAATTGCTTTAACGAAGCTTTTAGATAAGGCCACATTGGCTATCAAAACTAAAACTTTTAGTCTGCCTGGAAAGTGCAAGGTCCCCAGTTCTAAACCTGGTAATCACATACCACAATGTGTGGTGGCTCATGCCTGTAATCCCAGCATTGAGGAAGAAAAGGCAGGAGAATTGCTGTGAGTTTGAGGCTGGCCTGGGCTACATAGTGAGTTCAGGGCCAGCCTGAGCTACAAAGTGAGATTTGGTCTCAATAAAACCTAAAAGGGTAGATTTTTTTAAAAAAATTCTGCCTCGGGCTGGGGATATAGCTCAGTGGTTCCGACACCTGTCTTGCAAGCACAAGGGCCTGGTTCGATCCCCGGTAACCACATAACAATACTGGGCGTGGAGACTCACCCCAGCAGCAATCAGTACCACATACCACAGTGCCGGGCGTGGTGGCTCACGCCTGTAATCCTAGCACTTGGGAGGCAGAGGCAGGAGGATTGCTGTGATGTGAGTTCGAGGCTGAGCTCAGAGCCAGCCTGAACTACAAAGTGAGACCCTGTCTCAAAAAATCTAAAAAAAAAAAAAAAAAAAATCTGCCTCAAAATGTTGGCAGTATAAAAAATGCAAGAAAATATGAGCAAATATCATTATTTCTTGACACAACACATCAGCAGCTTATCTGCCCATAACTGTTTTATATTAGTCAAAATCAGGTCCATCTTGGTTACTAACAAAGTGTTCAAAATCATGTCACTGGAAAGCCAGGGCTATGTCAAATTTTAGGACACAATCCTCAGTTATTCAGGAGATTTCCACCCACTCACACACCTGTGTTCATATCGAACGTCCACGCAGGGATGCGGTCCCCAGGACTTAGATCATCTGTGTGTAGGAGAGGAAGAGACAGCCGCACAGAGCCATCCACTTTGAGTTCTTTTCCTCCAGAATATATTTTGACACATATCGCAGCGAGAGGAGTCAATTCAATGTTTTCGAAACCTAAAAAGAAAATAATGTATTGAAATTATATGTAAACAAATGATCATTATGATTTGACACAAAAATCATTATGGGTCTAAAATACGTACTTTCACCCATTATTATCCATTTTAATATTAAATAGCTACTGGCCTCCCACTAAAGATTTTTTAAAAAGTAATTTCAAACTATATCATGAACAAATAAAAACTATCCATAAAACTCTGAAAAACCAGCGTAAGCCTGAGTTATCTAATTCTCACACAGTCATTTAGTGGTTGAGAAGACAAAAAATTGATGGAATGTTTTTAAGAACGTAAAACGCAACACCAAGAAACACATCTCACTACTATCCCCAGATAAAGGCTCAGCCATCCTGCCTCGTCCATGCAGAAATGAACTTGAAATCCACATGGCCTCCCACAACCAGCACAGCAGCATTCCCAGTGGAAAACCCATCCTTAATAAAAATGGAAATGTGCCTAGAGACGTTTGGCAATTTGGTAATTAAATGACATGAAACCACTATGCAATATCATTTATTTAAAAGGATGTCTTGGTGTACACTTGGTAATAATCTAGTTAAAGAATTAACATAAGCTTAGATTTCAAATATTGATACTACATTATACTTCAAGCCTGAAAATTGGTAGAAAAGAGATTAATAGAAGAACTGGTTTTACTGCTTTTCCTAATGTTTTAAACATTAGATTATATAATTTATTCTATCCTTTTTTAGATATCTGGAATTAGATTTAGACTTCTGTTTCTTTGAAGATAAAAAGAAGCAGAAAGTACTTATCTTTTGTTTTGAAATATTAATGATGAACTATACCAGAACATTTAAAATGAATGAAAACATGGCTATAATGTTTAAACTACACTATGGATGTCTATGAATTATTTGATAATTTAAAATCCTCTAAGTAATTTACTAACACATTAGAAACAGAGAAAATATACTTCCTACCTTATTATTTGCATTTGTCCTAATGTAATTTTTGAATCTTTGGCTTCAAAACTAGAGCTTTATTCATTTATTTAATGAATATTTATGAAAACTCCTACTGGCCCCATACCCTCCTATGGGCTTCAAAGATACACTGAGGGCACACATATAAAATTACTTATGCCATCCAAAGTCCTTCTTTGCTGGGCACAGTGGTGGACACCTGGAATCTGGCACTCTGGGAGGCTGAGGCAGGAAGATGGCAAATGCAAGCCCAGTGTGAGCAATTTAGCAGATTAGAGCAAACCTAATATCATTATTTATCTAAAATTATGTTTTGAAATATACTTATTAATACTATAATTGAAATTAAAGTATAAAAAGGGCTAGGGACGTAGCTTAGTGCAAAGGTTCTGGCCTCAATCCCCAGTAATAAAAAACACAAAATAAATTAAGAAAGAAATTCCGTTCCCATTTTTTTCCGTTTCAACTTTTTTTTAACTTTTTTTTTTGAGACAGGGTCTCACTTTGTAATTCAGGCTGGCCCTCAGCTCAACCTCAAACTCACAGCACTCCTCCTGCCTCTGCCTCCCGAGTGCTTGGAGTACAAGAGAGAGCCACCACGCCCAGCACTGTGGTATGTGGTAGGGGGTGGTGGGCGTCAGTCTCCGTGCTCAGTACTGTTGCATATGATTCCTGAGGATCAAACCTGGGGCCCTCGGGCTTGCAAGACAGGCAGGTGGAACCACTAAGCTAAATCCCCAGACTCTCTATTTCAACTTTAAATTGTGACAGTGTAAAAGAGTAAGGCTGTTGACTAGATAGCCAGATATGGTGGTCTATACCTGCAATTCCAGCACTCAGGAGACTGAGGCAGTGTGAGTTCAAGGTCAGCCAGCACTACACAGTGAGAACTTGCCTCAAAAAAAAAAAAGAAAGAAAGAAAACAAAAAGCTGACTCTGGAAAGATATATTTACAAATATTTAATGAAAATAGCTAACATACATCAAAAGAAAAAGTCATGTTCTTGATTCCGTTTCACAGCTCTACAACCACTGACATGGCTCATGGGTAAGATAACGGTGAACAGGAACTCAAATTATGAACAGACATATATGAACATCTTTAAAGCCAATGTCCATTTTTAAATGTACTTTTAATCTGCAAAGTATATGATAACCACACTATTTTCTCTACTTGGCTTACTTGTTTTGGATCCAATGAAATTAATTAAATGAATCAAATGAATTAAAACGAAGTGAAATTTTCATTAATTTGAGATGATTCAGGTCAAAGACTCTGGCATAAACATTCTCTCACTGGATAAGAGAATTGCTTAGAAACACTTTAATAACTGTATAGATTTATGTTTCAAAAGTGACACATGTTCTCCAAAGTTTAAATAAATATCAAATTTCTAATACCTAAGTAAATCCCTAAATGAATAGAATATTAATAATGTATCTTATAAATATGGTTATATTATGGAAAAAACAGAAGGTACCTGGATTATTGAGAGTGATTCCAGTCGCATACTGAAAACTGTTCACTTTCAGGAACTGCTGCAGCACTGTCAGGTAGCCAGTGACATTGCTAATGTGATGGTTGTCCGGAAGTCTAATTAAAGACTTGGAAAACTGAACACTTGGTTGAGATTTGGCATCTGTGAAAAGCAAACCTCATTAACAAATGTAAAAAGACAAGTGTACATTAAGCATAGTACCACTGGTCAGCACATTTTACTTTGACAAAACCAGAAGTAATGATTTCTAAAAGACATTAACATCTAGTATGATTATAACTTTAAATCTAGTATAACTATTACTTTAAATCTAGGACTGGCTCATAAGAAATTCCCCTTTCTTTAGACCACACAAAGCACCTCTGCAGTGAAGACTGGCTGGTTCTGTTGCCCTGAATCTCTTCATGCTTTTTGGGGCCTCACTTAGGGAACCCCACACAGGCCACTTGTAAGCCATGTGGGTCAACTGGGTTTCATCTCTGTAACAGGGGCTACACTCCTGGCTGATACCAGAATAGGCCCAAACCAACAAGTGTCTCATTCTCCCCTTGGCCCAGTTTGCCTATCAGCAGACCTTCTCCCTAGAAACACTTTCATGAGGTGAGTTTTGTTTGGAATTGGAGAGAAGGCTTAATCCTCCTATTCCATACTACAAATAAAGTCACGCACATGACAAACTCATTTCCACTGTGCAGATGTACACTTTCCTGGTCCAACACTGAATGGGAGTGATAGAGTGAAAATCAATGGCTCAAAATTCTGCGGAATACTCAAATCTCAAGGGTAATTGGGTCTTCAGCCTCCTCCTACATCACCTCTTCCACGCCCAGTATTGTATGTGGTTTCCAGGGAATCGAACCTGGGCCTTGGACTAGCAAGACAGGCACTGGAACCACTGAGCTAAATCCCCAGCCCAAGGATGACCACTTTTACAGTCATGGTGAAACAACTTGTAAAGGATGTTTTCATTTTTAGAAATTATGTATTTTAAGCTATTAAACAAGAAAACTTATACTATTATCTGGAAAAAGTGGAGAGTCACAGAACGCACAGGTTTCTCCAAAGCACTAATTAAGGGGTGCAGGCAAGCGATTTAAGGAGCAAATTCTCACCTTAAGGGTTGGTCAAGCTGAAATCGAGGATGTAGCTAGAATCGTACCCAAAGAAAAGTCATAATTCTTTCTCTTTGGTTAGGCAAGCAGGGAAAATCAAATCTACTTGGCACATACAAGAGTTAGCCATGCTCAGGCCTTTCCCACACAGGCAGAAAGATTACCAAGAAAGTGGGAATGGAAATAAACGGCAACTAGAATGCCTGGAAAGCCTGCACAACACAGATTCTGCCCTTTCTCCTATTTCACTTATCACCCGAGCCCCAGGGATAGGTGTGATTTAAGAAGGTGGACATACAGAAGCTCTTTCCAGTGTTTCCTAAACTCGAACATTTCCATTTGGGAAGCCAAAATGGTAATAGAGAAAATGATTCCCACCACATGAGAAACACACATGATAGTTAAATTTTGATGAAGATCAACTTAAAGCCAATGCTAATCATGAATGACCAATTTAGATATCTTTCTAAGTTATATGCATTACCAGTTCACTGTGTTTCCTTGCTAGGAAAGAAATTCTGTACTTACCAGCTAATTTTCCAGTAATCAAAACAGTGTCTTCAAACAGCCATATGTTTGCTTGGCTTTGCGGGAACAGTGAAAGTGTAACTGACGAGTATACTGCAGAATACAGCACAATGAAAGTATTTAATGTAGGGGAAAGACTCAGACAAGTCAAGTTCTGTTATAGCAAGTCCTAAAAATTGAAAAAATAAAGCAAATTGCCTATTGGAAAGAACGACTGAACACAAAGGAAGAATGAATATGAAATATGATGGAGAAAATAAAGAACACACTAAAGTCAGAAGAAATCACTGCACATTGTTATTTTAGTTTACTCATCTCTTTATTCATCTCTTCCACTCCAAAGAGCAGTTTTATTCAAGGTGACAGAAGATGCTCTATAACTTGACCCCGATATAAATAATCAGGTTACGTGTGCCTCAATGACTCCCTGCTATTTTCTCTGTATAATTACCACTTGTTGTTTAGTTCTTAGAAACTCTATAAAAAAGAGCTTTGTTGGCCTCATGACTCAGGGTTCTCTGCCCACATGCACTGCGCTGCTCTTCTCCGTACGCAGTTTGCCAAACCAGGTCGGTGTGGCCAGAGAAGGCCACGCCACACAGTAGTGCCTGGGAGCTGGCCCAGACAGGCGTGAGATCACCAAGAGGAGAAGCAAATGTGGATCTCTGGAAATATGGCTCCATTATTTCAAGGTCGGGGTCAAGAACCTGGTGCCAAAGACGATTTTACAAACCAAAGAACAAACCAAACCAACCAATCCTACAAGAGGAGAGTAAGTCTGGAGTCACCAACACACACGCACACTCTTTGTATCTTTCCTCTGCCAAGAGTACACAAGATGAGCAGAAAAAACTCAGAATCCTCACACCTCTTATTTTCCCAGAAGTGCTTCAAACATTTTGAATGACGTAAAAGATTTTTCCAGGAAGTATGAGAAAAGGGAGCACATAAGAAGTATACAAAAACAATTCTTTGTTCCTTCCACAGGAAAAGAGAATTTTGGTCTCAGTACATCAACATGTAGACCGATTAGCGGGTTTATTACCCGAAGAGGGGCAGGAGGTTGAGCTCTGCCTTGCCTAGCAGGGATTCCTGGCCGGAAGGATCCCACCTCGCAGCCCGGCTCAGTCACAGAGACAGACAGCAGAAAGCTGGACCGCAGCTGAGCGCAATGTTATCGCCATCACTACAACTCTCCATTCAGGTTGCTTTTAACATAAATACCTTTTTCTTACTAAAAAAGGGATAGATATCTACAGAGAAAAACTGGGGTATACAGCAAGGACTAAGAGAATGATGGTCATTTCAGAATGGCCCCAGAGGTAGTAATGAATAATATTTTAGTGTAATTTTTGGTTGGCTTTTCCTATGAGTTTTTCTTAAAATAAGAATATTTTATGCAAAATAATTTTACCCTGCTGGCCAGGGATGTAGTTCAGTAGCACCAGGCCCGCCTGGTGGGCACAAGGTCGTGACAAAGAAAAACAAAAGAAAACAAACAAAACAAATTTCACCCTGCTGTTTTCACTTAATAATGTCAGTTTCTCTCTCTGTATTCTGGAACATGTTTCAGGGCACATAATACTTTTGGAGTCTTTTTGGCATTATTTATTTAGCAGTACTGGGGACTGAACTCAGGACCTTGAGCTGGCCAGGACAGCACGGTGCCACTGAGCTGCATTCGGGGCTTGAAGGGCACAGAGTTCCCTGGCAAAATTATCCAGATTCACTCGCTCACCACACTGATCCTGCAAGCTTAGATCATTCCCACTTCAGTATTTTTTAAAAATAACAGAACTGAGAGCTGCTCGTGGTGCTTTCTTCTGAGTGTCTCTTGTGCTCACCCTGTCCTCCTTACTATCCCTCTGCTCGCAGTGGACAGGAGCGTGTCACTCATCCCCGGACACCAGTAGCAGGGTCACAGCTTCCTAACCACACTCTCGCCTACTTTCTCCTGGCTGAACTGCACACTGTTGAGTAAATCTGGCTTCCACGGGCGCAACTTGCCTCACTGTGCTCAAGAACCTACTCATGAGTCTCTTCAGAAGCCCTTCTTGATCCTGGCCACCCTCCTCCCTATCCCTGTGGGCGCCCAGCCCCCCATGCCACCTGCACACAAGCTTCTCAGGACTGCAGCTCATGCTCATAATTCCTTCAAACCGTTTTAGAAGAAAAAATTCCTCTATAATGCTATCTAAAATCCATGTTGAAATCCTCAGCCCCAAGTGAAACCATCAAGGGGTGAGACTTTTAGATGACAATTAGTTTAAAAGGGCAAAACTCTCACAAATGAAGTTAGTTTCCTTAAAAAACAGGCCCAGAAGAACTCCTTCACGCCTTCCACAACAGGGAAGCAGACAGCGTGTGGCCTACAGGCCTGAAGCAGGCCCTCAAAACACACAGCCTGACAGTACTCTGACCTTAGGCCGCCCAACCCCCAGAACTGTGGCGAGCAGACTTTGCTGTTTAAGCCACACGGCATTTCGAATTGCATTACAGCAGCCCAGACAGACTGAGGTCTTGTTTCCAATGCTGATCCTCCTCCCGCCTCCTCAGGCGGACTTCTCTCACGCATTCTCACTTCCGGTTGCCCAGAGCAAGATATTCCTAAAATGGGTGGGGCTCCTTTATAGTTAAAAAGTGGGAAACTCTAGGTGGGTGCTTACTGGGCATCCTCCCGGTCCTCCATGGCAGGGAAGCCAACACGTAGCCATCTTTATAAGCGACGATCGTCAAGCCAAGTCCTAATTTGTAGGGTACTTTTATCAGCACTGCACCGTTGTTCTTTGTCACCGTGGAATTGGTCTTCGTGTAGTTTACAAAGACTTCTACAACTGCTGGGCTCAGGTACTGACGACTGATGATGTCATTCACCTGGACTTTCAGCATAAAGACAGACACTGGAAGAGAAAAGGGCCAGAGACCACAGCGTGTTAGACCATGCAAGGCCTGGGAGCTCAACACATCTCAGTGACAAGCAAAAGCTGTGATTTACATCTGGAACATACACAATGATGAATGGATAGAGAAAAAGAAGAAAACATTCCAATTTGAATATTTATTATTAAAACAGCACAGTATTATTACTCCACGGTATTCTGTTAAAAGAAGAGGAGTGAAAAATAGAGTTTCTTTCTTCAGAAATGTACCTTTATGCAATCTCACTAATTCCAATGCTATCGAGCTGTTACAATTTGGATCAAAAAATATTACCCAGAAGCTCCCTATTCAGAAGGGGAGTTCCTGGAAGGTGATAAATCATGGGGTACAGACCTAGATTAACCTGTTTATAAGTTCAGAGCCAAATGTGAGGTGGGTGGGTAGTTGAGGAAGTGGGTCGGTCACTGAAGCTAAGACCTGGGAGAATATATTCCTGTTGCCATCCTCCCTCTCCCTCCCTCCCTATCTCTCTCTCTCTGTTCCCTCCTCCCCCTCCTTTACCCTTCCATTCTCTCTGCTTCAGGCCCCAACAAGTGAACAGCTTTCCTGTTATGCGCCTCAGCCCCAATATGTCCCCCTCAGAGCCAGTCAACCATGGACTGAACTTCTAAAACCATGAGCCACCGTAAACCTTTGTCCTTTGTGTCAGGCATTTGGTCCCAGGGATGAAAAGCTATTGAACTTAAAACTTATATAGATTTAATAATAATTCCAAAATAGTACAAGTTCTTAGATTAAAATGCCATCTGAAAGAACCCATCAGTCCACGGCTGGCTCCTTTATTTTGTGGTCTGGAAAACAAGGGGTGTTTTTCAGCTCCTGACACACAAAATATCAAACAGAAATCTTTCTCTAAAATATCAAAAGTCATTGTGCACTCACTATATAAAAAGAATACTAATATCCACTGAAGAAAATGAGAATCAAAGCAAGCTCCTGCTTAAACCTCTGGTCTTACTACTCAATTATAGATCTTGACAATGTGTTCACTAGATTTACCATTGAGACTATCTAGCTAAAAAAGGACTTTTATGCCACAAACATGCCTTTGACAAAGATGTTTTCTCTTCTCCTATAAGCAAGCTCTGTAACCAGTCAAGGTCTGTCTTTACCAATCCCATGACTTGTGACCTTGGGTAACAATCCCTCTCCAGGTCCGAATGTTCATCTGAAAACCTTGGAGACTCTCACTGTTTTACGTCAATAAAATCAAACAATACAAACAATATGCTTGGCTGTGAGCACAATAATGAGTAATGGAAGTTATTCCAGAGTCAGAAGGCATTTCATAAACATCACAGAGCACTGGTAGGAAATATGCCCTAAGGACTGACAGTGCTTCTACACATTTGCATAAATGAAACCTTTTTTACTTTACATATTTTTCTATCAAGAATACCTCCTCAAAAAAAAAAAATCCTCAGCAGTGTTCACTAAGCTACAGTATTGCTAATACCATGCCCTTACGCCTTGCCCACTTCAGCTGATCCTAATTTGCCTTTGGATCATACAGACATTTCAAATAAAATAGCAGTGACTCAGTCCTAGGAAAAGTACAATCCAGCATTGATAGTACAAGAACATCACTGATCCTTTGAAGAACCTACCAGCTGATATTGTGAAGTAGAAAATATTTAAAAGGAAAGAGTGTATGGGTAAATAACATGGGGAAAACGAATGTGGTAATAATAAAGAAAACAAAGATTGTGTATATAAGAGGTGGGGGAATGCAGGGCGGGGGGGAGGGAAAATAAAATGAAAATCAAGTCATGTCATATTCTGGTATAAACTCTTAATGTTGAATGCAATTATGATGTGTATTCATAATGTACCAATAAAGATAATTTAAAAAAAAAAACCTATCAGTGAGGTTCAGTGTCATCCAAATGCTAAGCTCTGTGTAATCAAACACATACTATAGTGTGTCCTCTTACATGATCATGTTAAACGTACTAAGAGCTCAAATGTGTTTAAGGTGACGAAGCCTGCCGCTGTGCTAATTAATTGCATAAGTCTCTTGACTCATGGAATGTGAGGTAATGTTAGATGATGATCATCAGAGATCATGTTGTTTTCTTTCTGTTACACACACTGGTAACTGAGGTGGGGCAGGGTCACCAAAGATGGCCAGCATGTGAGAAGCTCCCTCCCCTGAGGGTGTGTGTCCTCCCTGCAGAGCGCCCACCTGATCACATTCTTGAAAACAGCCCTTGGGGCTAGGGACTTAGCTCAGTGGTTCCAGTGCTTACTTTGCGAGCGCAAGGGCCCGTGTTGGATCCCTGGTAACTACTTATCACAGTACCAGGCATGGTGGCTCACTCCTGTAATCCCAGCACTCAGGAAGGGCAGGCAGGAGGATTGCTGTGAGTCTGAGGCTCTCCTGGGCTACCTATTGAGCTCCAGCCATTCTGAACTACAAAGCAAGACCCTGACTCAAAAACAAACAAACAAAAAAAACCTGAAAAAAAAACACAACCAAAAAAGCAGCCCTCATCCCAGTTTGGAGTGTACAGATGAGAAGAACTAATAGAAGGAGAAGAAAGAACTGTATCCTGGAAAACCACAGATTAAAATAAAGTTCATTAGTCTACCCAAAACACTGTTAACTTCCAGGATGACCCTGTCACACTGTCATATGTCACTTAACATTTTGGTCATGACAAACTGCACGAATATCACTGTCCTACTACACAGGGAGAGCAAACCCCATCACCCCATGCATAGTGCATGGCTCTCGAAAACAGCCTTGGGGCTGGGGATTTAGTCCTTGTGTCAGGACGCCGATGTGAACAAACCCACTCTGTGGCCAACAGTGTAAAGGCATAGCACACGCAATCACGAACAGCACGGATGCCCGAGAATGGCAATACCATGCTACCATGTCATGCTCTTTATCACTACTTTAATGTACTTTTATTTCTACAACAATGGTGACTGAAACAGATGCTGGACACCAGGTCTAGTGACTGATCTTTGCCCTCTAGCTTTGTCTAAGACTATCCTGTGGAGGTCTACACATTTACCAAGTCATCTGACGATGTGTTTCTCAGAACATATTCTCACTAAAGTGTCCTTAATAGAGGTAAGGCTATATTTGGATCAAGTATGAGGTACACATTCCAACACAAAATGTAGATAACGGAAGTGTATCCACCTATGTTTCCTCAGTGTTTCTCATACCCTGGAAGCTGTTATTTGCAAGTGGTCATCATTACTTTTACTACACAAATTTAGAAACATTAGGTACTAAAAGATTGGTTAAGTTTCATGTTTCAATTCAACTTTTCATCAAGTAGTGCAATACTTTTTCCACCATGTGATAAGTAGAGCCAGTTGTATGATCACTCTAAAATAAATAAAACCATGTTTTACCAGTTTAAAAATCAACATATTGTATTGAACTGGGAATGAATACATGACACTGGTGCCAAGCTTGTGCATTTTACCCCAAAAATCTCAGTATACACCTTTGTGAAAATATGTGACATCAAATCCATTTACCAATGAACAAATGAAGAAACTGCCCAAAGCTATCTTTGCAGCTTACGGCAGCGAATCTTGGGATCAAGCTATTAAAATTAACTCAGTGGACGATTGCGATCATCACTGGCCTAAACCAAAGGTAGATGAGGATCCATCTAGTACAGACAATGGGGCTTATAAAGGACAAATAGCCATTGCTTAATTCAAAGTAATTCCCTCGGGCATTCAGCCCCTCATCAAAATGTATTTATTTACTGAGTCATTGACCTAAAGGATCCACTAATGCAGGCCCGAGAGATTCGATTAGGATGACAAAATGCAAATAAAGACAAGCTGAGGCTAATCATTGCTAACACTGCATTTCCTAAAAAGTCTATGAGCTCATTCTCAAGAGGCTTCCCGGGCTAAAACCTTCAGTGCTTGGTGCTTCTCCTTCCTGAAGCTCTGGCTGATCTCGTCTCTGTGTTGCAGCCAGGCTCAGTTTTTGTCTTCTGTCCCTAAAGCAATCATCTTAAATGATACAGGTATAAAATATCTATAACTGTAGATATAAGATAACTTATTAATAGGCCATTCTACCTTGCCTAAGAGGAAACAGGAAGGACAGTGTTAAATCTAAGCCATACAACAAAGAGAGAGAGCGAGACAAGAGCCTGACTGTTTATAACTAGAAGTCAAGGGAACTAGGATTCCTTATTTAAATCTGGTAATTAGTTTATTAAAGAAACCAAAGGTACCTAAAATGGCTTCTTCAACAACATATTAAAAATAAAGTTCAATAGAGAATTTTTATTAATTCGTTTGCTTCAAACATCAATTTCAGAAATTCTCTGAGCCCTTGCATTTAAAAATTCTGATCTGTGGTAACAACTTCAATTAAATTCACAAAATAACTGTAGAGTCCATCTGTTTCATCCTTATAAAAGAACAGATGCCAAGATGAGACACTGTAGCTGGGTTTGATTCACAAAATGTTTTTTTAAATGTTTCCTAATCCAGAATACATGGTTTCATTCTTCACACATAATGCTGCAAATCTGATTTAAAAAAAAAATACACTGGGGGGAATTTGCAAAGCTCCAGTTTTGATTGTTAAAACTATAGCCTTCCTCTCTGATGAGATCGCAGGTACCTAACTCTATCTTCTGTCCCTTTGTAGACTTGGTATTGACCACTAGGCTCTTCTCCACTTCGACTTGAGAGAAAAAACCAAAAAACTATATGGCTTTTTCTTACAGTGGTCTCCTTTTCAATCCCACTTAGTAAAAACTGACATCATAAAACACAAGTTTTAAATATGTTACATTTTTATGTGATACACCTACCTATCAGGTCAACAGCTAGAAATTTCATCTCACTCAATTTTGTCCAATGAACTATAAGACATTTACTCCCAGTCTGAAGACAAGAAAATCAAATAGCTAGTAAGTTCCTCTGACCCACCCACCCATAGCCTGCTCACGCACTGCTTCCAGCTGATCTGTCTGAGAAGTAGGAGCTCATATTTACTAGTTACTGTTTATTCCCTCCCAGCCAGTGCAGAGAAGGAAATGCTCATTTCCTGTCCCTGAGCTTTTTCATGTTCCATCCTTGAACTGTTTTTTCTCTCACCCCCACATATGCCCCAGAAAAAGTGCAGAAACTAAAATAAATAATAATAGTAAGAGCTTGCTTGAAGCAATTAAAAGCAAAAGAAAAGCTCAATTCTACTGAAGTAAAAACTCACTAAGAGGGCTGGGGATTTAGCTCAGTGGCGCCACTGCCTGCTGTCCAAGCTCAAGGCTGCAAGTTCAATCCCTGGTACCACAAAAACAGTAACAACAACAACAACAACCTTATAAAGAATTACCTGCTCAGAACTTAACTAGAATACTTCTGACTTCAGTGGTATCAACTATTTGATCAAGCAAATAGCACCAGCAGCCAGAAGCAGCACAATTGCACAACCCCTTTACCCGTGCTGTCCTCCAACAAAAATTCTGGCATTTTGACTGGACAGATTCCACAATTAAATATGTGGTTTTCAGCCAGGGGTGCAATTGCTTCTGTAATCTACCTTCTCTTCTTCATTGTGTTGTTCAGCTTCCTACGAACGTTCTATTTTCTCCGTCGCTTAATTATAATCATTATGTTTTGCCCACATAATCTTCTCTTCAGTACGTCACCACAGGTTGTAAAATGGTTCAGCTTCAAATACTTTCAACTGGGCTATTAGAAAACATATAATTTAAATGTTGAGAGAAACAAGTAAAAATAAAATATGTATCAATGACTTGGATGCTGAGGTGGCTGGTTGCCTTCAGTCAGGTCACTAGAAGAAGCATCTTAAATCGTCAGAAATGCTACAATTTGAAGAATAAGAGAATAAAGAAATGTTCTTTTAGAAGCGCATTAGAACTGACACTACATTATGGCTTTGTTGTAGATGCATAACTCAGAGTCGGAACAGAATATTTAAAAATATATTTGGGAAACATATATAACAGATACAGCATGGGTTGGTAAGAAGTACAGCTCCATTTCTTGTCAAGAGAACTGGACATCACCCTTCTATACGCTACAATTGTGCATTTGGAGAAACATCCTCCCTCCTCTGCAGATTTCTAGCCAAAATTAGCCATTATGAGGGCCACAAATGTAGCTCAGTAGGCCTGTGCCTGCCTGACAAGTGCAAGGTTTTGAACTCAATCCCTGGTACCAGAAAATAGAAGAAAAACTAGCCATATGTCACAAGCACTTACAAAGACTTCAATCAATATATCACAACCTTGTTTTCTCTGTAGGAGAATTATGCAAAAACAAATCACAGGTCAAAACTTTAAAAAATTAAATAATTTCATGAAATGTATTTAAGGCTTCATTATGACATCAAACAGGAAAAATAAAGAGCACAAAAATATAGTTGAATAAAATTGTTCAGGACAATCAAAAATATTCACATGCATAAATTCACTCCACAAATATTTAATGACTGCCCACTTTCAGGAAGATCTTCCCTACAGAGGTATTGGGAACAAAAACATTAATAAAACCATCTTCCAGGGAGGAGGTATTTTCTCAGGAAAAACACATGAAAAGTGTACTGCAGAATTTTGAGCATAAAGAAGGTAACAAAGCAATACTGAAACAAGGTAACATTCTATCACATATAACAGCTTATAAAATTGTATAGAACTTATTTAGAATTAAGATGTATTACAATTCCTATAAGAATCTAAAAATGTGCATCTACTATGTACTCTAGGATCAGTTTACACAGATTTTTTTATGTCAGAGAACATCGATGCTTTGAGTTCAGATCTGCTAAGAGCCAACCACACCGTTTCTCCTGCTTCCCACACTCCGAATTTCCCCAATATAGTCTCTATAGGGAGTATGAAAAAGAAGCCACATTTCTGCTTAGGATTCAAGTCAGACTAGAAAACATCAGGTCCTAGATTTAAGAATCGATTATTTATGATAAAATGAAGATGTAAACGAGTTCTAGAATATATAGTAGATATTGCAAAATAGGAAATATTTAAAAGGAAATGGGGTGTATGGGTAAGTAATAAGGGGAAAAATAATGTGACGGTAATAAAAAAAGGAAACAAAGCTTACGTATATAGGGTGGGTAGGGGAATGGGAAAAAAAATGAGAATTAAATCTGTCATATACTGGTACAAACTCTCAATGTTGAATGTGATGATGATGTGTATATATAATGTAGCAATAAAGATTTGAATTTAAAAAAAAAGAACCTATGTATTTAAGACTTAAAGAGACAGAATAATCTGGGTTTGACTAAAAGGAATCTCAGGTAATTCCTCTGCCTTACCTACCTTAAGTGGGCATTCAAAGTCTTCTGGAATCTTGCCCCACCCCTCACCTGGCTCTCCACCAATCAATCACTCCTTTATGACCAGGACCAGCAGATGACAAACCTCAGGCCAAGCCTGGCCAGCTCTGACGTTGCAAAGGAAAGTTCTCCTGGGACACAGCCACACTCAGCCACTCACACTCCCTGCGGCTATGGTGGCTGCAACAGCAAAGCTGAGGCTTGTGTCTGGGGCCACTTGGTCTGCAAAGACTAATGCACTGACCGTCCAACATTTCACAGGAAAAGTATGCTGAATGTAGATCAATATGGCCATGTAAATGGGGACTGGTCACTATCCAGGACCAACCCACTCTATTACTAGGCAATTATTCATTGATTTCATCCATCCCAATTCCCTCTCTCAGCCAGGCATGGTGGTATATGGCTGTAACTCCATGATCTGGGAAGCTGAGACAGGAGGATCTCAAATTTGAACCTAGCCTAGGAAATTTTACATTTTACTGAGACCTTGTCTCAAAACTTAAAAAAAAAAAGACTGGGGATGCAGCTTATTGGGAAGGCACTGGGTTTAATCCCCAGCACCACATACCAAATAAATAAATGAACAGAAGCCCTTTTCTCATTTCCACCTGTCAAAATCCTAACCCAACCTTAAGTTTAGGTCATGTCTCTTTGTCCATTGATCAGGTTAACAACATATAACATGTGCTGGTATGTGTTTGGCTTTTTTTGAGGCGGGGGGTACCAGGGATGAAACTCAAGATTTTGCACTTGCAAGGCAGGACACTGGAACGACTAAGCTAAATCCCTGGCCAATATTTTTTTTTTGGAGAGCGTACCAGGGATCGAACTCAGGGCTTTGTGCTTGTGAGGCAGGCACCATAGCTCCATAGCTAAATCCCCGGCCCCAGTTTGGCTTTTCTGAGTCGCTGTCTTCCTTTCCTGCTGGTGTAGGCATCTTGACAGCCAAAGCTGCTTCCAGTTCAGCCCTGTGCTTTCCCACAGCGTGGTGAGGGTGGGCGTGTGGATACTCAATGGACAAAGACAGGGTGAGGAGGAGGAGAGGGAGCAGGTGCCTGGATGAGAGGAGGGTGGGAGAGAGAGAAAAGTGCGGGTGACAGGAGCTGCTGGCCCTGGGAGGGGGCAGTCATGGCGGGGGTTTTGACAGGGCCCCAGAAATCACAGCAAGCTTTCTATCGCCTGTTATTACAGCTGCTAGTGCAAACTATTTCACAACAATCACAGCAATAAATCAATAGACATTTCCTTTTAGTTTTGGAAATTAACTCTAACTTTTTCTTCTTTTTCTTGATGGTATTTAACCTGGAGATTTTTTTTTTTTTTTTAGGTGTTTTGAGACAGGGTCTCGCTTTGTGGTTCAGGCTGGCCCTGAGCTCAGCCTCAAACTCACATCACAGCAATCCTCCTGCCTCTGCCTCCCGAGTGCTGGGATGACAGGCGTGAGCCACCACGCCCGGCACTGTGGTATGTGGTACTGGTTGCTGCTGGGTATGGGTCTCCACACCCAGTATAGGTATGTGGTTACAGAAATCACAGCAAGCTTTCTATCGCCTGTTATTACAGCTGCTAGTGCAAACTATTTCACAACAATCACAGCAATAAATCAATAGACATTTCCTTTTAGTTTTGGAAATTAACTCTAAGTTTTTCTTCTTTTTCTTGATGGTATTTAACCTGGAGATTTTGACTAAACAATGTATCACAGAAAAGCTTCCTAAATAAATACGAGTAAATAGATCATCACAAAGGTTAAATGTAAAATTGTATTCCTGCCGTTACAAACAATACCAACAAAGTACTGCACTAGTTCACCTTTCTCCCAGCACCCTGGTCCAAGTTGCGAATCTAACTGGAGAGCTGAGCGTTTACAAAGGAGTGGAGGGCAGCAAAGGAACTAATGAGGGGAGGCCACACTGGCACACACTCAGCATTGCAGCGTGCAAGGGCTTCACCGGTCCACAGCACGTCAGGCAACGACACACAAGCCGCCTTTTAGAGCAACTAAGGGGCACTGAATTAAACGAAAAGAAAAGAACGAAAAGAAAAGGTTTTTTAAAAACTCAGTAAAATAGAAAAGCCTCTTTTATATCACTTAAGCTACAGAACTGGACCAAAAATGCTTACAGGCTTTGGAGTGTAAAAGCAAAGCTAAACAATTCTTTTACGTTTCCACGTTTGAAGTCAAAGCCAAAACAAATTCATTTATGGTAAACAAATATTCTTTACCTAGTGTCAAATCCAAGAATTTACAGATAGAATCATGTGATTTCCAAAGATAAACGTGTTAAGGAGCAAATAAAACACACATTTCTTTCCATTGGAGCTGCAAGCTTGAATAGTGTAATTTACAAAACAAACGAAATGGACAACATGAAAGAGAGCCTTTGTAATTTAAGAAGGAGCACAAAGACGAGCCACTGCGCAGGGAAAGTGCGGGGCCCTTAGTATCTGGACTCAGATCGTGTTCGCTGCTGCCAAAAGGCCCCCTTTTCTCAAGGAATCAATCTGACTTGGACGCTTTTTGAGTCCTGGCTCATTCCACAGGCATTTCTCCTCCTGTTTTCTTTTTGTCCCCCATTTTGCATCCTGCTTTAGAATCACTCCTTTAAAAAACCACTCTAAACACATTCAATTCAGGTTAACTAAGTCCCAACACCAGAAGTCGCCAGGCCCAGCTCAGGAATTGCTGATGATGGAAAGGAAATAACTGAACTGGATCCAGTGAGAAGCAGGTATTCAAGAAACAAAACGCGACAATTCCACCAGCAAACGGCCATGAACCCAAGTCACCCTCTACCTTCAATCCCACTCCTGGTTTGGTTTGTCTTTCTTTCACTTCATGGCCACTGCCTGGCGAGGCTCATCTCTTCTCTGTCCGCATTACATGACCCATAACTGCCTCCCCACGCATCCCCACTGTGTGGGACTCATACCCCAGTCTTTGCTCACTCTGTCCTCCTAGAATTCTCTCGTAGAGACTCAGATGGCCTATGCGTTATCTTTTGCCTTTGTCAAGATGATTTCTCACGACTCATCTTCTCTGGCCTTTGTACATATGTTTTAGAAGTTCTAAGGTCACCTTTAGGTTGGTTATGCCTCAAAAGGACTCAGTTACACCAGGTTACACCAAAGCTATGGTTTATTCCAGCAAAAGATGAAAAATAAAACAGGAAAAACACATTTTTGTAAGCAGCATAGGAGTCTAAATTCTGTCCTCCCTGGGACTACAGGCCACTGTGTTCTCCAGCTACGAGCGAAAGGGCACAAGCAAAGCTTCTGTGCAAGGAGCCACTCCCGCAGCAGCCCACCGCTGTCACAGGGCCTGGCCAGGTGGACAGTCCTGCTCCAGGATGCAGTGGACACACCCTTCACTCTCCTGATCTATTTCATTCCATCATCTCTTCCACAAAATCTCTTAACAGAGGAGGAGCGATGAGAACTTAAAGTAAAACTTATTACCAAAAGAGACACAGCCATTCATTCCCCTCAAAATACCTCTTTTTGTCTCGCCTCCCTTAGCACACCCTGCTTGTCTGTCTCTGAAGCAGTTTTGAAGTGCTGACTGTCTTTAGCTGCTCTGTCCTGGCTGCCTTGAAGTTCTGAATAGACTCAAAAACATCTCTACTTCATGGTCATGCTAGGGAAGAGCTGGAAGTCACCAGGTGAGCAGACCCAGTGACTAAGGTGGGTTAAGATACACTGAGGTCTTTAAGAGCCTCTCTCTGCTGGGTGGCTCTCAGGAGCAGCATTCAGCATGTTTTTCCTCACCTAGTGTAGAACCTCATGAAAAAGGATTTACACAAAGAGCTGCACGTGAAAATGGCAGGAGTGATAAGTGTGTTGGAAGTAAGGGGAACAATTCTGAGAGGAATGAATGGCCAGGTGATTGTTACTGTTGGAAGTTTTTAACCCTCACTATTAATTCTGATCACATCTCCTTCTATTTAATTTTATTATCTTCACTTTCTGCCTCCTCAGCGGGAACACGGATCTGTGAAGCCCTGGGTTTTCCATTTCATTTGCTGCTACATCCTCAACTAGCAATACTTATTTATGAACAAATAAATAACTGAATTAATGAATGGGCGCCTTACCCTAGTAGCACAAGATCAGACTCTGGGCTCAAACACACTTGCAACTGAAAGGGATGATGCAAATATGCAGAATGAAGTCACTGTTTTGAGTAGAGGGCAGAACAGAAAGAAGCTATGGAGGCCGCCATTTCTGAGCATAGCATAGTGAGGTATGTAATTGAAGCAAACTACAAATTCTTTAGTGCTTCCTCTAGTCACTTCTCAGAAGAGATGTTAGCTTTTCGATGTTGAGAAAACACAAGATTCTTAATTTTCCTCAGAAAGATTAACTCCCATCAATTATCTCTCACACAACTTTAAATGATTAATTAGTAACCATCCTCAAGCCAACACTGAAATTGGCAGGGTCAATAAGACCAAGTGCCAACAGTAGGACAAAAACAGATAGAAAGGGAAGAGGTCTACTTGGGAAAATCATGGAAACATTTTCTAAATAGAGCCATTATAAAGTACTTCACATAGTCTTGAGTGATTTAACAAATTGCCACTTAAAAGGTCTTATCCAGCAGGGATCTATGACTTGTACATGTTTGTCCTTTTTAATCAATTGACTGATTGATCAACTGAGTGTAGTTGCATGGGAAAGACAAAAAGACCTTCTGGGCACCAAAATTGATGACTTCCCTTGAGGAATGTTAACGGTAGAAATCAAGTCAGGTTAGTTAGCTAGGGAATCTGCTAGGGAGTGAAGGGAGGTGAAGACTTGGAACTGGACAGGGTACTAGACCTCTTTGGCAGCTCACACAGTGGCCCTAGTATTCCTCATTTAGTACTCACTGGGTGAGTATTAGAGAGCGGTCCATCTTCTCCAGGCTAAAAGAAGAATCAAGCAATTGCACTGATGTAATCAATATCCTGAAAAGGGTATAGCATCCAGAATTCAAAATGTCCCTGCAAAATTATCCCTCCTCCTAAAAAAGATTCTTAAAAAGAGGCAATATCCCCAAATGCCAAATAACTAGAAAGTTTCCCGTGTTGAGCTGGCTGGCTTGAAGGCAGGCTACTGGAGTGGGGGGAGGGGTCCACTGTGGGCCACTGGGAGGGCATGGTGTCCACTTCCTGCCAGAACTGCAGGCCGGCTTCTGGCCCATCCTTTTTAATCCCAGTCCTCGGTCTCGCAGCAGCGACATTTGTATTACTGATACGTGGCATTCATAATTCAAGCACATCTAATGTTTCAAAAACTTTACATTAAAAAAATTTTGACCTTAGAACCAAAGAATATAGTGCTTAAAAAATACAGGTGACCTGTGTCTTCAATCTAGTTAACGGCTTTGTTTCTCCTTTACTTTGTTACCATATGTTTGTAGTTCATGCAGTTTACAATCAGCTTGGGGAACGGCTACATGGACATAGTAGCACTTTTTAAATCCCTTTCCCTCCCCCTCCCCTGGTTCCTGAGTGTCCCTCTTGTACCTGTTGATACTATCTGTTTAGCAAGTTATGGCTTATAATGTTTACACCTATTGGGGTTACCTCGGCGGCGCCAGGCTGGCCAGGCCAGAACATAGGGTTTGGCCAGACTCACCTCTTACAACCCACCAGTCATGGAGTTAACTCTTAACAGTCTGCACGGCTTCCAGCCTGCTCTGAGCATAATCAATATTTCGGTCTCCCACAAAGGCCCAAAGAAAGGAGGGGAGTAAGGCGGAGACATAGGAAAATGACAGGAATAATGATGGGCCAAGAACAGGACACAAGGTTGCTAAAGTTGTACAGCACCAACAGATACATGGTCCACTCAGTAATCAACAAATACATAATCAGCAAATAATTTGCAACTAACTAGTAAGTTTCAAGAAATTAGGCCGGGGATTTAGCTCAGTGGTTCCAGTGCCTGTCTTGCAAGCACAAGGACCCGGATTCAATTCCCCGGTAACCACATACAATACTGGTTGTGGAGACTCATGCCTAGCAGCAATTAGTATCACATACCACAGTGCTGGGCGTGGTGGCTCACACCTGTAATCCCAGAACTCAGGACAGAGGCAGGAGGATTGCTGTGAGTTCGAGGCTTACCTGGGCTACATAGTGAGCTTTGGGACACCTTGAACTATAAAGCAGACCCTGTCTCAAAAAAAAAAAAAAAAAAATTGAACAAACTTAACAAATGGATTGATGCAAAATTAAATCACACTGTTTTGTAAGCAAGGAGTAAGGCATGAAAGACATCACTGAATTACTAAGTATGAACGATTTGCAGGAGGAAGGGCTAAAGTGAGGCTCATCACAGTATATGTTCTGATGCCCTGCAGGGGTCCAGTAAGATGGGAAAAAGAAAATGAATCAATAACATTCCTGTGCAGTGCTTCCAGTGAAGCCTGTATTGTAAACATGGATCCATAGTATTAAATATTTTTCAAATTAATCTATTTCATCATTCTAGAAAATATTTTGTGGGTTGTAATTTATTTAAATATTCTCTTATTGCTGTATTTTTAGTCATTTCTAATTCTTCACATTTGCAAACAACTGCTTTAATTAAAATACAAATATATATAAATATCTTTGAATCTTTATTTTCAGGGCAGGAGAAATAATAGGTCAGGGATGAGCTGTCTGAAGCCTCCTGATATGGCCCGCCGAATGCTCCCCAGAATGTGACACCGATTTATCCTGTAAACAGGAGATTATTCCTTTTTTATTTTACTGTAGTCAATGTATCAATGTGATTGTTCCTATCTCCCCAGGGAGCAAATATGAAAAAGAACATTCTATAAAGCTCAGAAATTACTTTTTCCTTTCACTTCCTTCGCAGTCCTCACACTGTTAGTTGTTTTTTCTTTCCATAACATCGCTTGACAGATTCAGAGCCCTCACAAAGAAAATTAAATCCAAAAGCAGCCCGACAAGAAGCCGCCAGAACACCCAAGAGGTGTTCTTTTGTTCTGCGATTCCCTTCATGAATTAGCACACCTCATTCAGTAAAGTGGGGAGGACTTCATAAAACACCCACTTTCCCACGTACAGAAGGCTTCCTCTTCCTGTTCTATCTACATGCAAAGTGCACTGAAATCAATGAAAAGAAAACGGAACTTCCTTTGAAACTGCCAGACACATGCTTTAGAGGGTCCTTCTGAAAGGGCTCCTCAGCCTTTCATTTAAGCATCCGAGACCTTTGTGCTGCAAGGTGGTTAGATTTAAACAGAATGAGTCACAGACAAAGTAGCCTCTTCTCTGTCATTTAACATTAGAAAGGAGTACTGATAAGTAAATGAAATTCAGGGGCCACACAGCATGGATGGGTACAGTCCATAGGTACAGACAGGCAGGCTTGGAAATGTTAAAATAAGAAGCCATTAATTTATACTTAAGTGAAAATTATTAAATTGAAAGATTTCAAAGGTAGCAAATATAACAATGAATATACAGTATACATTTTATATGAAAGTCTACACATAATAGCTTAATATTTTCAAAAAGAAAGGTATCCATAAAATTCACTTTATCAAACATTTATTAAATGAACCAGGCATCAAGAAAGCACCAAGTCCAGGGAGAGCAGGTGTCACAAGAGCATCTGTTTATTCTGCAGCTTCTCTGTCAGTAACTATGTTAAAATTCTATGTTGTTATATTTAATATTCCAAAATTCCAAGCCTGAAGTAACTAAACAGTTAGTGGGGAGGGGATATAAAAAATGAAGTATTATGGTCCACAGATTTGAGAAATATGAGTTCTGAGTGGGGGAGTCTGGCATTTTCAGGCAGGAATTAACTAAGAGTGAAGTTGAAAGAGTAGATGATCGTAAGACCTGGAGTCGAGGCAAGGACACATCAAGAAGGAAGGGCATGAAAAGACCACCTTAAATGCAGTCAGAGGAGAATAACAATGGTAGCAATAAAGAAATCTGGATCTGGGAAAATAGGAGCTGACTGAATTTTATTCCACCATCCATGTCATGAAGGTTGAGCAGCGCCTTGAAACAACTTTTTTATACAAAAAGAACGGTCTGGGAGCCATTTGTGAAAGAGATTGAATGGTGAGAAGCACGAAGAACTTATTGAACCAGTTTAGGATCAAGTAAAGAAAGTCAAAATTAGAACAAAAGTGAAATATCAGAAGCAAAAACATGTAGGATCTGATAGCTGATACAATACTGACATGTTAAACATGCAGATATTTTTGTGTTTTAACACCCAAGAGAAAATAATATTTATTTAATAATTTTTTATTGAGTAACTAACAAGTGTCAATCAAAGGGAATGCTGTCATGGAGGGTCAGGCAAAGGGAAGAAAGCATTAGTCCCTGCTCTGTGAGCTTCAGTCTACTGGGAAGCCATGGACAAATCAATCGATCATTTCGGCTGCACACGAAGTGAGTTAAGGGCTGGATAGTTCCATGACTCACGGGCGACACAAAGCCAGATCACAGTGTCCAGAACAACTCCTGACACCAGGGAAGGCTGAGACCATAAAGATTCTTCTGGCTTTAACCAGCAGAGCTCTCCAGACAGGCAAGATCCCAGCAAAGAGCAGAGGGCGGGAACTCCAGATGGAGACATCTACACAGTGCTTGGGCTGGAGCAGGAACATCAGAACCAAGAGAGACCGGGCGGGCAGAAGCCGCTGCCTCGGTGGAGACATAAATGAGCTTGTGCTGTTAGTTCAGCCTGGTCACTCTAAGATGTAACGTCCTTTAAACTCCCTCTCCTCATGACACCAACAGAGCAGTTCTTCAATCTTTAACTTCTTTGAGCTACAGGGAAATCTCCTTGAAGAAGCTACAGGGACCTCTCCTTACCCTTCACTCGGCCAAAAACTAAAAACCAAAAAAAAAAAACAAGTGCTCACAAAGATATAAAATCCTGCATCCACCTGGCTGTGCTCAGAGGTTCCCTTGGACAAAGGTTCTACACATGCCCAAGAGCACTATTACATTTCATAGTTTACATTTTTAAGAGGCAGAAAGGTTGCATTAAGGACCACTGATGATTTCAAAACTGCTCTGCTTTCCTGTATGATGACAGCCGTGCACCCACAGAGGCTATGAGGTGAGTTGTAAGCCAAGGTTCTGCCCCAGAACCATCTCTCACTACCCAGGATATTGTGGCCAGGTATATACTCAACTCCACCTGTGACAGCACAGTGAACCCCACAGTGACAGCATCTGACCAACAGACGCACCTCACTAGGTCAGCAGACAGTTACAGGGGAATAACATAAACCAAACCGCACTTGGCTTCTGAGTGGGCAGTACTTCAGTGTGGTGTTAGTCCACACTGGCATTAACTTCCAAACATAAATCTCTTGATTCTTTTTAGGGGATATTCTGGCTCTGCAAAGACTCATTTCAGAAACATCTGCACATATCCTAGTGCAGATAAATTGGCCATCTGGAAATTTTTCTTTCACTTCAAGTTTATAAGGACGTTTGGCTCTATGAAACTTAACCTCAGTGAAATGTACTGCATAAAGATCAATGTCTAAGATACCACGGAGTAGAAATATTGTCATTTACTACAATATTTTTCATCAACTTTTGATATATGATACATATGTTCAAATTACCAAAATACTTTATTTTTAAAATTTTTTTATTACTTTACTTTTTACTTATTGATACATGATACAGGACTTGAAAACTTAACTTTTCAACAACTCATTGCTGGACAATAGTGAATAGCATGGTGTTCCATTAAAAAAAATAAATTCTTCCTCAAGTGAAGGTGAAAGCCAGGCTTGACTGGGCTGGAATTCAGCACAAGCTGCTTTATTTATCATGACTCCTCCCTTGGCCAAAACCACACAATCAATCCAAAATGGCCCACCTCTCTGCATGCTTCAACCAATCCAGGACCAACCTGACCCCTATGGATAGGGCCCCTGACGTTTACCATAGAAGTGTGTATATCTTGCAGTAAAAGTGGAAGTGTTCTCTGAAACCTCCCTGGAGTCTGTGTGGTGACTCTACGCACTCATCCTACCAGTCTGAGTTTTTGTAACCCCCAAGGGCACAACAACACTCAAGCAGAAAAATTGAGGTACCAAAGGATGTGATCCTGAACCACTGGATAGCTTCTAGAATGTTCAATGAACTTATTCACAGTTCTCTGCCCCAAACTTCAGCAATGTCAAAAGCTGAGTGTGACCAAATTTACTGCAGAATCAGGTATTTTGTCTTCTTCCACCCTAAATCTCAATACAAGATTCTATGAAAAAGCTATATAAATATGAAACAATCAACTGTAAAAATAAAATGAAAAATCCCTTCACTCTTAAGACAAATTATTTGGTAGGTATGGTAATATGTCACCAGAAGAACTAGTCTTAAACATGCTCAGTCTATAGCCTGGGAAACCAAAGAACTGCACTGAATCCCCTTTAACAATCACTGACTCCTCTTAGTAAATGTACCTTTGTACGGCAATCAATCAATGACCAACATTTCTAAAAATCAGCCAGCCAGGAATGGACTCACTTCACAGACCTGCCTGTGCAAGCCAACTCAAGCAAATGAACTCTCACAGAAAAAGCAGCCTCTACTGCCCATGTCACCACCAATGAAAAACACCCTCAATCTCACAGCTTCCCCGCGAAAGCCCTGTTCATTTCCCAATATTTGAGGAAGATCACTTGGCCAGCACAGCTCCCTCTATCAGTAAATAAGCATTCAGGGTTTTGTTCAGGTCTGAACGCTGGTCTCATCCTCCAACACACATCATGTAGTTCAGGCCTGAGAAGATTCTTAACATGGTGTTTCCTGCATTAATAAATAATTACGCTAACCTTCTTCTGAGGCTTGCTCTACATCCTCCACATCGATACTATGTATGACATGAAATCATTTGCCTTATAGATGATTTTCATTTGAAGAGTTCTAAGCAATATTACTTCCTAAATAATTGAAAAGGATAGAATACATTCTTAAATAAAAATGATGTACCACATACTCATAACTAAATACTGAAGCATAAAAAGGATGAAGGCTAAAATGTCCTAGGATTTCTTGAAACTCACTGAAAACCAGAACAAGAATGTAATATGGAAACATTTTAAAGAATTGTTAAAGAAGGCCAGGGAGTTAGCTTAGTGGTTCCGGCGCCTGTCTTGCAAGCACAAGGACCGGGGTTCGATCCCTAGTAAACACATACCATACTGGGCATGGAGACTCACACCCAGCAGCAACCAGCACCACATACCACAGTGCTGGGCGTGGTGGCTCACACCTGTAATCCTAGCACTCAGGAGGCAGAGGCAGGAGGATTGCTGTGATGTGAGTTTGAGGCTGGGCTCAGGGCCAGCCTGAACCACAAAAAGGGAGACCCTGTCTCAAAAAAAAAAAAAAAAAAAGAAATGTAGAATATGAGTGAGGGATTCATTACTACAACCAATGCATGAGTAAACATAAAAATGCAAACCAAAAACCTTCTTTTTGATTCTGTTTCAGGCTTATCATACAGTGATCCTTCTGCCTGAGTCTCATTCTCCTCGTTGGTCAAGGCTCAGAATTTAGTTTAGTCCACAGTCGGCCAGCTCCAAAGCAGAACTGCATGGGAGAGAGGCAGGGGAGTTGAGAGCTTCCCATCTTCTGGTGACCCGGAAGCATAATGAAGAGAGGAGTCTGGGGAGAGACAAAAATCCTTCCGGGTCATGCCCTGACATCTTTAGACCTGGCCTCATCTCCTCCTAGAGCACTCAGCTCTGAACTTATTCCTGGATGAATCCACTAAAGAGTAGAGCACAAGCCCCACCTATGAACGCATAAAGCTTTGGGCAAAAGTCCTAGATCTAAACCTTCTATGAAGACAGGACAGAAACAAAACCCTCCTTAGCCCTTTCCAGCCATGACTATTTTTATAGGATGTAAAAGGTACAGTGCTGAAAAAGCAGGTAATTAAGCAATAAAGAGCTGCAAAACTAGCCCTTTAACAATCTAAAGTCTGTTTCTACCCTTGTTCCTCCTATACAGAAATGTCAACAAGAGAATTATCAGTCAATTATTAGTCTGGCACAGTCAATTTGCCTAAACTGACAGTGCCTAGAAAAGTGGGTAGACTGTGAAGAAATTCACCCTCTGCTTGGACTCACCTGTGATTAAGAGGAAGGAGGCCACTAGGGCTCTTTTGAGGGGTGACCTTTTTGCTGACTCTTTCCTTTTTACTCTGCTTCCTACCTGCCATGAGGTGGGCAGCTTTCCTCCGCATATCCCTCAGGGCACAATGTTTCTGCCTCAACACAGGCCTAAGGCAACGGTTCCAGCTGACCATGTGCTCAAACTTCTGAAAGTGAGCCAAAATAAGCCTTTCTGTCTTTGTGTGTCAAGTATTTTTTTTCAGCAGCAGAAAGGAGACTAGGATAAGCATACTGTGACACCTCCCCTCACATTTATGTGTTTATGCCTTCTCCATCTATAAATGCTAAATACTTTGAGAAGGAAAAAACAAAAAAAACAAAAAAAACCCTTATTCTTCAAACTCTTCAAAAAGCCAATGATTCTGTGCCTACAGAATCTTCAGCTGCATTAGCTGTGCTGAATTACTGATGTTTTCCAAGCCTATCTTTTAAAATAATTTTCCATCTTAGTAGTTCAAAATGTCCTATTTAATTTTTAATCACTGGAATTTACAAGCTTCAAGAAATTATCACTTCTAAAGCGAACTCTTCTAATTCTTTCCCTTATGAGCAAGCCTTGGAGAACAACAAAAAAAGTGACAGAGTTCAAATCTTTCATTTAGCAGCCATCAATTTAGAAACAGCTGCTTTACTGGCCTTTACCATAGCTGTCAGCTAATCAAGAAGCAAACATTCATCCATCAATCTGACCACTCAGGAAAGGATGCTCTGAATCTAACCCAAATTCAGAGTTGATAGTGACTTCCTGCTCTTTGCTGGATTCTGGAAATACACAGAAAAAAAAGTCAGTTTAACATGGCCAAATCCTTTGTTTTCAGTTGTATCCAAAATGAATAAAAAATAATTCCTAAATAATGCTCCCATTTATTTTATTCCACCAACTTTCTAAACTCTCACCTGATTTAATATATTAATTTGGACACAGCCCACATCCTGAGTGAGAAATTTTAATAAACGCCTAAGGAATCCTTTCTGGCCTTTATTACTCATGATTCACTTTTACTTTCTACTTCTAGAATAGCATGAATGCCAAATGATCTCAATACTTTTCTCGTAGTATGTAGTTGTAATTTTAATAAAAACTCCTTAAAATGTGAATTTTTTCTTGTGGATATTAATGTTCAAAATTCCTGACTCTTCAGATGCAATTACCATAGCAATTTGGAAATTCAGTCAGCCTCAAAATGCACAGAACACAATCTTCTTGCACCAATCAATATATTAATCCATCAGCTGTCCCCACTGGGACACTAATGTCCTTCCCTGTTGTGGAGTGGCAAGTACAATATGAGAGAGAAAGATACAATAGCACTCCTTTTGAGGTGAGCATTTTAAAAAGAAAAGGCTGTATCTGTTTTGTGGAAGTCTTTGCTAAAGAGATTATTCCAAGACACACCATTTTCATGAACAAATGATACCACCTAGCACAGTGCCAAAGCTAGAAAAGACAAAAGAGAGCTATAAAACATTCTCGTTTTCCCATAAAGAAAAAACACTATCTTTTGAATACAAAGCTTCCCAAAATATAAAAGCCAGCATTTATTGACTTATTTGTATGCTGTGGAATACTATAGTTCAAGTTAAGATTGTTTTTAATAACAACAACAAAAAAGAAGAAATATTAAAGCTAACATTAAGACTGAGCCTTTCTTAAGAGTCAATTTGTCTTCACAGCCAAAGAAAGGGAATCAATAAAACAATGAAAAATTGAAGCGTACAGATGAATACATTATTAATTTTTGGCTTCCAAATATATTTTTCTTGTTTGCTTGCTACCTGGATGTTTCAAAGACAATACTGTATCTACTTTGTTTTTAAAAATACAGTAATTCTATTCTGCAACATACGTAGAAACATATATGACTTTTAAAGTAAATCTGAGAGATATGGCATTAAATCATGAAAATAAATCCAGCTTCTTACTAGATACTTATAAAAAGGGTATGTTATCTTTTCTCTCCATTTGTTCAACCCTTCCTAATATAAGTCAATATAACACCCTTCTGAAATATATCATTTACAATAAGACACTCTTGATATTAATCGATCAGTGTCGGTTGAGGTTGGCTGCCTCATTGCACAACTAAGGAGGGGCAGGACAAATGCCAAGCTCCAGATGTTTTAACACCAAAGACAGCACTCTGGACACCTTGACACACAGCCCCAGAGTGAGTCCCCCGCCAGCTGTGCCACCGCCAAAGCTCAGACGTGTGCACAGAGCATGCAGCCCTTCCAAGACCTCAGCCTGGAACCCCACACCCACTGGGCAGGCGCAGCCATATTGGATAGATTCCCCAGACAGCTAGCTTCTGTCCCGCCCAACTTACAGCTATCAGCTGACATGCAGCTAGCCACCAACTTTTATCTTGATGCCAAGAAAATAACTTAATAACTGCCCTCATTTATTATGGAGAGTGGTAAAGAGAACTTCTATTTGATAACTACCGAGGGCTAATTATTTCAATGTGCTCATTTGTAATGTAGATTTAGAAATGTGTTTTTCCTAAGTCTGAGGCCTTGAACAGTAAACTGAATTGAAAAACAAAGCTCATTTGGAAGCAAAATTCCTAAGGACATCTAAATTAGTCCTCGGAAGTGAGGAAAAACGCAGGCAACAAAAAGCGGGGGAGCAGGCGTCAGAAGGGGGAGGTTAGCATTGGGACCAAAAGGTGACAACAGAGTGTTAATGAGAGGCCAAGTAAAAGAGGTAGAAATGTGGAGAATAAAAATACAGGCTGAAGGAAGAAAATCATCCTTTTAATACTCCTCATCACCTTTCAATTAATTTTAATGCCATCAGCATTTGCACAATACTAAGAAGAAATGCTTTAAAAAAACCCTTTGGAATACTTAGCATACAAATAGCACTGCGAAAGGCATGAAGATGGAAGACCAAAGACACAGCTCACGAAACCGTGCTCACAGGTAATTATTAATGAATCCCACTTAAACATGTTTTGCATAGACTGAGTGTTAAACATTTTGGGATATAAAATGAGTGAATAAATATGTTTGCCCTCTAAAAATATTCAGAAGCTCAAGAGAAGAAAAATAAACACTAGAACACAGACACATTTAAGCAAATTACCAAGTATCGGATTCTCAACTAGGGGCCGAAGTGAGCCCGTAAGGGAAAGATAATCGTTGACCACGTGTAGCAGGAACTAGGGAACACTATTTGGTTGAGGGACAAAAATCCAATCAGAACTTGCCGAGTCAGCACTGAGAATTTAGCAGCTCCTGGAATACAAGGAAAAACTTACAAACCAACCATGGGGCTAAGCTGGATGGGGGCGTGACCGGAAGTAAAACTCCACTTCCGGTACTTCCCCCTTTGTGTTCACAGCTTGGCTTTCTCTGTGTGCTGGGATCATGGCTGACAAAGACTCAAGGGTTTTGTGTCCTGTCGTTCCCATCATCAACGTGAGTGTGAGAGAGTGGCATAAGCAGGTGAAAGGGAAAGAGAAGTGCTAAGTAGACAATTCTCTGTACACCCGCCAGACAAATCACACAGAGAAGTCAAGCCTGGAGACACACATCTGTAATCTGCACTAAAAGATCAGGAGTTCAAGCCCAGCTTGGCCAATCTGGCCAGACTCTCAAAATAAAATAAATGGCTGGGCCAGACATGGTGGCTCACGCCTGTATACCCAGTTTTCTCAGGTGGCAGGCAGGAGGATTGCTATGAGTTGGAGGCTACCCTGGGCTACAATAATGAGTTCAGGACCTGCAACTACAAAGCCAGATCACGTCTCAAAAAACTAAAAAAAGAAAAAAAAAAAAAGACCAAGGAACACAACAAATAAGAAAATTATCAAAGAAAAATGTAGCTAAAATGCTGCCTTCATTTACTGGTCTTGCCCCACCCTAGGGGCCACTTAATACAAATGTTAATTGCACAAATATTTCAAGCCGATCAAAGTGACTTTCTTAAACATCTCCCAATCTTCTAAGATTCATTCAATTATTCCGTGAAGTTCTTTGTCACTGATTTTGAATAGTTCATTTTAAGTTTTTCATAAGTTTTATCCTTACAAAAAAAATAACACTTGCCCACTGAAAGCTACCCAGACATTGAGAGACATGCTGAAAATACGTAAGATAAAGCTGTAACAGATGTACCGTGGAACAGGGTATGTGGGTCCCATTACTCTGTTTCAGTTTCTTTATAAACTGAGGCAGTGAGAGCTTGATGGAGACTTGAAATTTAAACAGCAATATAATGAGACTATATTCTTACATTAAAGATTGTATTTTATAGGAACAGAAGGCAATGTTTCAGCAAGGTTGATGTTTGAGTGAAGGACATAAGAATGGAGAGACCTAAGCGGAACCACCCTGTTGTGAACAGATAGAGTGGAGGCCTAGACAGGAAGGCGGCTGTGGAAACAGCAGCAGGAAGACGCTGCAACACTGCCCCTGGGATGTCCAAGGGTGGAGAAGACCTGTGCCGCGGTACTTCCTGGTTCTCCGGGCTGGATGACAAGGAATGATGAGCACAGAGAAGGGTTGTTGGCTTATGATACCCTCGTTCATGACACTGTTATAAACTGCCCTTGGGGTGGTTCTGCAGCAGGGTCTCCCGCTTGGTTGCCAAACACCTGGAAAGTCAGCCTTCCCAGCACACCAGAACCCCAGCACCCAGGGCCAGAGCCCCGGGGACAGCAGTCACAAGCTGCCATCTGCTTCCCTATGAAGCCACCTGTCTCCTGTCTCAGCTTTCCCTGCAGAGGAGATTTACAGGGTTTCAGGGTTGTTGTTTTTTTAATGCAGAAATTCCATACAGGATGCTTAAGGGGTAAGAACAATCTTCTCATCCACCAAAATATGTATGTCAACATGCACAGCTTAAAATAAATGTAATCCCCTTTATTCTGCATTGGCAATTTCCACCAAAATCATCTCTTACTGTGAGTACCTCCGTGAACTAATGTAAAAGGCAAAACCCCACAGATACCTACAATTCGTGATAGTTACTTTCTAGGAGCATTCTGACCTCGCAAAAAGCCAGACAACTGCTATGTCCAATTCTATTTTTGCAAAGGTCTCTCCATTCAGATCATGCAACCACAATTGTTGGCAGAATATATTGTAAATCATCGGCTGCCTTGGGGAAGAGTGTGGAAATAAAGTTGGCTTAACTTGAAAGAAGAAAGTCCAACGCGACTTTCATTAAAGGGGTCTGGGTGGCCCCGACAGGAGGAAGAGAGGGTGGGAGGGAAGTTTTAGCAGCGGTGGAGACACCAGACACGCCCGCTAGTCCAGGGCAAGGAAGTGTTCCTACTATACCCGAAGTAAAGGCAGAAGGCCCAGCCTGCTCACGGTGGATCCCAGAAGCTGACAGAGATAAGGCCCATGTCTGGATTCCAAACTCAATCCCTTATTTAATGAGAGACAAGGCATCACCAGTCCAAGCTTGCCAACAAATGAGGGCACCGAGGAAGATGCCACCTTATATTTTCTTTTCTAAAAAAGTGAAGTGACAAGCCATGGATGTCAGAAATAAGAATTTAGAAAATGTTTCAGATAAAAAGAATTGTTATATTATTATCATAGAAATAGAATCGATTTAAATAAAAATAATTACTTTTTGCTGCATTTCTACATAATTTTGAAATTCACTATAACTGTGCTTTTCTAAAGGAAACTCAGGCAGTTTGCTTTACTAAGTTCGGAAGAAAATAAGGTGGCATCTTCCCTGGTACCCACATTTGTTGGAGAGCTTGGACTGGGTATTGCCTTTTACCTCATTAAATAACAGGTTAAGTTTGGAATCCAGACATGGGTCTTATCTCTGTCAGTGTTGGAATCTACCGTGAGCTGCCCGGGCCTTCTGCCTTTATTTCCTGTATAACAGGAACACCAGTGGGCATGTCTGGTGTCTCTGCCCTGGTTCAGGGTCCCCAAAGCAATGATTCAACAGTACCCCAAATACCCCTCCAACACACTTAACACCTTCGTGGTCTTTATTTTTTCTGGTACTGGGAATTGAACTCCAGACCTTGCTTTTCCCTGGAAGACACAGCACCGCTGAGCTAAATCTCTGGCCCTTAATACTGTCTTCTGTCATTTGTAGTCTCTTGCACATCTTCATCAGGTGTTCTTTCCAGGTAGAGACAATGTGTTTATCTTCATAGATGTGGAATCCTGCATTTTGCCTGGCAAACAGCAGAAACTCAATGAGTATTTTTTTAAAAGACGAATTTCAGATGAGTAAAATCAGTCACTGTAGAAATCTAGTCTGTTATCACCAAGTTAAACACCATATAATACGAGCTGGATGCAGGCAAAGAAGAGTTTCTCTTCCTGTGAACTGTTTTTCAAAGTAGACATCGCTCTATCCAAAGTGGCTATACGTCAGCCCCTTCGGGCCTAAGCTCCTACACTTTCTCCTCATATATGATCATGTTCTGCCTTGAGAAGCCAACTCAAGTGTGAGAATAAAAGAAAATACTCAATAACCCAAATATTTACGTGTAGGGAAGCATTTGGTGTTTAAAGAAACACACTGCCGCGAGCAAAGGAATTCTTGGGTCCACTTGGCTTCCAATCTAGAGGAAAAGCAAAGAGAACAGGTGCTGACCCCAGGGGAATCGAGGCCTCTGGCAAGTGGGAGGTCCTAATGAAAGGCCATGACAGAGTCTTGCTCAGATTGGAAGAGCTTTCTAAAAGAGAAGGCCCTGAAAGTCACGCTTGAAGTTGGTACGGCCGAGTGTGCCAGCAGCGCTGTGCTCCAGGTAGAGAATGAAGCAGTGCACGGCTTCGAGGTCCCGTCACTCTGTGGAGAGGACCTCATCTGTGGCCGATGGTGAGTCACACACAGCTGGCAGGTCAGGCTTTTAATAATAAGAGAAGGAAGACTTACTGAGGACAGTGTGGAGAGAAAGCTCCAGTGTGAGTCAGACAGAAGGACCCGGACCCCTTGGGACTCTCCACAAAGAGACGCTGTCAAAGTCACTGAGCGATGAAGACGCAGGGAAGGGAGCTGAGCCAGAGAATGCTGAATTACATGCAAGAACATTATTGTTTCTAGTTCTGAATTTCACAATATAAAGGTGTTTTAATGACCTGAAGACAGGCAAACCTCACGGTTTTCATGCGATGTGTAATTTTTCAATGGAATGTGATTATTAGCAAATTATTCAAGAGTTATAGACTTCACAATATATTACTCATAAGGAACAGTAAACTGAGTCAAAGCACTTTCATCTTCCTTGGTCAAACCCATGTCTAAACTCTGGACTCCACGACCGGTTAAATGTGCTATGCTTTGCTCTGAAGATGTTTTCCAGGGCCCAAACCCATGCTCTCATTTATCTGGGAGACACCATAACACACTGAAATACTAGTTTCCCCATTTGGATTTTCCTATCAAAGAAAAATTTTGCAAGACAGAGTGCTAATTCATCAAATCAACAAAATTCTTCACTGGGTATCTGCTCTTCATCACAGACAACTTTTCTGATGTAATTAGTTATTACTGAAAGCAGGAAAGGGGTGAATGACAAAAGGAAGAAAAATACAGACTTCCCTGAATTCAAAGCTGACATCAGTTACAAAGCCTGGAACAGTGCTGATAATAAAATCAAGTTAAATCACTGAAATTACTATTCTGACTTGCAAACTATTTAAAGACCAAAGTTTACTATTGTTCAGAGGGTGGGAAAGGCTTACGTGTCTATAAATGGCTTCTGTGGGAAATGCTGATGATCAGGCCAGCCTTCACCTGGTAAGGCTGCTGGAGGCTTAATCAGGCCTGGAGGAGTCAATGACTGAAAACATTGTCAGAGCCCATATTAAGATCATTAACTTCATCTGGGGGACCCTGACCTTGAGTAGGGTGAGTGGCAAGGGGCCAAGCTGCAGAGTTTCTGGGGTGACTGCCAAAAATGCTTAACAGAGGGGGTTTCCAGATTTCACGTAACAGCCAATTTATTACATAAGCAAAGCTGGGTAGAAGTCAGAGTCATTGTGACTTCTCAGCAGGTATTTGTTACAAATTGGTCACCACTATGCCAAAAGGAAGGGGAAAAACTGAAGGCTAAGTGTGGGGAACACTTCTGCAATCCCCACACTCTGTTTGATCCCAGAGTCTACCAGAAAAAAGGGGAGCTGAATGGTGTGGCCAAGGTACAGATCCCTAAGCAATCACGGCTCCTAAGCACTAAAGCTTTCTGGCAGAACTGGCTGCATGACTATTGCTCTTGTTAATTTTACCCACCTCATCTGCACAGTAACAGAGAAACCTCACAGGTGAAGAAAACACAAAGATGTTATTATAGTCTAAATATGACTTGCTCTCTTTCACTAAGCGCACTCACAATGGCTTAATTAACCAGGGTAGACATTTTTAATGTTTTGCAGGGTCAAGAATTCTTCTGAAAATCTCATCTATACTGAACACTGGGCGTCTCTAGATTGTGTGATGAATTTCAGGACTCTCATGCAGCCCCTGTTCCTCCTTGGGCTTTGGGACATGAACAGTAAAGTATACAGGACAGCAAGGACCCTCATGTGCAGGAGGAGAAGTCTCACCTTCTGGGCACACTGGACTCTCCCCACTCGCTCTCATGGTTGGCTCAGTGAGCTCTACCACCTCTCCCTTATCTGTGACCCCCAAATTTCCATTTCCTAAAACCTGACTTCCTACATGTGTCAAGCTGTATTGAGTTACAATATTCCTTAAGTATGTGAAGTTCTACGGGACAGAAGCAAAGGGAAAACACACTTCCTTGATTCCTCAACTTCATAAACCCAAACTGATGGTAATCAAAGTTCTAGGTTAAGGAAAATCACACCCCTTGTCCTCCTGGCTTTGAAGAAAGCCATCAAATCCTTCTTAACGGGTTGACCATACTGTGCCAGGGCCACGTGATTCCACAGCTTCTGTATGGGACAGGTAGTGTTTTATGTCACACTTCTCCATTGTCACCCAGGAGACATCTAAGAGAAGGCCATTTCCACGTCTGTCTAGTTCTGAGAGCCTAGTGTTTCAAGAAGGGCCGCTTGTAAAGCACAGAACCTGACACAGCCTGCAGTCAACTGTCTTCTTAATTTTATAATTTAGACACTGCTTGTTAACAACTTTAGAAGAAGAGATTGATTATTTTATCCATCACTATGCAAATATTTTTCTCATATGATTTGCATTTTTCATTATATTAATGAAGTATATTAAAGAAACATTTGAATTTTGGAAAGCATAAACCGTAGCTTTTCTGCTAAATCTCCATAATAGCAGAAGTGCTGTACGTATTACAAAATATATTTTGTAGGACTTATTTTAGGATAAGAATTTGTTTTCATGTGTATATATTTAGAAAAAACTTACTCATTTAAATATTAATAAGTAGACTTTAACTTCAGGTATATAAATTTAATTTATCATTTCACAACACATTTGTTTCTTTGCTTGTTTGTTTGTTTTTGTGGTACCAGGGATTGAACTTAGGCTCCTGTGCTTCCCAGGTAGGCGTGATACTACTTGAGCTAAATCCCTGGCCTACAACGCACTTATGATTTATACATGATTCATTTTATTCAGTTAAATAGTGAAATAAACTCTACAGTGCTCATCAATCTTAGTGGCATTTTTTCCATTACACAAAAGGCACGATCTGCATCCATTTTACAGTAATTTTTTTTTGTACCTTGTCTTGGTCACTCAGACACTTATAGACAAACAGTGCTCGTGCAAATAGAAAGAAGAGTGACACTATGTTAAGCTTTTAAAGAATATAATGCAGTGAACTATACAGAGTGACGTTCTGACAGCTTTTATCTCTACCCTTTCCTGAAACAGAAGGGAGCAGGCAAGGGTGGGACACAACAGAAAAAAGAAATACTCTAACTAACCATCCTTCTCTGGTTTTGGCACGTTCTTATTACAAAAAAAAAAAAAAAAAAAAAAAAAAAGAATGAGAAAACAAAGTGTAGGCAGAGGGAAATAACATTTTAGAAAAGATAAAGGATATGGAGTTCTGTGATATCCCCTGAACAGGAATGGCGAACCTTTGGCACGTGTGCCTCAGCCAACTGCTGGTTATCACTGAAAGCTCTAAAAGGTTTGCCGACTTAAAGTAAGGACTTGTGGATTCAAGGCCCTCTTGGCTCTTGGTCAGATGGTCACCTAAAACCCCTCTAGTTTTAGGTCCATAGTTAGGAACTATTACTGGCTTGGCCAGGTTAAGTACTCTCTATTTCAACAGAGCTAATATCTGAGTTAAAAATATATTGTTTATCAATAGTATCTTTCCTAAACTGGTACAAAAGTGAACAAAGTATAGTAAATGAGATTCCTTACAACTATGGATTTAAATTTCTAATGATTCCCTAAATGTTTGTGATATAAAAACCTGCTTGAGGGGAGGAAAAGCACATTAAATAGAAATTAAAATCTCATCTGTAAGGGAAATTAAATCTTAATGTTTCTGCAAGACACAGAACCTGGCTGTGGAGAACTTCGACACTACTGTGCAGTCCAGCTGTCTGGGTCACGCAGGCACATCTGGGCACTAGGAATGATGGGAAGCAATGACCACTTCCTTGACACTCAGTACCCTGCAGGAAAGGGCAGCAGGAATCTCTAATTCACCTTATGCCCGAGGGAGTCCACCTCTATTCTCACACAAGTATTTAAAGACAAACCCAGTCGTTTTATGGACAGTCATAAAGGAAAAAATTTAACAGGCATAGAAATCTGATATGTCTTGGACACATGGGTTATGTTCATACAGGCCAATTAAAAAGGCATCTTCAGGCAAACAGAAGCTGTTCGCTGAAGCTTACATTTCATCCCACACATAAACATGTTCACAGCATCAGCGTCTCCCAGGTAACTGTGAAAGCAACTGCAGGTGGAAAACGCTGTCGTCTCTTTCTAGCTGAAGCAGTTGAGACAAAAAGAAATTACATATCATGGCTGAGCCAAGTAGATGAATGACAGCAATCCTGCAGCTAACCTCGAAGACAGAACTCTGAAAGGGAGTCAAATTCAATATTTACATGCTTGGGCAAAGAGTTTCATTTCAGAAAAATATTTGGTACAGTGTCTGTTCAGTCACATTAAGGACATTGTGAAACCACCACTAACCCAAACCAGACTCCAATTCAACACAACGCCATGTGCTTCCAACCTGCAAAGGACTCCCTTGGTTATGAAAATCCTGGGAAGAAATCCTACTTTCCCATCTGCGAAAATGGCCTGCAGCACATGAACCACTTTCCACTCCCACTTTTCCTATGGACATTTAGATTCCTTGCACTGCGAAAAGTAAATCGATGCTCTCTTGGAAGGAGATTTATATGGGAAATAAAGACCAGTTCCCCTGGGCAGAAGGAAACAGCAAGAAGTCGGCAGACAGAAGTCTAGAGGTCCCAGGTAGCAGCTGTGGTCTAGGATTAGAGTGACTCGTACTATATACTGAACATGCGGTAAGACTTTCATTCTTTCAACCCCCAAAAGGGGAGCAGGAAGGTAGCTACTCAGTCTGTGTGGTGGTGAGGACAGAGATGCTCATTTGCTGGACTGTTAGGTATAGCAAAACAAGCTGGACATCTTAAATATACACAGTCAATTTTTTAAAAAATTTAAATCAAGTTATCTTTTAAAATATAGTATTGCATATTAATCAACTTAATTAGTTGTTTTATCAAGTGAAGTAGGTACCAGCTATACAGGTCATGGAGGAAACTCTTTTTCTATACACTTCAAAAGTGTGACACGCGACCCAGCAATTCCGCCCCTACGCATCTGTCCAAGAGACATGAAAACATGTCCACCCATAAGTTTTAATATGAATACGACAGCTTCGGTCACAACACTCCATACTATACACAACCCAACAGACGCAACAGCAGAAGTGATAAAGTACAGTAACATGTACAGTGGAATACTACCCAGCAGTGAAAAGAAATGCACTATCAAACTGCTGGAACATGAATGAAGACAGAAATTAAGTAGAGAAGCTGGACACAATAGTGTATATCCTGCATGATTCCTTGTGTTTGAGCTCTAGAAAATGCAGCATTAAGCTACGATGAAGACAATCAGAACAGGTGCGGGTTAAGCTGAGGGACGGGACCACATCCGGCAAGCAGGCAAGGGGCTGGGTAGGGTAGTGTGAATGTTCCCTAGGGAATCCTGATGCACACGTGGGTGGTTCCATGGCAGTCCAGTCAAAATGGCCTAGTTAAGGGAAGGACAACTCCACATCGGCGTATTTCATTTTTTGGGGTTTTTTTAAGGAATGTTGAAAAAATCCCATGTAGAAGACAGACATAGACAGAGGTGGGTGCGAACCAGTAATGCCAAACTTTTGATCAGTTCCAGCCAAGTGACTGCTATGGTCTTTAGCGAATTACTCCATGCGTTTTGTTTTTAATTTTCATTTTTATTAGTACATACCGATTACATGTGCATAACACATCCTGATTCTTTGTATCCCTTTCCCTCCCTGTCCCCTCCCTTTTCCTCTATCTCTTGATTATCTATATTTTCTAAAATAACAAGTTTAAAAATGTACATCCCTGAATTATATTTTAAAATTTTTATGCCACAAAAACAAAATACACTCAAGACTTTCTCTGCACACAGAGGCCATGTGTGGACATTAAGAGAACCGTGCCTGGGCCTCAGGGAGAACTTGAAATGTGCCTCGGTAATCCTCACTGGAGAAAACAACGGATGGGCAGATTTTACCCTTTGTCTCTCTCTTCTCACTGGTCTGGGAAGGAGCTGCTTTTGTAAATCAGTGAGCAAATACAAACATACTTCTTTTAAATCTCGATTTTCTAAGTTCATAGTCAAGGTTTTGGCACCTCAATTTCTTACTTCTCAGCAATATTGAGACAAATGTTTAGGATAACCGAGTGCTAAGCATGACCCTGGTCCATTTCTCTACGCTGTACACGCACACTCAGCTTTGCATCAGGCACTGAACATGTCTGTTTTTTAAACTACACCACAGAAAAGTTCTAGCATTTTCTCATGACATGTCCCAATAACGGAAGGGGGATGGGCGGGGGCGGGGTGCTCGGGCTGCAGGTCGGCTATTTGAAGGCTTAATACGTTAATGCCGGATTGGTCCGGGAGGATTATCAGTGAACCTGAGTGCAGAACTCTTGACAGAGCCTCGGAAAGGAGCTGCAGTGTCAGCACCAACTAGTTCTCTGTACACCACACAAGACAAACATGTAAATTAGCTCCTAACAAAGATCCCAAATGTACACTTCACATCTACACTACATCTTTCTCCCAGCGCTTCTCTATCACTACACACCTTCTGCTAAACTCACAAGCTGTTCAACAGCAAAACTAAAACTCTCACTTCCTGGCCCAGTGATTCATTCATTCACTCGCTAGGGCACATGCCCTGCGTTCTTCGACTGAAAAACAGGAGTGAGCAAAGCCTCGGAGCTTCATGCTTGCGAGAGACATGGGTAAGACGCACTGAGGGCAGGAAGTGTGGGGAGAAGGCTGAGCCAAGGCAGAGGGCGAAGAACTGCAGGCCACCGTCTGTTACACCTGCTCAGGGGCGTCTCCGCGGGCACAGCAGCAGCTGAGGAGGCCTGAGGGATCCAGGGAGATAAAATGGGTCCTGGGCCGCTGGCAAACCCAAGACCCAGAGTCAGGGAGGGAGGGCCGCAGCTGTAGCCTGTAGGAGGGGGTCCAGGCTGGGGACCAATCTGGGCCCTTTGCAGGACCTGAGCAGCAACCGATCCTATGAAGCAGCTTAAAAGATTAGCTGTGTGGGAGGACAAACAGGAAGGGTCCAAGTCTGAGCTAGAAAATCAGTTCGGTGGAGAGACCACAGCTCCGTTCAGGAACCACAGCACGATCTTCCAGCAGCCAACGGAGCTGCGCTGTGGGGCACTGGACAGCCTCAGGATTTGAGAAAGGAGCAAGAGACGCGTCACTTGTCAGGGTCTAGGCTGACCCGCGGGCCAGTGGTTCCTCTACCTCAATTACTCCGATAAGTAAGACTGGCGGTTTCCCGAAGAAGCATCTTTCAACACACTCCACGTAGTTCAGAAGCCAGGGTTCTGGTCGCCCTACTACGCACACAGGTGTCAGGTAACCGCAGCCACCCCTAAGTCTCACCACAACACACACGTCACGGAGGCCAATGCCCATTGAACCGCGACTCCTAAAAGACAAATGCTAACCTCGTAAAGCCCGGACTTGTGCTTCGCAGCTCGTGTGTGACACGTTCGCTGTGGCGAGACGCTGGACTGCGCGCCGCTACGATTTCCACGCGCGCCCACACACACTCACACACTCACACACACCCCGCCGTCCCCGCTTCCACGCGCGCGACGACACAGCCCGGCCCCGGGCCTGGAGCCCGCGCTCTGCGCTGCGGGGCCGAGTCCCGCACCGCGGCGGCCTCACCCGGATCGGTGAAATCACTGCCGCGGCGGCAGCTGCGCGAAAGCAGCGCGGAACAGACGCCGATTCTGCTCTGGAGCCCTCTCAGCATCGCGCACGACGTTACCGGGCAGGCTTTTCAAACAAAAATAAACGTCCTCACATCATTCCTAGGAAACTGATGGCTTTTTTTTTTTTTTTTTTCCCTTCCAAAACGCAGGCGGCCTCCACAGGCGGGAGGACTGCGGTGGGGGCTGGGAGAGGCCCGGGCCGGGGAGCCGGCGCCGGGCGAGGTGAGCGCCGCCCGCGGACCCGGCCCTCCTCCCGCCCGCGCGGGCCTCGGGCACCTCGGGAGGCGCCGCCCGCGGGAACACGGCTGAGAGCCTGCGGCCAGGCGGCCTCGTTCCGCCCTCTGCGCCCCTTTCCTTCAACCACCGGACCCCCCTTGGTTTTGTCTCGTTTTATTGTACTGAGGGCTACCCCAACTGCCCGCAACCCTTCCTGCGATACGGAGAGAAATAATAAAAAAATCTAGATTTCTTCCTCCGGCTCTAAATTTAAACGCAGGCGCCAGCAGCATCAGGGAACAGTGTGGGTGGATGCGGCGGGCGGCTCGGGATCCGGAGAGAAAGGGATGGAGCTGGAAACGCCGGGGGCTGGAAAGCGGCGTGTGTGCGCGCGCGTGTGAACGTGTGTGTATGTGTGTGTGTGTGTGTGTGGACGCGCGTGTGCGTGTGCAGTCACCCCCAGGGCAGAGGGAGGAATCGGGGAGCAGAAGGGCAGACCCGTCCACCAGGCGCGGCCCGACCCCCCCCCTCCCAGCAGTCCCGGCGCCCCGCGCACTGCCCCGGCTCGGAGCGAGGGGCCCGCGGACAGCACCGGACGGTCGCGGGGCGAGGGCGCGGTGCAGCCCGGCCCGCACCTACCTGGCCCCGGCGGGGTGGCGGACGTCCCGGGCGCCCCGGGCCGCTCAGCCTCGGCCTCCGCGCGCTGCTTCTGCTGCTGCTGCCGAATGAGGCTGAGGTCGGAGCGGCCGAGCTCGGCGCCCGCGGCCGTGGGGAGCAGTGGCGCCCGCAGCAGCGCCAGCACCAGGCCGAGCCGCAGGGCGCAGGGCGCGCGCGCGCCGGGCCTCGCCATGGCCGAGCGCGGAAGGGCCGCGCGGCATCCCGGCCGCAGCGCCTCGGCTCGCTCCCCGCCGGGAGGGGGAGGCCGAGGCGGGAGTGTGCCGCCGCGCCCACGTGACGCGGGCGGGCGGGGCGAGCGTTCGCCCGGCTCCCCGCGGGGACGCAGGGCGGGCGGGGGTCGCGCGCGGGGCGGAGGCCGGGACGCAAGGGCCGGCGGCGCTGGGCTGCGAGACCTGCGACCCTGCGGTCAGGTGAGAGGCGGCGGGAAATCGGCAGTGCAGTGCCTCCTACCTGACCCCCCAGTAGAAACGAAAACCGCGCATTAGTTACCCTCCTACAGAACTTTCTTCCCCTGGGCCTGCACACAGAGCTATATCCCCAACCCTTTTGTCATTCATTCATTTTCTTACGAGGTTTTGCTAAATTGCCCAGGCGGTGGTCAGATTTTCGATCCTCCTGCCTCAGCCTCCCATAGTGCTGAGATCACAAACATGTGCCACCGCGCACCACTGTTAAAACATAACCTGGCAGCAACCCCGGCCAAAAGCCAGAGCTTCGACTAAACAATTTGTGTTACGTCACGGCCATCGTTGCTTACCTAGAACTTGGACTGTTGTGGGAATTGCTTGTTACAGCATAACATAGACGTAAGTATATTTTTCCTAATTGCAGCCTGCTTCAACTTTCCATTTGTGCAAAAATAACTTCGCAGACCCCTCACTAGGTGCTTTCTACGTGCTAGCCTTCAGTCAGGTGATGGGGTAAGTACAAAACAACCGTATTCTAAGCGCGCCGCCTCACCTCTTAAGGGAGAGAGGAATAAGCAAAGTCTCAGTGTGGTGGTTACTACTGGAAACGCGTCTAGAAGCTGCACAGGGCAGATTTGCACAGGTGGACAGCTTTCACCTGAGGAGCCAGGAGAGCAGGTCCCTAGGAACAGCGCACACTTCACTGCGCAGCACTCGCGCTGGCTCAGCCTGCAGCTCACAGCCTGCGAGGGGCTGGGCCGCCTGGCTGTGGCCGGGAAGGAGAGGAGCGCTGCGTGGGTTTCGCCCGCCCGTGTCGCACAGCGGCTCTACCCTGCCTTTCCTCCTGTCCAGCTGACCTGCTGTGGGCGAGAACGGGCCGCAGGTACTTCAGTATTTCGGCTACTGAAAGAGGTTTTATGGGCCATAAGCAAACAGGTGAATTTTATATGGCCCATGACTAGTCCGGTGACTGCTTCACTTCTGTGCAATGGAAGAAGGCTTTCCTAGTGGATATAGCCAGGGTTAGTAGCTGGGTAATCCAAAAAGGTGGCTGAAATACACAAAATCAATATCTTAACTATATTTTAAACTACTTGTTTTGTCATAAAATAAGTTCATACGTACTCACCAGTCTTTTGATAAAGGGCTGAGAATATTTCTTTGCCAAACAAGCCTGACTCGGCAAGATAAATAACCTGTGTTCTCCCTAATGTGTGGAATGTAAAAGAAAATGGCATGAAAGTAGGAGGGGACCGTTATCAGATAAGAGAAGGAAAGGACCGGGAGAGAGAGGAGCGCAAGGGCACGATGGAGGATAAAACAAGCAGAATGGAAGCGTGGATATGCGCAAAACATATGAGCACTGAACCCCAGGGTTTGGTAAAATTAAAAGATATTAATACAAATATATATATATATTTTTTTTTTTTTAGGGTTTTTTTTTTTTTTTTTAGGTTTTTTTGAGACAGAGTCTCGCTTTGTGGTTCAGGCTGGCCCTGAGCTCAGCCTCAAACTCACGTCACAATCCTCCTGCCTCTGCCTCCCGAGTGCTGGGATTACAGGCGTGAGCCACCACGCCCGGCACTGTGGTATGTGGTACTGGTTGCTCCTGGGCATGAGTCTCCACACCCAGTATTGTTATGTGGTTACCGGGGAATCGAACCCGGGCCCTTGCGCTTTCAAGACAGGCGCCGGAACCACTGAGCTAACTCCCTGGCCCCAATACAAATATATTTTTAAAAGAAACATATTCTAGGAGGACAGTTCCTGGGTATCTAACTACATCCTAGAGTTTGAAGTCGTACACTGGTTATACAACACCCCATCATCTTTTGGTTTAGACGTGAAACATTCCACAAAGAGTTCTCATGTCCCTCTCCTTCCCCATCGTGAAAAGCGTATCTGCTTTGGGGATACACGAACCATCTTGGGAGTAAGAAACCACAGAGATGAGTCCTGCTCACTCCACGTGCTGTGAAGTCAGCCCGTGTATTTCAGAGAGACACAGCATCAGTGAAGCCCACGAGTTATTTTCGGGTGCTATCCTCGTTGATGTGAGTGCTCATGCAGTATCACCATCAGTGTCAGCCATCTTCTGTTCTCACAGGGACACTGCATGGTCAGTGACCTTGCAAACATAGCCAGCCCCTGCCAAGGGCCCACTGTGCCTCCCTGCTCTCCTATCGAGTCCAGTCTGCCCCCTGTGACCCAGGCACAGGGCTTTGCTTCTTAGGTAAACACGTGGAGTGCAGGAGGCATCTGTCCCTTTCTCTAGACCCACAGGAGTTGTCCTAGTCTTTGTGACTTCCTCTTCCTGGATCCCCACCCCCACCTCTTTACCTGGGAGTCTCTGGTAAAGCCAAAGATGCAGCTTAGGTAATCCTTTACCCAAGACTCTGCCTGAAGCCCTGGGCTCAGACATCCTGTCATGAGCTCCAGTTACACCCTTGATTTCCTTCCAGGCCCCTCCTACTTGTGTCCCTACAAATTTGGGCTCCATAATATCAGGACCACCTTTCCTGCTGTCTCCGGCTCCTACTGTAACATCTGAGAAGTGTTTGATGACTCAATTGAGCTTGAAGACTGGCATTGTTGAAGGGTGGAAGGCTTCGAAATCAGTGATTATCTGCTGGTGACAGACAAAAGATCCTTGGCCTCAGTTTCCTCACCAGTATAGTTCAAGAAACAGTGGAACTGGAAAAGATAAGAAAGTGAGACAACATATAAAATACTTAAGAGTTTCCCCTCCTAGGAACCCTCCAAGAAATGCCACCAACTATTATTCTGTGCAGATGACGTACTTGTGTTCTGTTTCAGGTATGCATATCATGTGTATATAAAATGTCTATATTATTTGTTACCTTGCATAACCAGAAGCATTTTGCAGATGCGCTCAAGCACGGAGCATTGGGCGTTGGTTAAACAGCGGGGCGCCTCTCTACTGACAAAATCCACTGTATTTCCATATACTTACAGTGCACAATCCAAAATTGAGCTGAAGAAAATCAGTCTATAATAGCATCAGAAGGAAGAAATTTAGCTAAACAAGTGCAGAACCTACTCTGAGGATACTGAAACTCACTCATAAACATTAAGGAGGATTTAATGGGAAAATAGCCCAGATCCATGGTTTGGGAAACTCCAGGCTGATAAAATGACCACACTCCCTAAACTGGTCTGTCTAGTCCACACGCAGAGCTTGTTGGAATCTCAGGTTACTCCCGTGTGACAATTGCAATATCTAATTCTAAAGCTCGCATGGAGTATCGTGGAATTCTGAGTCACAAAAACAGTCTTGAATAGAAAGAACAAAAAGCTCATTACCTAATTTCAAAACTCACAACCTGATTTTCAAAATTCACGGTCCTGCTGGCTTAAGGACAGACATATCCGTCGATGAGACTGTAAAATTACACCCGTTGGTCTAAGGCCGGCTGCTTTGCAACACAAATACCAAAACATTTAACAAGAGAAAACAGTCTTTTCGACAAATGACACTGGACAACTGGACAGCCACGTGGGAAGGAATGAAGGTGGACCCTTCCCATTGCTTACACAGTTAGCTCAAATAAGATCAAAGATGTGAATGTCAAAGGTAAAATTCCAAACTCTTAGACAAAACACAGGAGTCTTCGTGGCCATTGATTCAACAATGGTTTTTCGGTCCAGCAGCAAAAGCCCAAAGGACAAAAATAGACAAATTGGACTTCATTCAAATCTCTGGTGGTCTAGTGGTTAGGATTTGGCGCTGTCTCATTAAAATTAAAACTTTTGCACATCAAAGGATGTAACAAGAAAGTGAGGAGACAAGAAGGCACATGATGGGTGAAAATATTTATGAGTCATATGTCCACAAAGGGCCCTGGAGCCAGAGAAAGGACTCTTTGAATTCAACAGTGAAAATACAACACAATTTTTAAAAAGAGCAAAGGGCTTGAGTAGTCATTTTTCCAGAGGAGGACAAATTGTCAAATGCAGAGACACATAGCATCGCCCACTATGGGGAAATACAAGCCAAGCATGCCCTGAGTTGTCTCTGCATATCTGCTATGTGACCCTCAGACTTAAAAATCATAAAGGACAATGACAAGCACCACAGAGGACACTGAGAAAGTTGGGCCCTCATTGGTTGGTGGCCTGAAAAGTGAAATGATACAGCCACTTTTGAAAGCTGTTAAGTTCCCCAGATGAGAACAACGTAGAACGACCAAGTGACCCAGCAGTTTGGCTGCACATAGGTGTCCACAAAGAAGCTTGTGTGCTCGTGGGCAGAACTGCAGTAGGCACAACTGCCAAGGCAGAAGGACCCAACTGGCCAGCAGCAGAGGGACAGATGGACAACGTGTGGACGGCTCCTCAGCCACAGCAGTAGGACAAAGGACCAGTACAGAGTCAGCCTGGGTGGGTGCTGGGACATTCCACCAGGAAGAAGCAGCCAAGTGCACAAGATCACAGGTTATAGGACTGTTCACATTAAATACCCAGAGTAGACAGATGGACAGATGGACAGAAACTGAGGTGGACGAGTGATTGTTTTGGACTGAGAGGTGTAGGGAGGTTGGAGATGATAGACAAAGAGTGTGTTTCCATTTGTGGTCACTGAAATGTGCTAAAATTGACTGGTGGGAGTTGTGCATAGCCATAAATGTACAAAAACACTGGATTATAAATTTTAAAGGAGCAGATAAAGAGACATACAAATTACCACATAGTAAAACTGTTTTAGAACAAAAAGGAATCAGGAAGCAATGATTTTTTAAATTCTTAATATATCCAAATTTCAGAAGATGGTAAAATTAAGAGATAATTTGCCTAAATTAAGACAATTGATAAAATTAAGATAATTTGCCTTAGAAAAAACAAAACTAGAATCTATCCAGACTGATTTCTCAGGAAGTTTTTTTTCAAGAGGCTAAGTATGGAACTCAGGTGTCAAATAGAAATAAAGAAACAGCGGTAGATTATGGGGAAAATCAATGGACAAGCCCCTGGTCTAATCGAGTAAATGCTTATGACAAGCCCCTTCAGTTTCTAGCCGCAGTGGCCACCCCAAATTTGCAGGCAGTGAGGTGGCTTATGCTCCTACCTCCTTCTGCCTTCAAAAGATTTCGGTCTTGTTTTCCAGCTTTGTTCAGAAGTTATCATTGTCATCAGATCCAAGCTATTCTGCCACTACTGGAATCTAAAACCCCATTTAAAGTTTGAATGTCCGGGATTTTACTTTTGGGCACAAAATTTACATAATCTTATCTAATCAAATCAGTCAATCATGTTCAAGTATCAGAGTATGGGGGATGGATCCACATTCCTTGTTTTCAGATCTAGTTTATGGGCAAATAAGCCAATAGGGAGGGTATTTTGGATAAAACCTGGCCAGGTGTTGGCTACAGCAAACTTGTCAGATAATGGTCACCTCACTGTGAGGGGGATGCTCAGTGTCCCCCCAAGGACGTGTATGTTAAAAGCTTGGTCTCCGAGGCTCCCTGAGGCCGGGGCTGGACCCAGTGCCTGGAAGGGAACCGTGGCTCCCCCTTTGTCTTTTGTTTGCCGGTCACAGACCGGAAGGGGAAGCGACTGGGACCATCAAGGACTGAAACTTCCAGAATCAGGACCCAAATTCACCCTTTTCTGAGTTTTAGTGATGAGAAATTAACCCGGTCTCATTCATCATTTCAACAGGACCTGCCTAGGAGTTCTGACCGCTGATTCCAGAGAGCCCAAGAAGCCTTTCTTGCCTTCGGGGTCACCCCAGACTTGTTGCTGACTCGGAGCACGTGTCATCAAGCTTCAGCTCTGTGTCTGTGCAAGAATGGACCCTCTGACAGGTTTTCAGTAGCTTTAATTTTCGGCTTTTGAGTAAACTTTTCTAATCCGCTAATGTTGCTAGTCGGTTTATTTTAAAATACACTTCAGGCCAAACAAAACACAGAAGGCCATTGCTTGCCAACTTGTGATGCTGCTCAGAGTCCAAGATGTTCCTGGGCCTGTTCTACTCCACCTCTTGGTGCTGAGCCTGCTGGTTCTTCCTTCTGCTTAGTGCATCCTGAATCTGCTCCGCAATTTCCTCCTCATTCCTTATCAACATCTTGGCCTTTTAAAATGCTTTTGTCCTTCAAAATATAAAACTGCTCCATTCTTTTTCCAAAAAATAGACATTTCTATTATTTCTTACCAACATGGCTACAGGTAATTGAACTTTGTGACATTTCAAGCAAATAATTCTAATTAATGGCTTGGCTTATTCATGATTTATACCACTGTAAGTTTCAGAAATGTTTTAAATTAACCTGGGAAAAGACTAATCCCCTGCTCATAATTTTCAGATTAATAGAATGGATGACAGCAAGACTAAATGAAGTAGATTTGGTTAGCACTCAATTATGTGCCTTTGGTAACTGTTCTGGTTTTCTCATAAAATCCTACGAACATAAATTAGATCAGTACTTCTGATATGTAGAGAGACAAGGCTTGAAATAGGGCAGAATTCTGAACCCAAGTGATCCCAACAGGTCTAGAATTATTTCACCTTTGACATACCAACTCAATTGGTTCCCAAGGGCAGGTTGTCACTCAAGTTGGATGGAAGTCAATAGAGCTGAGGTCTGGATGTTTACCTGGGTACACACTAGACAACAAGAGACAGATGAATCTCCCACTAACCTGATTAACCCAAGTTGTATTTCAGACCAGCGGTAACTTGAGGGGCCCCTGTATTTACATCCTAAAGAACAGCTAGTTAAGGGGCCGGGGAGTTAGCTCAGTGGTTCCGGCGCCTGTCTTGTAAGCGCAAGGGCCCGGGTTCGATTCCCCAGTAACCACATAACAATACTGGGTGTGGAGACCCACACCCACACCCAGCAGCAACCAGTACCACATACCACAGTGCCGGGTGTGGTGGCTCACGCCTGTAATCCCAGCACTCGGGAGGCAGAGGCAGGAGGATTGTGATGTGAGTTTGAGGCTGAGCTCAGGGCCAGCCTAAACCACAAAAGCGAGACCCTGTCTCAAAAAACCTTAAAAAAAAAAAAAAAAAAAAAGAACAGCTAGTTAAATCAGCAGCACAGCTGTCTCTTCCCATTTTACAGATTTTATAGTCAGGGGACCTGCATTCTTACTGTGTGTAGGCGCTGCATATTTTATACTTCTGTAGAACCCAAGTGTCAGGACAGGACAGAAGTCACGACTCGTCGGTCAAAAGGAAACTGCACATAGAATTAAATTCAGAGCTGGGAGTGGGGACAGGAGCTGCTGTTGTAGAAGAGAACGGAACACGGGAAGGCGGGGTCTCCGTCCTTCGAGAGCCTACATTCTGAACCTGTTTTATTTCAGTAGGAATCACTGACACTGCACGGTTACTTCTGTGTAATTTCTGATGCATCTTCACACTGCTCAATATTCTCTGTGCATCTCTACGAACAGGCATTTTGTTGTAGGATAAGCAATTCGCTTAACTCCTTTATCCAGCACACTTGTATCTCAAAATTTTCATACTGCTTTTTAAATTTAACATACTATTTCTAATTACAGCTTTCCAAATGTCAAATCTCTATTCCTAATGACAAATTTACAAGTGGATTTATAAGTTTATTTTTTAAAAGCATATATTGTTTTGTAGGAATTTATGAATTTATGTATGCCTAGGTACCCTCGAACTATAATTTGACCATCCTATCCACCGAATCCTTTCTAGTGGATACAGACTTCACATTAGTGATCTATAAAGTGTTTCTTTTTGTTTTGATTTGTTTTTTGAGACAGGGCCTCGCTTTGTAGTTCAGGCTGGCTCCTGAGCTCACTGTGTAGCTCAGGCAAGCCTCGAATTCACAGCAATCCTCCTGCCTCTGCCTCCCAAATGCTGGGATTAGAGGTGTGAGCCATCATGCCCAGCACTGTGGTGCGTGGTACTGATTGCTGGTGGGTGTGAGTTACCATGCCGGGAATTGTTGTATGCAGTTACTGGGGCTGAACTCAGGATCTTGCACTTGTAAGATATGCGCTGGAACCACTGAGCTAAATCCCCGGCCCTAAAATGCTTCTTTAAAAAACTTTACAGGAACCCAGAGAGTATCGCCCGCCCTATTGTTGATGTGCAACGTGGAGCTTGGAGATCAGAGGCTCCCTTCCTGTGTGTCTGTGATTGGCCTCCAGGTCTGGATGGGTTGTTTTGGCCCCATCTTTTACCATCGGTTTTACACTGCTCAGTTAATCCAATGGCTCAAAACTTGCCATTTTCTTAGATTCCAATCTTTTCTTAGCATTTATTTTTCCATTTTTATAAATAGTCAAAAAACATCAGTAAAAAAGTAACACACAATGTTGGGTCCCATTCCCGAGGGCTTCTCATCTGGCATCGAACCACGGGCAAGAGTCATCACGTGGAGACAAAATGGTGGAGAAGCCTTTATTGCCAGCACCCTCAGCACTTATTTACAGCCCCACTTCCTTGTTCTCAACCGCCCCAAACCAGCCTTATAGGGTGCAGTCTCTGTCTCTCTGTTTTCCCTTAATCACTGTTTTCCCGGAGGGGGCCGCTGCGTATGTGCCGGCGTCGTTTAGCCCCAGGGGACCCCACATCTCCCTCCTTCTTTAGATGCCAAAAGGCTCGACCAGTGCCTGTCTTAGGTTGAGGACGATGCATTTTACTGCTTACCCGTCATCAGGTGTGTACCAGTGGCGCCGGCGGATACCCCTGTCTTAGGTTGCCAGTGCTGCATCTCCTTCTTTTTTTTTTAGGGTTTTTTGAGACAGGGTCTCGCTTTGTGGTTCAGGCTGGCCCTGAGCTCAGCCTCCAACTCACATCACAGCAGTCCTCCTGCCTCTGCCTCCCGAGTGCTGGGATTACAGGCGTGAGCCACCACGCCCGGCACTGGTATGTGGTATTGGTTGCCTCTGGGGTGAATCTCCACACCCAGTATTGTTATGTGGTTACCGGGGATCGAACCCGGGTCCTTGCGCTTGCAAGACAGGTGCCGGAACCACTTAGCTATATCCCCGGCCTTCTTCTCCTTCTTACCCGTCTTTGACTACCTGGCCATCATACTGAATCAAATGTGGGAGGAGGGGTCTCCAGCTTCCATCGCCACGAGGGCCTGACGTACAACACGTAGCTGTTGGGTCCTTACGTTTTTTCCAGACACACAGAGCAAATATCACAACTCCAAACCCCAATAACAACTATATCTCCAGGGATCAAACTGTCAATGGAGGAATCTCTCAAATAGCAGATTGCTCGGCGTCCTCCCTGAGTCACTGTCACCCTCAGTGCCACCCTCATTGGGTGGCACAGGAGCGCCGGCAGGACAATCAGCACCAACCTTCTTGAAGGGAATTAAGAAAGAATAGGGCATGAGCGGAATGCAGGGGTTATTTGCTGAAAAATTAAGGATTAGGCATTTCAGTGACAGGGAACGTCTGAAATTGGATGCCTGCGGCGCCTTCTTGTAAACAGGAAGCCGGGCAGGGAGGGGCAGTGGGCTCTGGGCGCCATCTTAGGCGCGCCTTTCGAAAATGCTGATCACGCATCTCGTTTAGACGCCTTTGTTTAAGATCTTTCAGCTTATTTCTGGTCTCTCTAGCAGCCTCTTCTAAACACGCGACCTGTAGCTGCTCCTCTAGTTTCTCTATCTCTTGCTCTAGCCTATTCTCCTCTGCTTCACTGTCTAAGTCCTCTTCGTCGGTGTGAGTCTGTAAATCACTCTTCCCCTCTTGTACCGCAGTCCGGGTCCGGACTGCAAACTTCATGGAGGAGACCTCCGCGGCGCCTTCACGATCTTTCCCTGAGCGAATGTCTCCTTCAATCTTTCCCATTTGTACTTCCAGTTTTCCCCCCTGCTCTAAATCTAAATCCTGAAGTGACTGTTGGGAGACCTCCTCTTGGACATCTTGGAGGGTCCTCTCACTGTCCTCGAGGGCCTCTTTCACTTTTGTCTGGTTAGTCAAAAGCGCATTGCGCACCAGCCTCCAGAGGGAGAAGACAGCCACGGGAAAGAATCTGGGTCATCTCTAAGAGCCTTTTGGAGATCGTTTTTGACATGGTCCCAGTCAGACAACATAAGGCTTCTGCCATGCCAAAACCAAGGACTGAAACAATCGACCATCTCTACCAGTAGCGAGGCACTGTCTCTCTCAATAGGAGTGCCATTTTGTTGTAGGAGGAGGCGGACCTACCGCTCCATAACCTGTCTAGAGTGGGAGGACCCCATAGCAAGACGGTCCTGAAATCAATACACCCCTACTTACTGTGCTGGCCGGGGTGGCCCAGTGGCAAGTCCTCACAATGCCAGATCTCGGTTGGGACCTCCAGTTGTCGGGTCCCATTCCCGAGGGCTTCTCATCTGGCAACGAACCATGGGCAGGAGTCATCACGTGGAGACAAAATGGTGGAGAAGCCTTTATTGCCAGCACCCTCAGCACTTATTTACAGCCCCACTTCCTTGTTCTCAACCGCCCCAAACCAGCCTTATAGGGGGCAGTCTCTGTCTCTGTTTTCCCTTAATCACTGTGGCCCAGAGGGGCCCGCTGTGTATGTGCCGCCTTGCACTTCCTTTATAGCCGGCGTTGTTTAGCCCCAGGGGATCCCACAACACAAAGATATGGCAGCTATAAAAGTGGACTGTGCTCTCTAACCAGCGCACTCTGATGGCCAAACAAGTCACCAACTGCAGCGTAAAACTGTCAATTGTACTCAGTGTTGATTAGACAGGAAAGTAATTTTTTGAAAGCAGCAGCAAGGGCATGTATACCTACAGAGTGTGATAGGAGGTACAGTGCATAAACAAAGACAATTGATCAAAAGATCAATGGATGACAATTGCACTTTGAAGAAAACAAGTATTAATAAATCTCATGTTTATATTAATCTGCAGTCTTTCATGGGAGCTGCTGGTAGCAAGCTTTGTCTTCTTCTAACCAATAAAATCTGAAAGGTCTTTACAAATTTAATGAATAAAAATAGGTGTATATAACATTTGTTCTTACAACAGAAAGATGATGTAATATCTTATTCAAAATGAGACGGTAACAAACCAGTCTACAAGTATAAAGTTATGAAATGCTTTCTTTGAACAAATGTTTTATCTATGACTTTATTTTAATAAGCTGTGAAGCATATAGTAGTTTTGCCACTTTGTATCACTAACCACATGTAACTACTGGAAATAAATGTAAAAACTGCATCTTTAAGGGATAACATGATGTTCTGACAATTATATGTTTAAATAAGGTTTAACATATTTCTCTCCTCAAACCTTCACAGAGAACTTTTTTTTTCAGACAGCATCTCACTTTGTAGTTCAGCCTGGCCCTGAGCTCCCCCAACTCACATCACAGCAATCCTCCTGCCTCTGCCTCCCAAGTGCTGGGATTACAGGCGTGAGCCACCACGCCAGGCACTGTGGTATATGGTACTGCTTGCTGCTGGGCGTGAGTCTCCACACCTAGTATGGTATGTGGTTACCAGGGAGCGAACCTGGGTCCTTGTGCTTGCAAGACAGGCACCGGAACCACTGAGCTAAATCCCCGGCCCATAAAGAGAACTTTTGATACAAATTGAGTTTCCTTTATCTGAAAGGCCTGGGATCAGATGTGGTTCAGATTTCAGAGTTTTCAGCTTTTAGAATATCTGTGCAATAACATTTTTTGGTTAAATAAAGCTGACATCCCGCTCAGAAAGCCTCAGAGTTTGAAGCATTTGGGGTTGGGGTGTGTGGATTAGGCATGTTCAACTTCTAGGAGTGCAGATGTGTAAGAAGTCACAAAACACATGGAAACAGAGCTTATAAATATGGAGGGAGAGGGGCTGAAGAGAGGGCAGTGGAAAGGGAGAGAACAGGAATCAATATACATCATGCACAGGGACAATTCTCAGTGAGCACTGTGACCATAATGTACCAATAAGCTTAAGAGAAGAAATAAAATAAAAAGCCACGAAACAACAAAACATGCAAAAAAAAAGTAATCTGACAAGGCAAAAATAATACAGGTTAGTGTGATAAAACTAAGGAATAATTGTTTAAAAGTCAACATATTCTTAGATGTCAAGCAAATATGTATTTACTTTTCTCAGTGAGCATTTTATTTGTTTGTTTGTTTTTTTAGGTTTTTGGAGACAGGGTCTCGCTTTTGTGGTTCAGGCTGGCCCTGAGCTCAGCCTCCAACCCACATCACAGCAATCCTCCTGCCTCTGCCTCCCGAGTGCTGGGATGACAGGCGTGAGCCACCACGCCCGGCACTGTGGTATGTGGTACTGGTTGCTGCTGGGCGTGAGTCTCCACACCCAGTATTGTTATGTGGTTACCGGGGAATCGAACCCAGGTCCTTGCGCTTGCGAGACAGGCGCCGGAACCACTGAGCTAACTCCCCGGCCCTCAGTGAGCATTTTAACATTAGACTCCCTTTGCTTTCTTCAAGTGACCGATGACGACGATGATGACAACAACGATGACGTTAAGGACTTTTAGAGAGCTGCGTCACCGCTCGGAGGTCATGTTTGTGAGGTAGTTGCTGGTTTGTGTGACTAAAACTAACAAAAAACACAGCCGAAGGAAAGGATGCACTCTGTCCACGGAGGGGACACCTTTCACCCAAGTTTATTGTACAGTCACAAGTTACACATCAGAAACCATGCGGGGCCCTGGACCAGCTTCCACAAACTCAATCCAAGTGAGCCGCTGACAGATTGGAGAACAGGCTCATTTATGTCTCACCCAATGTGGGTGACCACAGAGCAGCTAAACAAAGACAGTTCCTCTCTCTCTTACCTAGGTAGCAAATTAATTGGACATACACAGCTTCCAACTTGTCTTTAGATATTTCAAAGTGTTTCAGAGCTGGTGAGGGATAGTTCATGTCCAGCCCGAAATAAAATGCAGAACGGATCATTCAGGAGTAAATAACTTTACTCATATATTCGAAGCAGAAGCACTCTTTCCTGCTCTCCAAAATATTAATAAGTCTCAGTTAAGATTAAGCTCACTAAATTAATGACAACTTTGATATTATCCAGGTTTCAAGACATTTGTTATATTGCACTTGAGAACAAAGATAACAAAACTCAAAGATTCAGTACCTCTGCCCAGAAGGTCATCATGTAACAGAAATTACAAAGCAGTGTAACTACAGAAGCACGCTGCCCATTCGCAAGCCCAATATTTAAATTAGCTAAGCAGCAAGTCCAAAGGGATATTTTTCAAAGCACTGTGTTATTTAGTCATTTTATTCACCACTTTGGATCCCAGATATATACAGGCTACTCATAAGTGCAATCAGGGTGACATAACAAGTCATAGCTACCACAGGTACCTGAAAATGATTTCTCCTTCTCCAACAGGTGCCTAGATACAACCTACAGCACTAGGTGTAGAATCTACTTGCATCAGGTAACACACGCTGTACGCTTACAAAAGCCAGCTGATCCCTGACACACTGGACTTTCGCCACCTAACTCTGAGTCGTGATTCACTATCAAAAATCTTTCACACTCCTTTTGTACAGAAACCAGTGAAATCTCTTTCACGAACCCTTGAAATTCCTCCTTCCATGAATACAAGGGAGTGTATTCCTGAGAGCTTACGATGAGCAAGCAATTTCCTGACACTGGTAAAACTATGGCAATGTTATCTGGACTAATTGCTCTGCCTTTCAGAATCATTAAGAACTTTTCATCAGAACTAAGATGACAATTAATCATAGGAGAAAAGTAGACAGAAGAAAAAGGACTCTCACAGAGATGTTACCCCAAATATCAATTCTGAAATAAAAACTTCTATAAGAGCTGAGTGTTAGTATTGGTATCTCTCACTTGTCTCTAAGGCTTTTAATCTAGCTCACTCAGTTTCAAAAAACTGAACTGTTATGAGAACTTTATACTTCCAATATTAATCTCAATAAATCACAAGTACAGTACTATTTAAAATGTTTAGTGATTAAAATAGATTTCATAAAACTACTTCTTTGATATGTACTCAAATATATGTTACTTTAAGGTAAAAAGAACCTCAGCCTTTCCTTCAGAGTAGACTTTCAAATTATGCTCCATATTTTCACTGAGAAATATTTTTATTTTCTGAAAGAAAAACCTCTACTATTACTTAATACCACCCTGTATAAAGACAACTTAAAAATATCACGTTAACTGCCAATTATATTTCAGCCTCAATAGATTATTTCTTGATATGTAGGCCATAAAAGTAATACACAGTGCAAAATGAAATACTAACACTTTTAGTCAAAGACTGAATTTCTGTCTGATGGATATTTTCCAGAATAAACCTATTTTAAAGGAAAACAGGTAAGGTAAAACTTGCTATAGACTCATTTTGTGACTTCCTGGTGGCTCTAGGGTAAAAATATATATATTTTTTTTCTTGAAAGAATTTAAATTTACTGATCATAAAAATACTGCATACGATTAAAATGTCTCAAGCTACTAATAAATTCTATACTCTGAAACTCATTAATTTTAAAATTCATTAAAGCTAAATATAGTGTCTTTCTTGTCTTAACTTACACAACTCACCTAACAGTGCTTCTATTTTATGAAAATATTTACCAGATTAGCTCAGCCACTTCTGTATGGAATTCTAGCACAAGATAAATTTCAATTCTTTTCAAAAGATAAAAAAATAGTCAATTATGTAAGAGAAATATTTATCATTGCCTAATGAGGATGGCAGTTAAAAAGCTATTAAGCTCTCAATTTCTTGTGCACAACATGATATAATTGCATAATTGATAGACATTCATAAACCTTGAGAACTGTGAATAAATCACATATCCCCCACATATAAAACTATGACTTCCTACCTATGCTGGTTTTATTGAAAACACCAGCAAAATAATTTATGTTATAAACCTAGGAAAGCTTTAAAAGGTTTTCAGTAACTTGAACCAGAGGAAGACCTTTTTGCAGTTACTCTGATAGCTGAGCCTGGCCTGGCACAGGACTTTGCTTCACCTGAGGTACTGCCCACGTGAACGGCATCGTGTTACGGCTAGAAGGGCACTGAGAGCTTCCTGAGCAGCTGACTCCCCACATTTGTCATGAGGTGAGAACGGGGTCCCCGCTCCTGTGTGTTACAAAAATGACCTCAACCTGTTCTCAGTAAGAGTGTCAGAGTACAGGAAAACATACAGACACAGGAGGAAAATAAATTAATACCAACTAAAAACTCTGCTCTGCACTAAGAAATAATAATAATAGTCATTTATGTGAAAGAACTATAAGCATAGACTTTGAATTAAAATGCTTCCTTTTTTGAATTGTAAATAACTGGATGAAAACAATGGGCTAGATGAAGTTGAAAAATGGCTTTCAACTCCAGATGGCTTTAAGCATCATATTTAGCTGAAACTCAACTATTACACAAAAAAGGGCAGTTTTCATTACAAAATTCATTTTTAATATCAAGTGGGTTAAACGATGATACTAAATTTAAATTATACAAAATAAATGTAATAAAATAGGTTGGTGACTAAATATAAATAAAAACGTAATATCGTGTACCCCATCTTCCTATTAAAATATTGTACCGTTGCTATTTTAGGGAAGACATCATTTTTTCCCAGTGCTGAGGGCTGGACTCAGGCCTCGTCTGTGCTGAGTAAGTGCCTGACCCCTGAGCTGCCCCCCCACCCTCCGGGAGAGAATTCTGATGGCAGCACACTGGCGTTAAGAACTTCTACCCGCATGTGACATTAAAACCCAATTTCACACAAGTGCAAAGTCTTTAGTAGCTTGAAAAGTCCACTGTAGTGTCAGGTATATCAGCACTCAGTACCTGTATGAAAACTAGGGAGCTAAGGTGCTAGCGTGGACTGCTGGTAACACACAGCAACAAACACTGAAAATCCACATGCTCGCTTGGGAGAGTAACTGCAGGAGGCACCGTGTTACATAAAAAGTGGTAAGTCAGGCACTACCTGCTGTATGTACACTGAAGGAGAACCCTCGCCTACAATTTCATTATTTAAATCTCTAAAAATAGAAGTCAGTGTATATGCATTACGTGTATGTCTGAACTTATTTATGCAGAGAAGACTTGATAGACTTTGCTGTCAAATTTGTGGTTAAACTGAGGTCACTGGGTACCATCCGCAGTGCAGTCTGGGAATTTAATTTATAACCAAGTTGCTAATCCTGATGAGTCGGGATGTCAGAGCACTTAAAAGTCACAGTTAGGTTTCCGAGTTTCCTTCACCATTTTCTTGAGGCTGAAGCTGCTCCCTTTCTTGCTCTTCTTGAGGTGGCCGGACACGTTTAAAAAAGCCCATCTGTCAGTTAAAACAGAGAAGCCCACCGTCAGTAGAGGGTATAGTAGTATTTTCTGAGTGACTACACTGTCACTAACTGGTACTTTGTGGAATTTTGCATCCTTCAATAAATAGTCTCGCCATATACAAGAGGTCCTTTACTTCTCTTTGGTTTCTTCCCACCCTTCTTTGCCCCCTTTGTCCTTTCCCTCTAGTTCCTGCCCTCTCTCGATGCCATCACTCACCCTGTACATCACAAACACCAACACGGCCAGCAGCAGCAGCCCCGCGAGGACCGCTAAGATGATCACCCACACGGGCACAGGCATGGGCGTGGGCTGGATGCCCCACGTGATGTTCGTGGTAACCTGTTGGAGGACGAAGTGTTGAGTTTTAAAAATAATTTGCTGCCTTAAATACCCGAATGCCTATCAAGTTATAATACTGGTCTTCCCACTGTGATTCTCCCACCTGATTAGTTAAGAGATTACATAGTGGAAACATAGCTTGGATGAACATACGTGAAACTCTTACCATGCGGGAAGTCCTCTCACACTTCACAAGACTTTTGAATAATCTAATCCAATTTAGGATGGCTGATTCCATCTGTTACCCTTGAAAATTTTCAAAATGCCTTCACTCCTTTTGTTTTGTTTTGTTTCTTGAGATGGGGCCTCATAATATAGTTCAGACTGGCTTGAACTCACTATGTAGCCCAGGTAAGCCTCAAACTCACAGCAATCCTCCTGTCTCCGCCTCCTGAGTGCTGGGATTATAGGCGTGAGTCACCATACCTGGAATTGCTGTATGTGGTGACCAGGGATCCACTTTGGGAGATTGCGCTTGCTGGAACCACTGAGCTAAATTCCTGGCCCAATTTTCAAGGAAACCACATGTAACTTGCCTTTACTTCATTTGGCTGCCATTAAAAGTCAGTGTCTGGGACTGGACAGGTCTTTGTTGGCTGCACCAGCATCAGTAACGTTGACACCCTGCTCTCTCCCTCTTAGTTCTGTCTTCCAGTGTACTTTTTTCAGGCCTGTAACCACGCAGTGGGCAGGTGGGACCGGAGACTTACTCTATAAGCCCCAGACACAGGCTGGCCTCGAACTCGCGGCAACTGTCCTGCTCAGCCTCCCAGGCACTGGGATCACAGATGTGTGCCTACATGCCTGTCTCTAAAACACCTTTACTTGAGGCAGTTAACTGCCAACTTTCTGATTTTAGGAAAGGGAAAAAATCCTAAAAGAACCCTAGTATCATTTAGTGTGGTCAAGATGCTCAAATAAAAGGTCTAATTTTAAAAACTCTAGATGAGAGGGGTGAAGTAACTAGTATTGTACAGAGTTACAATCCTATCAGTAACTCTTCTTTTATGTTATGGAAAGAGCTAAACAGCCATTTTTAAACCAAATACAATCGCCCCCGGTATTTCAACACAGCACATGTCTCCCTTTTCTTGAAGTCTCACCACGGTGGAGTTGGAGATGTCCTCTATCGGGAGGTTCTTGTAAGGGAACTCAATGACGCTGAAGGATGCAGATGACTTCAGGGCATAAGAGTGATTCTGGTTCTCCTTCTGCATGAAAGAACAAGGATGTGATTCCCGGCTGCCCGGCCTCGCTTGCTTCTTTCAAGGCTGTTCCTTGAGCCCAGCAGCTATCTACTTACATTCATGAAGGTCTCGGTCCAGAGCAGGGACTTGACGTAGAGGATCGCACTCTTGCCCCGGTCCAGCCGCCCCACCTGGCAGACAATCCTCAAGCACTGAGCGACTCCACAGCCCTGGAGAGCAAAGGCGGGGATAGAAGGGAAGCTCACACCACCACCAGGGCCACGCAGGGTGGGATGTGTTTTATTGTTTTTTTCTGAAAAGACCAAAGAATGGTGATCCCAGTTCTTTGGTCTTACAGGAATTATGCTCAAATGGGCTCACTGATTAGGTCAATGCTTTCTGTTAGATAGGGGCTGTTTTAATGTGAATTACTGAAACATAATCTATAATAGTATAAGATTCACTTTCACAGCTGGACCTCAACATTCTTTGAGCAAACCCAGAGCATGGTGTCTTTATATCTTATAGTAAGATATGGTGTTTTTATATCTTATAGTAAGATATAAAAATCACATGTCAAAACTGAAGAAATCAAATGGTGTGCTGGAACTCTACCACATTCAGTGACTTTGTTTGTTTGTTTTTATTAGTTTTTTGAGACAAGGTCTTGCTGTGTAGTTTAGGATGATCCTGAACCCACTGTGTAGCCCAGGCCAGCCTCGAACTCATGGCAGTCCTGCTGCCTCTGCCTCCCGAATGCTGGGATTACAGTGCGAGCCACCACGCCCAGCTCTGATTCAGTGTTTTAGCAGTGATGTGAAGGTCGGCAGTGAAAGGAAGCAAACATGTACTACCTTCTCTGCACCAGCCACATTAAACACGTCACATGCGTCCATGTGATGTGACAAACTTGCAGTCCATGAAGCAGCGCCACCAGCTGATGCAGAGGAACAGAAGTGGGACGAGAAGGGAGTAGTGGGGGGCACCTGTGAAGAACGGGCTGAGCCTGACACTTTCCCCAGGATCACAGTCTCGACACAGGTGCCCACCCGTGCCACCAATACCACTGCACGCAAAGTCCTAGCCAGTTACACAGCAACAACGTCATAAGAGGACAGAGCACAGCTATCTCTGCAGATGCCAGGGTCTTCTACATAGAGAGCACTAAACAGTCTATACTACAGTAATAAAGAGCTAAAACACAAACACAGACAAGGGAGAACATCAATACACAGATGTGGGTTGTAGTTTTATATATTAGAACTTAAAAATCCAGAAACGAAATTAGCAAAAAGAGCAAAATACATAGAAATTATATCACTATGGAAGTATAAAACTAGCACACTGAAAAATACAAAGTACTCTTGAAAGAAATGAAAGATCTAAATAAATAAAAGATGGTGTTCAGAGATGGAAAGATATGATACTGTTATGATAGCAACACTCCTCAAATAGATAGATTCAAAAGTAGTACTATCCGGAGTCCAGTCACCTCTTTGGAAGAAATGCATGATGTGACCCTCACAGTCATGTGGAGCTGTAAGGAGCCACGTAGCCCAAACAATCTTGAAAAAGAAAAGCTAGTATATGATTCACACTTTCCAATTTCAAACTTACTACAGAGGTCTAGTAATGAAAAGCAATTTTGGTACTGGTGTAAGAACACACTTACAGGACAGTGAAACAGAACTGACAGTTAAAAGAGAAAAGATCAAAAGGGAAAGCTGATCTGACCTAGAAGAGAGATCAAGAAGGGTGGGTGAGGGTGGGGTGGGGAGCAGGAGAAAGGTGGATGGACTTGATCGATGTGTGCATGTACGGAAATATCATGGTGAGTTTCCTTAATTTGTACAATTAACATGTACTCATAACAATTTTATAAAACAGAATAGAAATAAAATTGTACCTACTGGTAATTTGTTTTCAGCTGGGTGCCAAGACAACTAAAGGGGGAGAGAAAACAGTGTTTTCAGCAAATGATGCTGGGAAAACTGCCTAGCCACGTGCAGAGAGAATCTGGTCCCCGGCTCACACCACGTGCAAGACTTAACTCCAAGGGAAGCAGATCTGTAAATGTAAGAGCTACAGGTGTACAAACTAGAAAACCGAAGTATGAGGCTTCATGACCTTGCCTTAAACAATGTTTTGGGTTTTTTTAAAATATAACAATAAAAGTCTAAGTAATAAAAAACTTAAAAACTTCTGTGCATCAAAGATATTATTAGGGCTGGGGATTTAGCTCAGTGGTTCTGGTGCTTGCCTTGCAAGCACAAGGTCCTGAGTTCAATTCCGCATCCCGCACACAGTGCCCGGCATGGTGACTCACGCTCACCAGCAATCAGTACCACATACCACAATGCTAGGCATGGTGGCTCACGCCTATAATCCCAGCACTCGAGAGGCAAAGGCAGGAGGATTGCTGAGTTCAAGGCTCTCCTTGAAGGCTACATAAACTTCAAAGTGAGACCCTGTCTCAAAAAAAAAAAAAAAAAATCAAAAAATGAAAAACAAGTCACACAGAATAAAAGAAAATATATGCAATAATATATCTGATAAGAGCGTTGTCCAGAAGGTATAAGACCTTTTTTACAACTCAACAGAAAGCAACCCAATTTAAAAGTGGGCAAATAACTAGACACTGCAATGAAGGCAAACAAGTGAAGCCTCTCTATATCAACAGTTAATAGGGACCAATCCAAATCAAAATGGGTTACCAACTGCGATAACTACAGACAAACACAAGCAGACAATAAGTATTATTGGAAATGATGTGGAGAAACTGCAACCATCACATTCTGCTTGTTTGAAAAACAATTCTTAAAAATTAAATATACAAGTTTCCATAAAACCCAGCCATCCTGTTGCTTGGTTTATTCCCAAGAGAACTTTTGGGTGCCTGTCCACAGTGGCATGGACACTATTTGAAACAAACAAAAGGTAGAAACAATGTTAACCTGCACCAGATTGATGAGGGGAGCAGAGTGCAGTATCAAGTTATTTGCCAACTTTTTGATTAAAAAGTGGTGTGTCCATGTGATTGAGTAGAATCCAGTTGTAAAAATGAACCCAGCACTAACACAGGCTAAGACAAGGATGAATCTTGAAAATATGCTGTGTAAAAGCAGCCAGGCCCAGAGGCCACCTACGGTATCACGTCTACAGGAGGCAGAACAGTGGGGCTGGGAAGAGAGAGCATGGGAAGCAGCTTAACAGGTATGGTCTTTCTTTCGGCTGTCACAGACATGTTTCAGGATTCAGTGGTTGACAGTTGAACAGTATGGTTAAAATACTAGAAACCAGGGCATTAAATACTTGAAAAGGGTAAATTTTTAAAAGAAATCATTGTATGGGCTAGAGCATAAGGATCACAAGAGGGCTTGGGGGGTGGATGGTAGGCAGTTGTTACATCATGTGGGTGGTCAAGGCTGCCCTGTGCTACGATCTGGCACTTGGGGACACTAGAAGGAGACTTGGAATGGGACAGAGTGCTCTGGGCAGCCAAGGAACACTTTTCAAGGCCTAGTGACATGACCATACTCCAGCTGTCTGGTCAATAAAAAGCAGAGTGGGGAAATGGGAGACACAGCGTGAGGAAAGACAGAGGTGCTAACAGACAGGCGAGGTGTAGAGCAGAGAGGTGAGGCCCGCGCCAGGTCGGACTTGGAGATAATCCCACGCTCAGGCTGTGTTTTTAGTTAGATGTGACCTGGCCTAACGGATCACGGTGGCTTCTGTGTGGTGAATGAACAGCTTGGGGACCCGCAGCCCTGGGAGGGGCTCGGCAAGTCCGGCGAGAGAAGAGACGGCTGGGTGAGGTGACACCAGCAGAGACAGTGAGAAGCGTCAGATCTTGGGTGTTTTGGAAAGTTGAAAGGTGGTAGGACTCGCTGAAACGTAGGCAGTGGGATTCGAGAGAAAGTAAAGGTGCAAGTTTTACAAAACGGAGCTGATTCAATGCAGATCACCGTGGAAAGAGCAGAGGTGGGAAAGTTCAACGCATCATTTTAGAATTAAATTTGAGTTTCCTATTTAGGAGGAGTTCTAGTAAGCAGTGAAGCGGAGATCCAGGCAGAGAGGAGCAGGCTCGAAATAAAAACCAAACCTGCTGCACCAGACTGCACAACTGAGACTCAACGGGGCCCTGCCGGTCAGCCCTGCGGGGGGGACAGCTCTCAGCCGGAGGCGGCGATGCAGAGCGACTACAGCGCATGCGCGGGTGCCCTCCAGCCTAGGCGTCCTCGCCCACCTAAGGTGGGACTGGGTTCCCAGCCTGGAGAGCGCCAGTCTGCTGAGGGAACGTGAGAGAGGCAGAGAAGAACCCTGAGCTCTGATCCCTGGGACTTTCCGAGGGGAAAGGTCTAAAAATAGAAACTAAGACGGTTGAGCGGAAGACGGGGCACAGCTGAGCGTGGTGGTGCAGGGGCGACCAAGGGAGCCAGAGCCACGGGGTGTCCAGACTGTAGGTGGGGTAGGACCACACAGTTTGGAGGCGCAGCAGTAACTCGTGATTCTACTGAACATAAACATGACCCCAGGTTCTCTGCTCTACAAGGGTTTGCAGATCTGTTCATTTCCATGAAGTTACAAGGATGTAGTCACTGCCTGGTATGACTCAACAAAAGCTAATGATACTGTTAATTATTCTTCTATTTAGTATGTTTTTTGGGGGTGCCTTCTCAGTCCCAGAAAGAGGTGAGGGAAAAGATCGCAGTCAAAAAAGTAAGCTGGAACATAAAATACTTTTTATTAGCGGCTATAGAAGAGAAGACTTGAAAGTCTGGCATTAATTTGACTAGAAAAAAGGAAGGTAGATGACGGAAGAGCATAAAAATAAATGTCGTTCTTTTTCAGCACAGCTGCTGTTATTTTCGAAAAGTTCTTTGGCATCATTCCTACAGCCACATCACTTTAAATGTTCTTCCTCCATGTCCTGGAAACAGCACTTACCAAAGTGTGAACGTCGCCCTCGCTAAGGGCGAGATCCCGCTTGGTGATGAGATGGCTCCGGTCACCCTGCCCAGCGCTTGTGTCATTCTTGTCGGTTGTCTGTAAAGATGAGATCTGGGTGGCAGTGTCAAATCACAGTGTAAGTCACGAGGGGAAACATTTTACATTGACTGGTTCAACCGGATCCCTATTTATGATAAATGAATGGCATATGCAATTTGGGGCAGTAGAAAATTCATCACTTAATACATGATGAATAATGAGGACAGAAAAGAAAGATCAGAGCCCTTAGGGGCTGGGGATGAAGCTCAGTGGCGTCACCATCTGCCTGGCAAGTGCAAGGTCCTGAGTTCAATCTGATTCCACAAAAAAAGAAGATTGGAGGTGTTAAGTTGCCCCCCAAAAGTCGGCGCTCTCCCCAGCTGGGACTGTCTCTGATTGTAGGATCGGAGAAGATGACGGAAATATACACACAAAGCTGGAGATTCCAGAGCACATCTATGGTGAATTTCAGTCACAGACGTCGATTTCACTGTCTTAACTTCCCTTAGACCATACTGCGTGACTGTTTCTCAAGCACATATACATACTAGGATGGAGAGGACCGTATCCAAATTATACGTAATTCTCTCAGATGGCATGTTCCTGGTCATGTAAGATAACAGTAACAAGTGAAATAGTACGTTCTCATTGCCAAGACAGAAATTCCAAAACACAGCAGCCCAATGTCACATTATACATTAATACAAAATTCAGTGGAATTAGGGTTGAATTGTGTTCCTGTGGACTCTCTCCTGAGGCTTACCAAACACTCCATAGATACACAGCTCCCTGGGACTTCAGAGTTAATTCTGACCCATTCTAAGGACACCCCAATACCTAGTGTACTGGTATGATCTGAAGTCTTTTTATAGTCTCATATTAAAATAGTGTAGCTCAGTTGCAGGTCTAGAAAGACAGCAGTACGACAATGTCACAAGGAAGAGCCACTATGGAACACATTACCTTAATTCGCAGAGGGTTGATCTCCATGTCCGCTGTGCAGTTCATCGGCCCGTCGATGTCATAGTGGAGGATGTACAGCAGTGTGCTGTTGTTATACTTGTAGGGCCACTGGAGAGTGAGCATCGCCTTGCTGAATGAACTGGGACCATTGTTTCTTAGCTAACAAGGAGAAGAAAATATAAATACTTTGGGAAAAATATATTCTATTAGCTTTTTCCTTCATCACCTTAAGATATCATATAAACAATAGAATCTGAGTAACAGCAGAATTCTACAGTTAGACTCTGAATTATAACATGAGTCTTATGCAAAAAGATCAAGCTTAGTATTTTTGTCCTTAGAGTAATATGTATAAAGATTTAAAAATAAAAGAGTTAAATATTAAAGTTATTGATGAGTGATGTAAAAATGTTTTCCTGTAGAAATAAAACTTTGCCTATCTCCTATAGGCATCTGCACTTTTCCAACAGAACTGCAAATATTTATGGGAAAATTCCCAGTGACCTATTTCTTTTATTCATGTAGAACTAATTGGTTTGTATCAGCTGCTCTTGTTAAACACAAAGCTACTGGTCTAATAAAAATGAACTTGTAAGTAGGGAAAATGGCAGAGAAATCTATGCAACACACACAAGCCATGCAGGGTTTACATACGAATTCTACAGAACTATTTTGTAACAAGAGCCTAGCTGTTCTCTGTTGGATCTCGCTGGATCCCAGGCACTCAGACCTCATAGATGTGCTGAACAACTGGCCCGACGTCTTCTTCCGTCTCGGGGTTTTCCTTGTGCTCCCAGTTTGGAATTGGGAGGAAGATGTGATCAGGACTTGAGACTCTAGACAATGACCAAAGAAAGCCAACCGTGAACATCAGAATGACAGAGTCAGTTCAGTCTCAAAAGAATGCTACATTCAAATGAATAAAAGCAGATCTACTTAAAAAAGCCTTTACAATGTTATATATTGTGAAATAGAAAATGTTCAATGTAAAATAGGAAGAAGGGGGGAAATGTTGAGATTGTAACAAAAAAGTAAGGAAACAAATTTTATGTACGTGGGGGGGCGGTAGGGTGGGTAGAGCTATGGGAAAAAATGAGAATTAAATTGTATCTTATACTGGTACAAATCCCCATTATGGAGTGCAATCATGATGTGTATATTTAATGTACCAATAAAGATTAAAAAATTAAAAAAAAAAGAGCCTTTACAAAAAACAAAAACTGCTGTCACTGCAGGCAGGCGATCAGGGTGTGTAAAAGTTCTATGAACTTATCTTGAGGCGGTCAGTGGCATGTCCTGTTCCTTTAAAGAAACTCACCAAAGAACCACTTGGAGCTTTGAAATACAGTAAAGAGCTTCATTCTACAGGCTCGACTGTCCTCGTAAAATCCCCACTAACCATGGAGTGTGGCTATCCAGAGGAAGCCTAGGTCGCCTTTCACAGAAAACATGGTATCAAATCCCGCAGCCTGCAGCCATACTGACCCCCTTATCTCCACAGCAGCCAGCACAGCGAGGTCCACTCTGTAAGACACGATGGGGCTCACTCTGTCGAAAAGATTAGAGCTGAAAGGAAGGACAAAACAGATCTGGGACTGAACTGAGCACAATGCATCAAAAGGCAAAGCCAGAAAAACTAAAACTGAATAAATTCAAAGTAACAAAGACACAAAAGCCTTATAAACGAAAACAATTCTTTTAACTAGCATTTCATTCCAAGATAGTGGAGTTTTATTTCCTAGTTTTTAATTGTTTTATAAACTCAAAGTTGACAAATTATTCTTATCAATTTTGATTTTCACAAATCCAGTCATCAAGAATTGACATCTGAATCTGTTATTCCATAAAGTATACTACATATTGACAAGATTTTCCCAATAGTTATATGTAAGTTAATAGAAGCTGTTTTCACACCTTTGGATCTGTAAATCAAATTTCACCGAAGTATCCATTTCTGACTGCTGGTGGACGCTGAAACGAAGACCAGCTAAGAGCTGCAGGGAGAGAAAGTGATGAGAATGTTAGTCACTAACCTGAAATTAGAAATCACGTATCTCAAAAAAAAAAAAAACAAAAAAAAAAAACCAAAAACAATATTAGACAGATTAAAAAATTAAAGAATAAAAGTCTGGTTTCTTGGTATGGTTTTTGAACACATGTTCTCTCTATATATTTCTGGTTGACCTTGAACTCACTATGTAGCCCAGGCTGGCCTTGAACTCATAACCCTCGTTCTGCCTCAGACTCCCAAATCTGGATCAACAACATTCGCCATCACACCAGGCTCAATCTGACTTTCTATTCAATCTTTTTTACTTAAGATATTTACACCAATCCAAAGCCAGCCTACTTAACAAGAATTATTAATCATAATTACACTACCTGATAATATCATCTGCCTTTCTAAAGACTGTGGGCCTCAAGAGCTGAGCTATGAGAAAAGGACAGGATGTCCCAAACTCTGCTATCGGGCACCTGCGGTCCAGATGAAGAGTGACACATTCTTCCAGGCCTGGCCCACAGGGTGCTGCACCCTTAGGATGATTTTACTGCAAATCATACTTTTTTTTTGAGACAGGGTCTCACTTTATAGTTCAGGCTGGCCCAGAACTCACTATGTAACCCAGGCCAGGCTTGAGCTCACAGCAATCCTCCTGCCTCTGCCTCCCAAGTGCTGGGATTACACGTGTGAGCCACCACTCCCAGTATGTGGTACCGGGGATACAACTCGGAATCTTGCACTTGCCAGGCAGACGCCAGAACCACTGAGCTAAATCCCTGGCCCTGAAAATCATTCTTAATGAGGCACAGAGCCCCATGTAATGCAGATCACCACACTGTCTCAGTATCTGTCTGGCATCACATTAAACTAATTTATGATAAAATCAACACAAAATATACTGCCATTTTCCTCCAGACACCAGGAAAAGACAATCTGGACTCTCTTTCCTTTGTAAAGGTATTTGTGAAGAGACTGGTGCTTCCTTCATGTCCCTGAGCTCCAGCCCCACCGTCACCTAGATGGAGTGTCTGGATGCAGCTCTTCTGTCTCCTGTGTGAAGTTCCACTACAGGGTTTTAAGTTAAGATCAAAGAGTAACAGTCCTGGTATTTGCCAGAGTGGTGCTGACGACCATTAAACCATCAAGTTAACTTGTTTTGTTTTGTTTTGTTTTGACAAAGAGGTCTTGACTATATCGCCCAGATTGGCCTCAAATTAGAGATCCTCCTGCTTCAGCCTCTGAGTCAGAGGCATCTGTCACGGCACCTGGCTAAAGCATTAGTTTAAATACCACAGTCCTAATTTCAGTTCTTAAACCATGTTTTATTCATTCACCAAACAGAAAGCTGTATAAAGACCAGTTTATGGCATATAGTTATCAGCCATTATTTTATTAGTGTCTTGGTTAAAACAGAACTTTGCTAATCATTATACTCTAAATGAAAAGCAACTTAAAGACACTATTTTGAAGTGCTTTTTTACAAATTACTATGAACTAACCCAGAGAAATTACGGTATTCTATTTGTGTAAGGAGGTGGAAAATCCTGTTAGCGAGTATGTCTTACTTGTGTTCCGGCTTTCATGGGGTTTCCTAGGTCACACACCACCTGGCGGGTTTGGTTTTCTGTCTTAAATGCACAAGAGAGTCTTGCTAAAGCCTTTGAGGGACAAAGAAAAAGAACATAAATGGAAATCAGTGGCCAAAAGAGCAGAGACCTTGGCAACAGGAAGCTCAACACATCAAGCAGTTAGATATATTTACATTCCTTTAGGGAGCATATTCATCCATTTAAGCCAACAGTAGGAGAGAAGCCCGGATGTGTTCAGCTGTACCCAGGGGTCCAGGTGTCTCTGGGGGCCCTTGGAGGACACAGATGCAGGCCCCATGTGGATGGCTGAGGTCTTTATCTGGCCTCATTTTGGAGCACTATGTTACCTATTTTAAAAATCCTCTGTCTGCAAAGCATAAGGCTTAAAAGGAAGGATGTGTGTCAAGCACTTAGCCCTGGCCGCTGGGTCGGCCTAGGCAGAACAGCCGAGCTCCAGGTCACTAAGAGTCGAGCTGCCCACCTCGCTGTTGCGGACGACGCCGATGAAGTCGGCCTGGGGGGGCAGCGCCACGATCAGCTCCGCTTCGTAGGCGCCTTCTCCCTGATTCTCTGCCTTCACGATCAGGGTCAGGGGGTTGTCATCCCCAATATAGATCTTCCTTTGATCACTGCGAGTGAAGACAAAGCCAGACAGTGAGTGAGGATGGCGTGGGGAGCACTCTCAGCTGTTCAAAGACACAGACAGCGACCGGGGACATTCCCAAGAGTTCTGCCCAGCCCAGCAGAAAACGGAAAATTCCACAGCGCTTTGTTACTCACGACCACAGGCATTTTATTTTTCTATGCACGTCTCCATTCCTTGTTTTTCTAAAAGCTGAATTCCTTCTTTGTCATAAATTTTCACCCCCTAAATAGTCACTTAAGATGGCTTCGATATACTCTGAGTTAAGAGCATGTCTACAGTGAAGTGTATCTCTCAGATGATACAACATTACTTGGTGACAGAACTCTAAAGCTGGACAATGATAAGCCTGTGGGCATCTGGTGGAAACAGTATCTATATGGTGTAAGCTCCTGATCAATATCTGCATGATTATTAAAAAGCAACCATTATTCTACGAGAACTAATTCTCATTAAAATATTAATGCTCTGAATAAGTAATTCATTCCACTGAAATTCTGTATGATCATATGTATTGTTGGGAATACAACTTACCTATCTACAGAAACCTCCAGCTTGGGTTTACAGATATTGTCTTCACCACAGTCAAGTAGAATATGAGCCTAGAAAAAACATTTTATGGTTTTTTTTTTTCCTACATGAGAAAAATAGCCGTTAAGTGACACACATGGTGTGTATTAAAATCTCTGTGTGTCTAGTCACGATGGACACAGGAATGATTTGTTACTGGTCACCTTGCTTAAACTCCTGCAGCCAGGAGGCCGTGGGCTCTGATCTGTAAAGAGATCTGTGCAGCCTGTCAAGAGAGACAGGAGGGGAAGCAGAAGGTGTGAAAGAGAAAATACAAAAACTAAGAAGGAGAAATAAAGGTGAGGCCAGTCTTAATTTGTCACCTGGCTTCTAAAACGCTTTAAACCCTGACAAAAAGAGAATAAGACTATAAAAAGTTGAGATGAAAGGGATTTAAGGGGACGAAGAATAATGAAAGGGATTCTTTAAAAATAGATGATGATTATATACTTCTAAGTCACGAGGGATGCACAGCTACCCAGAATAGCACTATATGACAGGGACCTGAACTGTCATCTTCATTAGGATAAAACCTCGCACTCTGTGTGAATTAGTTCAGTCACCTAGTGGTGGCTGTAATTCAGAGTAAAAGAGAGGCTCACAACCATTAGACAAATTTATGACGAGTCTTTGTCATACCAGGTATAAATCACTGCTCAATTAGTTCAGGAATAAGGAGCAGACTTTACATATGATAAATGAAATAGTGCTACTGTACTCATCTGAAAGTTGTGTAAGTTATTAATAAAACAGCAGTCGAGGGACTCAGCCAACTCCCATTTTATGGGGAAGAAAAAGGACATAACCAGCGTTGGGGTCATGACAGTATGAGGCTTCACAGAGTGACAGCCCCGGCCTATGCCACGCACTTCGTGTCTTGCATGGAGTACAGACCCAGTATGTGCTCAAACTTTAAACACAGAGGAAAATATTCTTTCTGAAGAAAGCACTCTTCTGTCTGGAACTGCAAAGCAGCAGGTATAGATCTTCCCTCCTCCCTGTCCAACAGTCTCCACTAGCAGGCCGCACGTGGCCGCTGAGTGTGGTGGGCAGACTGATTTACATTGTGTTTAATTTTAATTACTTTAAATTTAAAAATGAGTATTTGAAACACTACTGAAAAGCTTGTAGCATGTTTAGAGCAATGTAATTATACCCATCTACTTTTCAACTGTAAATTATATGAATTCTAAATACAAAATTTTTTTCAAAGAAAATTGAGTACCTGAATTTATATATGCGATAAGTATATAATATTCTTGGGATTTTGGAGATCAATTTAAAAAGTGGAATATAAAATACTTCACTGACAATTTTAAGTTGATTACATGTGGAAATGATGATGTTTTGGACATGGTCACAGGCTGAGTTACGTGAGCCCGAATTCCTATGCTGAATGAAGACTGTCCTGCAGCAACTCAGAGTCAGGCTGAGGTTGGAGCCGAGTCTTTGGAGAGCTGAAGTGAGGCTGAGTCCGGCCCTCACCCAACATGGCTGCCCTGTGCTGTGGAAGACAGGAGCCCAGACAGACGCACAGGCGGGAAGACCACGGAACCGCGCAGAAGGGAGGCACCGGCCAGCCCAGGACAGAGGCCTCAGAGAAAACAGCCCTGCTCACAGCCTGGCCATGGACCTGCTGCTCACCTCCAAAACTAGGGGAAAATCAACTCCTGTCATTTGAACCAGCGAGTCTCTGGTACTTTGTTAAGGTAGCCCTGGTGGACTAAGGCAGGTAACTCATTCAAATTAACTTCACCTATTTTGTTTCTACCTTAAAAAAAACATCGCTAATGAGCAAACTTACAGTTAGAACGTGTGCAGTATGTGTTTCTGTCGGTGATCTGCTGACAGTGCAACCACAGAGTCTGATACGGCGAGGGAAAGGAGGGCTGAGTAGAGAGCCAGTCTCACCAGGTTGTGGCCTGCACATTGTGACCTTCCTGCCTCAGCTCCCCATGCTGGCATTACAGGAGTGTGCCAGGAGCACACTTATGTACTTATGAGCTACTACGTACTCTCTGTGTACGTCACTGTGTATGCTGCTTTTTTAAAACAATGAAAATGTGCATAAAAGATAACACAGCATAGCATTCAGGAGGCTGTCACAGGCCATCATGAATGCAAGGCCAGCTCTCAAAACACTGAAAACAAAAAAGAGAGGGAGAAATATGTACACCGATGGTTAGCAAAATACTAAAACACTGTAAATAAACTGGAATATTTTTTCTTCATTGCTTTATATATATGAACTATGACCCTGTCTTTCTCCCCCCACCAAATCTGAGTGGGTTTAAGTATCTCTGCCTTAAAAATTCAAGTTCCTACCCCTATAACTTCTCTGAACAAACATCTCCTGAATTTAGGAAAACAATATATTGTGACAGTTAGGGGTACAAGCTGTGAAATCTTCTGAAAAGCCAAAGCTAGCACTCGGACATGGTGGTGCACTCCTGTAATCCCAGCACTCAGGAGGCTGAGGCAGAGGATCGTCCCAAGTTTGAGGCCAGCCTTGGTACATAGTGAGTTCCAGGTCAGCCTGAACGAGCTAGAAACGCTGCATGACTCGGCAGTGCAGTACCTGGCGACTGATGTTGGCCGGTGTGAACTGGTTGAGGACGGGCTGCAGGCCTGTGGCGTCCGCCGCTGTCCTGTAATCCAGTCGGTACTCCATAAAAATAGTGATGGGAGTGAGTTTGTCTCTAAATTCAGATTCATCCTAGGAAAGGAAAGGCAAATTAAAGATGACATCGATTTAATCAATCCAGGGAAATCCACAGCACAAGCCCCAAGCTAGCTGGGCTTGTCTCTTGAAAGGCCTTTGGTTCTTCCAAAGCAGGAAACAGCATCATGTACATGCTGTACGAGCAGAATCTTGGAAAGGCGTATTGTCACCCAGTGAGAACTTTTAAAGAGTCTTTGTTTTATGACGCAATAAGCTCCTCACATAAAGTGCGTGGTGCAGGCTAATGAAATGGGCATGAACACCCGAGGACCTGCAGTGACCCCGACAGGCCCACCCACCACGCGGCCCCTCCCGCCCCCCCTGCACCCTTCTCAGGACTGCTGAGCCTTAGCGCTATCATTCCCTTGCTGTCTTTCTTTCTTTTTTCCCAAAAGTCATCTTTACTGTCTTCACTAAGCATTAATATACAAAACCACTGTAAGTTTTCATCTGAGGAAAATGTGCAGAGGTGCAGCACCTATTCAAGCTCTAAGTCAAGCATCTGCACAGAAAAAGTTACCTTAATTTAACTTTTTTCAAGTTTACCTACCGCTCCTTAAATACTCTGATTTCTATACTGGACAAAACACAGCATGTGCATTTGTGCAAATCACCTTTGAAAACACTGGATGGCTTTAAAGTAACCAGCTGCTTCTCTAGCCTAAGTTAATAGTGCTTTTCCATCATCATCTATTTCAGCTAGTTTAGTTCCAGCAACACACCCCAGAGGTTCAGGAGATACAACTAAACTATCCTGCAGCAAGCAGGTATTAGGTACGAAGAGATTATTAAAGCAACTTGATTTCTGGGGATCTTGGTAAAGACAGTGAACGTTAGTCTAAGTCAGACAAGATCTGCGGGGCTTCCCTTTCCCTTTGCTTTTCTACGATGTCATTTTGGGAGATAAAGTCTTAGATGCCATATGCGCCCCTACACGGTTAATCTTTCCTTTCTCATTGGTGGGGCCAGCTGTCTGGTAAATCCTCTGTGTACGTCAGTCAACAATCTGCTTTTCAGGCTGCGTTCTCCTCTCTCATCTGGAATGGGGGTAGGCTGCGTTTGCTTTCTGTTGGACCCTCGTGTTACAACACCTGTGCTCTTGCTGACAGCTGCCATTAAACGTTCTGTAGGCAATACTGCAAGGTGGCTGCTTCCTGTCCAAGGATATTTCAGCTGTCTGGGGGGAGCTTATGCACCTAGAAGCACTGCTGCAGTGATTATCTTATACACAGTGACAAGATGTGTCACCTCTACCTCCCCAGTTACCTTCTGGTCTTCCGAACCACTTACACAACCATCAGCAGTGTGTCAGACTGCCATGATTTCTAGAACAATTAACAGCTATAGATGACTCTGTTTACATTTAAAATTCTATATCCTTATAGTTATAATGTTGTCTTTGTTTCTTAAGTTGTGAAGACTTATTTAATTTC
>PVIR01000303.1:80751-200099 GCA_004026965.1 Petromus typicus
ACAATCCTCCTGCCTCTGCCTCCCGAGTGCTGGGATTACAGGCGTGAGCCACCACGCCCGGCACTGTGGTATGTGGTACTGGTTGCTGCTGGATGTGAGTCTCCACACCCAGTATTGTTATGTGGTTACTGGGGAATCGAACCCGGGCCCTTGCGCTTGCAAGACAGGCGCCGGAACCACTGAGCTAACTCCCCGGCCCCCAAGTGCTATGAATTCTTATGTCACAGAAGAGCTGGGAATTTTTTTAGTTTTTCTGTTTTTTGAAGAGTTTAACATCAGAAATGTATCGTAAGCCTGTAACCCCTACACACACACACACACCCTGGCCTGGGCTTCCTCTGGGTAAAGATTTTTAACAATAATTCAATTATTTAAAATGATTGTTGGATAATCCAGGCTTTGCATTTTCTCTCATGGCAGTTGTATTCTTTTTGCCTCAGAATTTCTGCCTCCATTTTCCTATATATTTGCTCAAGATTATTCATTATTCCTGATATTATTATTATTATTATTTATTTTATCCTTCTTTATCCACAGTTAGTTTTGTCCCTTTCGAATTCTAAGTTTTGTGAGGAATTTTTTGTTCTTTTCTTCATTTTTAATCAACCAGGCATTCACATCATTGAAGGAAATACATTTATCTTTTTCTCCCCTTTACTGAGTTTACATTTGTCTTTAATTCGGCTTCTCTGACTTTCATAGAACGTTACGGGTCTCATTTCCACACTGCAAATGCCAGATTTTTCTCCAGTCCACTTCTGGTTGGTGCTTTTCACTTTGGTGAAATACCAGTTTAGCAGAGGGGGAAGTAATTCCGATAATAACGGAGCAGAAAGCGCCTCTTACCCGCAGATAGGCCAGCAGCTCCTCACATTGCTTCTGGCCGCCCCGGGAGACCGTCATGTTCTTGGAGTGGCCCGGGGATCTGTTATGGAGAAACAGCGCTCTGCGGACAGCTCCTTTGTGCTTGAGTTTGTCCAAGAGAAGCTCCACCTGAAAGTCTACACAGAGCAAAGGATTTATAACCAATATATCCTTGTCCAGGGCAGCTAGCTTTCATGTGAACAGATACTTTTCTTTCCAACCAATAACCTGCTGCTTCGTCAGGCTTAAATGTAGTATCGAGATGGTACCATATGAATTCTAAATAAATACTTAAAAATAAATCCGACTCTTCCCAAAGTAATACCTGTAACCCTATACGATGCTTGTAAAAAAATAGCAGATGAAAAATTGTGGAAGCTGGAAAATTTCATGTAAGTGGAGGTACGGAGGAAGCCCAAAAGGTGGAAAATAAGTGAGTGAAGCTTCCCCGTGGGGCGGAGGGCAGATGTGGAGTCCAATCCCCAGAGAAAACACGGCCTTCTCCCCTGAGTCCAAGTGGCGAGGCTGGCAACTCCGCTGATGGAAGTGTGATTATGCACCAGTATCATCACCCCAACACAAGGGAAGACGGACACAGCGTCACTCACAGCCCTTTTACCACAATGAATTGCCGGAAGCAAGGGACACCTGGGGCATCAGGGTTTCACGGACCATTCACAAGTAAATGTGCAGTCAAGAGTCTTCAGCACTAGCTGGGTTCTGTGGCACAGGCCTGTAATCCTAGCTATTCATGAGGCTGAGGTGGGAGGATCGGAAATTCATGGCCAACACTGGGAACTCAGCAAGACTTTTTCTCAAAATGAAAAATAAGAAGCACTGGGATGCAGCTCTGTGGAGTGCTTGTTTGGCATGTGTTAGACCTTGTGTTCAGCCCTCGGTACTGCCCAACAGCCAGAGAGCTCAAAGTGCAGCTATCAGGATGAAGGCCTTCTAAGACTAGTTCTTTACGGGCCGGGGAGTTAGCTCAGTGGTTCCGGCGCCTGTCTCGCAAGCGCCAGGACCCGGGTTCGATTCCCCGGTAACCACATAACAAGACCCACACCCAGCAGCAACCAGTACCACATACCACAGTGCCGGGCGTGGTGGCTCACGCCTGTAATCCCAGCACTCGGGAGGCAGAGGCAGGAGGATTGTGATGTGAGTTGGAGGCTGAGCTCAGGGCCAGCCTGAACCACAAAGCGAGACCCTGTCTCCAAAAACCTAAAAAAAAAAGACTAGTTCTTTACACAGTTTCTTACAAAGAGCCTGGAGTAAAGATTCTTGAGACCCTAATTTCTCTGACTGTTGCCCTTCAGTTCAAACTCAGGTGAAAACCCAGCTAACTCGGGTCCTGCTCGGCCCTAGTCAGCCATGCTCTCTAGTTTCTCCGGCACATGGCACTGTCCCCCTGGGGCTTCCTGGGGGCCTTTCCTCTGTGGGGGGCCCGGGCCCCAGGGACCCTCTGGTCCGTCCTCTGAAGCACCTGTCACCGTCCAACACAGGACAGACCCTCGTGGTGTAACCTGCCACCACGCTGTGCTCAGGGCAGGGGGGTGGGAACACGTGCCGTGTGATCAAAACCCCTCTGCGTCCTCTCACGCCTTTGCCCCTGGGTCTCCGTGGCTACAGGAAAAGTGACCCCTGCCCACATTCCTGTCCCGAGCACCACTGACTGGTGGCCCCCAAAGTCAGCAGACACGCCCTTCTGTGGGGCTGTTTTGCTCATGTTCATTCATAAATGTGCCAATTCTGAAGTGGCTCAAGAGCTATCCAAGAAAGCAGTTACGGCGCCATCTCCAATGTCTCTGAATATAAACATTCAAACATTTCTTCACATTTAATGTAACATCCATTAAAAACAACAATAACACTTTGAGACACTATCCAAATAGCCTAAAACTGTTGTTCTCATTTCTTTTTTTATTCTGAAACAGACTATCACCATGTAACCCAGGCTGGCTTCCAACGGAGATCCTCCAGCCCCAGCCTTTCAAGCGCTGGGATTAGGACATATACTGCATCGCCATGCTCAACTCGAAAACATTTCTCTAAGTGTTACACATACAGCAGCGTTAAAATAGTACGTTTTTTCATGGGATACTTACTAAGCTTCCTCGGAAGTACTCCTTTGCCATCTGCCTTTAAGCAGAATCTGACATTAAAACTGTAAGAAAAATTTTAAAAATATGTAAGTTCTACAATGCAGTTTAGATATATTTTATATACCACCCCAATATCACATGTCCCCAGTGTCATGTCTGTGGAGGGCCAGGCTAGGAACTATCCTCAGCCCCCATGGATATGACAGCGGTCTCCATTCCCTTAATAAAATGCTGTAGTGTCTGCACAGATTCCACGGATGTCTTCCCACGTCCATTGGCTCGTCTTGAGGTCGCTGATAACAACACAGTGTAAATGCTGCACTGCACTGTCTGTATTGAATAATGGCAATAAAAGAAAGTCTGTGTGCATGGGACAGACGCAGGGTGTCTGTGTATTTACAGACACGTGAGCTAATGCAGTGCTCACTGAAACCTCAGCTCAGGGGTGGCGTGCAAGGCCTTTGTCTTAAGAGCACGAAACCATCGAGGCTGATCTCACGCACCCTTTAGTAAGTTAACACTTGTTTCTTTTCCTGAGGAGACAATAAAAGGAATCTCCCAAGCCCCTGCCGAGTGCTAAACCTGTTGGTAACTGAAATGAGGACCATGACAGCTTAGATTGGAAATAAGGCCTCATTTAGTAATACGATCCGCTGAGGTGTCACTGGACATGCTCCTCTCAAGAAGGGTTTTCTACAAGTTCTTCACAGGTCACGGAGTCAGTGTAACAGGCCACATTCTTAGAAAAATTAATACAGTGGATGTAAGTGTTGTGTTTAGTGAATTGTGGTGAAAGTGAATTTCTTATTGGGCACCACAGTCAAAAGTTACCTGGAAGCTGCTCCTGTAATTAACAACACACTCTAGGCCTTCGGATTATTAGCGTAACCTGAGTGCATTACTGACACCTTCACATGTAGGTGAATGAAGGAAGAAAAGCGATAAAACTGACAGTCAAAAGCCTGAAGACGACTTCACTGCCAATCAACAAAAACCAAGAGCAAACGGGACTGAATGTTTCAATAACCCAATAAAAATTACAAAATGTTAATGGCTGTAATAACTCAAGAGCAAAATTGGGAAAAATATCCTTCCTTAGCTCTTTTGAAAGAAAATAGTCTTGGTTACCAGGTCCTCATCAGCTGTAAACTCTCTGTGATATTTTATGAAGAGTATGGTGTCTCCCGAAGTAGAGTACTCTTGATGATTTTAATAGTCAAGAGTTTCAGTAGTTAATCTTATATTCATTCCAACATACATGAGAAAGATACTGGCTTCTCTGTTGTTTTTAAAATATTTTGAACATGAGTCAATTTAAAGAAAACTCAAGGAGATATACAGAGAATAAAAATACAGAGAATAAAAAAATCATGAAAGTAGCACACACGACAGAAACTTAAACAACATTGTAGAGAAGAATTCAGATGCTGGAGTTAGGGATAAATTAGCAAAGGAACAAGTAAAAAGCCATAGAGCTAGCAGAAGGTAATTTTTCAATCAGCTCTTCATAGATACGAAATCTGAAAAGGGTCATATCTTTTTAATATTTATATGTTCAAAGGTGTATTTAGGATTAAATATAAAAAGTTCTGAAAACTTTTCCTTCTTTTTGAATCAACTCATAATTCTTTAAAGAGAGCTTTTATGCTAACTCCTTAGCTTGTTTCTAGAGCCTTCTAGATTTCTACAAGAGAACAAAGTAGATTTACAGAAACTGTGTATCGGTATTTCAGCCCTTACATGATGGAACTAATATTCACAGTTACAATGATCACTGTACAAATATTCTTACCAAGAAACTTTGAGACCTGTCCCGGGGAATGGGCAAGTTTTGTTGTCCTGATTTAAAATGCTGGGCGACACTTCGAGGCCAGCATTTACCGTGATAACTGGTCTGGCCCTAGATTTAAAAAAGAAAAAGAAAGAAAAAGAAAACTATTGTAAAAAATTAGATTGATACAGCTGAGCATGTTAGGTTCACCGCAGATGTGATACAACGACTGCTGAAACTCTGTAGCAGCGGGCCGGGGATTTAGCTCAGTGGTTCCAGCGCCTGTCTTGCAAGTGCAAGGGCCCGGGTTCGATCCTGGGCGTGGAGACCCATGCCCAGCAGCAACCAGTGGCACATACCACAGTGCTGGGCGTGGTGGCTCACGTCTGTAATCCCAGCACTCGGGAGGCAGAGGCAGGAGGATTGCTGTGATGTGAGTTTGAGGCTGAGCTCAGGGCCAGCCTGAACTACAAAGGCTGGACCCTGTCTCAAAAAACCTTAAAAAAAAAAAAGAAACTCTGTAGCAACAAAAACAATAAGCAGCTAAACGTAAGCGGACTGACCATGGCCGCTTGCCCAGAGGTGTCCTAATTTCAGACAGAAAGTCCTGTGTCCTGGGAAGTCACTCAGTTCCAGGCAAAAAGGGAACCAGGCCGGGCTGTCTGAGCTCAGAAGCAAAAACCAGAAGGTTAAATGGGCTGTGATGTCACATCTCCTTCCAACACACTGTGGACGGTGGGAAATCAAACAACCTGGGCTGTCATTAAATTCTAAGATGCGTCCAAGTTACAAGGAAAGTGCCTGCTGACATATATGCATATACAAACATGGTGTAGGTGATGTCCAGGCCATCTCTGGTAGAACATACTAATGAACTGGTCTAAAAAATACTTATCTATTGGATGTTCTTTTTATATTCTTTCAATATTTACCATGGGACTATAACTTCACTGACAGTAATTTTATTACTTTATTTTATATGTTTTGTTTTGTTTTGTTTTGTTTTCTTGAGAGAGAGTCTCACTATGCAGCCCGGGCTAGCCTCAAACTCACTCTGGCCTCAGCCTCTTGCATGCTGTGAGCCAGCTAGTAACAGCAATTTTTAAAACTAAAACAATACATTAAAATACAGGTTGAACATTTACAGTGCAAAATGCTCTGACAGTCGCAAATCTGACCCTTTTTAAGCACCAACAGAACATTTCAGATTCTGAGTCTCTTCCGGTTTACAGGTTAGTCATGCTAAACTGGTAAAGCCCGTGTAAATATTCCCAAATCCGAAAAACTCCAAAATCTGACATACTTCTGGTCAGAAGCACTTTAGGTAAGAGATACTCAACCTGTCAATATAGTTTTTCACAGTTCAAATGCATAAGTTTAAATCCTATACAAAAAGATAGTGGGCTCAGGTCAACAGACCAATTTGGCAACAAGAAGTCCCAGAAATCTGAAAGTACACATGTTCTCCCATGGCGACAACTGTGTTGACCCAACACAGATACTATTTCCCAGCACCGATGTTAGTTTTCTTGCTAGGTATAAACTCAGTCGACAGAAATGTAAACATCTTAATCCACGTGCAATACCAGGGGACATTCCAAGGCACGTGGAATCACTGAGATACACAGAACCAGGAACCCATGTGCAGCTGGGAACCAAGATGTATGAATCTGTACACATTGCTCCAATAAAACATCCCCTTTGCGGTTCATTACGCACTGGCTCCTGTGGTCACAGAACAGTGAAGGCACAGCACCAGTTACCAAGTTGATTTCCTTCCTCCTACAGAAAATATAAACCCAAACACTTCCTTCTCTTTCCTTGCTGGACTGAACCCAGGGCCTCGTGCACGCTGGTGAGTGTGCTGCCACTATGCTGTCCCCACCCATGCAGCTTTAAAGAGATTAAAAACGTAGGAAGAGAGATTTGAAAACACAAGAGAATGTCTTGGGACAAAATTTAAAACATAACAAATGAAGTTTCTGCATGGTTTTCGAAATAAAAACGCTACATTCTTCTCCCTCTGCGATCTCCTTGTATAAAAGTACTATCTTCCTATAGCAAATCTTACATCAAGAAAATTAAACTGCAATTTGAACACCAACACTTAACTTAAAAACTTCCAAATAATTCAGGGTATTCCTAGATCACAGTAGACTACGGACCATACCTGTATAAGACAGCTCGATCCACACCGAAAGCTCCCACAATTAGGTCTTAGAGAGAAAGCGGAAAAACATGTTAATACATTCACTGTATGTAAAAAAGATTGAAACACATTTTTAAAACTGAAAGGTCATAAAATGGTACAGGTGAGCTAAAATATTCCACATAAGTAACTAACTCCCAGGAGTGGGACCTTCCTCTACACAGGGAGGACTCAGTGAAAGGAGTGTCTATCCCCTGAGGGAGGAAGCTTTGAGGGTGCCTGTGGACTTTATGATTCCATGGTAAGGTTTCTTTTTTATCCCTTTCTCTCTTGTTTCAAAAACAAAACCAAATTAAAACGCACCCATGTTTACAGAAGCTTAGTTTGGAATCCTGGAAATCTTGGAAACAATCAAAATGTCCATCAACTGGAGTCTGGATAAAGAAGATATGGTTCTTTTATAGAATGGAGTATTACTATGCCATAAAATGATAAGATTGAGTCATTTATACTCAAATAATGTACCTTCAAGATGTCCTCATAAATGAATAAATAGGTCACAGAAGTATAAATACTGTATCTTTGCTCTGGTATAAGAAAATGAAGATGTAAGTGAGTTCTAGTATAAAGAGCAGATATTATAAAATAGAAAATATTTAAAAGGAAATAGGTATATGGGTAAATAATGAGGGGAAAAAGAATGTGATAGTAATAAAAAAAGGAAACAAAGCTTATTTATACAGGAGGTAAGGGGTTGCAGGGTGGGTGGGGTAATGGGAAAAAATGAGAATTAAGTCGTGTCATATACTGGAACAAATTCTCAATGTTGAATGCGATGATGATGTGTATATATAATGTACTAATAAAGATTTGAATTTGTAAAAAAGCATAGACAGCTACGTTGACTGGGACATCAGACAGCATTTGAATCAGCAAGAGTCAAATGCATCAGCTTTTATATGGAACTGGTACAGATGTTGTGTGGACTCAGACGAGAACAGAACAGAACAGCATCTCAGCACACAGCCCAGGTACACGAGAGGAAGCTCTCTCAAGGCAGGAAGGTGTGTGAGAAAACATAGACAGGCAAGAACAAATAAAAAGGTTAAACTTCCTTATGCCCCTTATGACAATATAAAATGTCACTAAATGGAAATGTGCACATATAGTTAAATATTTGAAGCAAGTTTTAACAAAAATAAGAAACAGAAAAGATGCTCACATTTCAACAAAGACATAAAAAATCATAAAAATATAGAAATAAAAATGCCTCCCTACACTTATAAGCAAAAATGTTAACTGAATGAAAATACTATTGTCTACCTATTTTACAGTCAAAATTACTTTTTAAAAAGTTGTAGTATGGGAAAATGATCACATATTTATTGGTAGTGAATGCTTTAAAAAGTCATCAAAGACAGTTCTGAGGAGGACATGGCTTTATAACCTGACCAGGAGCACCAACAGCCTCTAAAGGAACAGTGCACACTTCTGATACAGCAGTTTTAGAGCTTCTTCCTACGGAGCTGGGTGTGGGGGTGCAGGTCTCCCTGGGCCCCAGCTTGGAGGCTGAGGCAGAAGGATCACTGAAAGTTTGCAGCCAAGTTAGACTACACACCGAGTTCAAGGCCAGCCTCAAAAACCACACACAAAGAATGTTCTCAAGAAATATTCAGAGATGGCAGTAGAATTACACATAAAGACACAAATGCCAAAAAGGTAAAAAGAAGACCCGGGTACTTGTTAGAATGAATGGGATATTAAATATTTATGTCTTTTAAAAAGTAACAAAGTAGGGAGATGTTCCTGATGATTTAAGTGAAAAAATATGTAATAAGTGGGGCGTAAAGACTGATCCTTTGTTTTTAAAATGTGAACACACATAATAAAATGAATATGGAAAAAAGATTAGAAAGATATATTCTGCTATATTTTCTAAAAGTTGTTATATTACTTTCACACCAGAAAAACTGAAACCACATCAACTTATAGCAGAGAAGAAAATTCGTGTCTTATTTCAAGAAGCACTGAGCTATTTACTTGGATAACAAAGACCACCTGAGTTTTCTAACTTGAATTTCCCGTCTACTGAGGCCCCATCGCAAACCGGGGCCAAGTCACACCTCCGAGTTTCTTCCCACATTTGGAAAATGGTCTCAGAGTGAATGAACGTGGGCTTTCCTACAGCTTTCCCAGGAGAAGTAAATGAAATATGAATTTTTAAAACATGATTTTAAAGCGTGATAGTCTAATCCGGAGTGGGCAAGCCTTTTTAGAGTCGAGCACCCCGACTGCAGCCGGAGTCCACGCCGCAGTTAGACCCGAACCCAGAGGCTTTGGTTTAAGAAGAATGACTCTACGTTAATATCTTTTGTTTTAAAAACAGCAACAATAACACAGTAACGCGTGTGCCACAGGTCCCAGTAAGGCCTGCTCGGTAAAAATTTGAGGTCATCAAAAACAAAGTCTAACATTTCAGAACTGAGGGCGGACACACAGGGCCCCACACCCCTGCGGGGGAGAGGACAGAGTCCTCGAAATATGTCAGTACATGAGACGTCGCACGGAAGGCGCCCGGGCTAGCGCCCGAGACAGGACAGACGCGCGCACCTGGGTAGCCGTTGCGGTCGATGTCGGTGGCGCCCTTGAGCGCGTAGCCGAAGCTGGGCGGCATGCTCCGCGCGGCCCACTGCCCGGCCAGGGTCTGCGACGGCGCGGGGTTCAGGCCGGCCGCGCGCCCGTTGAAGATGTACACAAGGCCCTTCATGTCCTCGCCCCCATAGGGGGCCGCGATGGCGACATCTGCAGAGGGGGCGGAGGAGGGCGAGGACACGGAGCGTTAGCGGAGAGGCCCAGCAGGAGGAGTCTTAGCATGGTGCACAGAACTCTCAGGACTGACTGGTTCCTGCGCCCTGACAATCACTCCAAAGCAACCACCTAATGCAGGGGGCTGCGAGCACAACTATGGAGAAATGACATCAACTCAGGGCTGGGTGCACTGGAGGGGACTCTGCAACAAACCAGCTAGTCCTCTTGGACCTATAGTATTTCATCTTGAACACTGGGGTGCGGGGTCGGCTGTCTGCCCCACAACAGCTCCAGTTCAGAAGGGGAACAAGAGTTCAAAGCCAGCCTGGGACACATCGTGAGACCCTATTTCACAAATCAGAAATTCAAAAATAAAAAGAAACTAGACCACCAGATCAGAAGGTCCCGTCTAGGTCTCTGGGTTTTTGTCAGTGTATTATTTATAACATAGATTTGAATCTTTTCCTGAGCAGAAGTTACGCTGGCTCATACATTTCAAAGTTAGGACTTCATCTTGATTTTGCTCGGTTTACAAAGAAATAGCATCAATAAATAAAGTTGTAAATTCTTCCGTAACATAGAGTCAGAACTGCGGGATCGAGCAGGCCCCTCTTGGGTCGCTGGATAGCATCCTGCTATCCCTCTGTCTTTTGTACACGGAGCAGAGGCCTCCTCTGCCTGCAGCAGTTTGTCCCCCGCCGTCGTACGTTCTCTGGTCCTCTCTCAATCACCTCGCCTTGTTTTTGTTTTGTGACACAGGGTCTCCCTTTGTAGTTCAGGCTGGCCTTGAACTTGCAGCAATCCTCCCACCAGTGAGTTTCTCACACTGTGCTCATCACCGCCTAAGCGTGCTTTCTTGCATGTGCACCCGGCCCTGAGATGGCTCTGACTCAGCCTCCTGCTTCCTGCTCCAGCTCCAGGCAGTGTTTGTTCTCTGCATGCAGGGGCGAGGTCGAAGCATGCACTTTCTTTTAAAAACCAGTTTTAAATTAAAGGACTGCAGAGAAGCAATGATTAGCTTTATGGCTTGTTCCTGGCCCTCCACTCCGTTCATACTAAAACAACAGAGCTGTGTGGCAGAGCTCTCCTGGTTGAGCGCAGGGAGAACCACGCACCAGGAATGCACCATTCACACACATCCCCTCGGGTAATTCGCTGAACACTCACCCTAAGACCAAAGCAGAACCCCTGGGAAATCACCCACACCGTCTATGTTATCCACTCCGAAATTAACAGCTGTGTGTGAAACTCTAAAACAACAACTGTTGCGTGTATTTGTCATGTGGGCCGACAACACATCATAAAAATATAAAAAGCAGGATGAGATCACTGACTGGGCCCCAGCATCAAGGACACACTGGAAACCAGGCGTGGCGGCTCACGCCAGTAATGCCAGCCCTCAGCACTCAGGAGGCCGAGTGAGGAGGATTTCTGCTACGTAGTGAGCTCAGGGCCAGCCTGAACTACAAAGCAAGACCCTGTCTCAACAAAACTAAAATTAAAAAAAAAAAAGAGCACTCTGGAAGTGGCCACAGATGCATCCAGACTTTCCCAGAAACACTGGGCGACCGGGCCTGGCCCTCCTGCAAGGAGACCTCCCTGCCTCGCACAGCCAGAGTCCCGCACAGCCCACGTTTTCCAGGCACGTCTGTCAGTCACCCTTCAGCAGTGGTCCGGTTCGCTCTACAGCATTTCCGCTCTGCAGCTCCATTTGATTTGCGTCACACTCTCCCAATGACAAAAGTCTTTAAATCTCTCTGAAACCCTCCTCGTGTCTCAGCTACAACTGTCCACGAGGCAAGTCTGCGCTCCACAGCTAGGCGACCACTCTCTGGACGTGGGTCACCTGTGTTTACAAAGGTTTTTGCTTAACAACTGCCCTGTACATCTCAAGGGTGCATATCCCTGTATGTTACTGGTCACACAGCCGAACCAACAATTCATTTCTCCATTCTGTGATCTCTATTAATGTCTTCTTTACAAAATCTTGGGAATCTATGTTTCATGCCTCTAAAAACAGTCATACTGTGAATGTCAGCGTTGTTTTTTAAAGGTTTCGGTTACGGCTGAGGTCTCATCACCCCCCCACAGCCCTGTGCAGTCCTAGCTGGGGCCCTTCAGAGGCAGCTGGGCCCAGTGTGTGACTGAGCACAGTGCGATGCTGGACTACGGGTGGGTGTTCACCACGTCAGACCACTGATCGTCTGGCCCCACCCTATTCCTGGCAGGGTGGACACAACCTAAAGAGCCTTGTCTTTCTTTGCTGACCCCATGGACTTTCTCCTCTGTGACACCCCTCTGGCCACGCTGCCTTGGAGCCAGCTGTTCTGGATTGAAACCTCTACAAACCGTGAGCTAAATAAACATTTCCTCCCTTAACTTGTGAGTGTTGTCTATTTTGTCACAGCAACAAGGAAAGTACCTAAGACAATTTCTGTATCCCTGGAAATAGGTCTGTGATAAAACAGTGGGTTTGTGCCATTGACAAGTTCCCATGGGGAAACATATAAGTATACTCAGCACGTCTTATCTACACTAAGTTATGCTTTTTAAAAAGCCACAGTGTATGCCTATATTCCCGGCACAAGGGAGGCTGAGGCAGTAGGATCTCAAGACAACCTTGGGCAGTTTTGTCAGATTCTGTCTCAAAATAAAAAATAAAAAGATCTTGGCATACGAGATCTTACTTAGCAAGAGTTAGGCCTGGGCTCAGTTCCTTGTAATGAAACAAAGAACTCTAGCAGCTGGCTCAGCGATGCCTTTCCAACCAGTCTGGAAGCATCTTGGGCACCTGTGCTGCAGGGACAGTAGAGGGCGCTGTCGCCCACCAACTCCAGCTAGCACTGGCCTCTCTGAGAGCGTCTCAGAAAACAGTTCCTAAGTAACACCAGTAATTTCTGAGAACCGACTTTTTAAAAATATTTGCTCTGATGTTTAAGGGGGAAAAAAGTGAGCTCTGTTTAAATCTGGTGTCAGTTGGGGAGAGCGCATATTTCCAGGAAGCAGGCTTTGCTGCTAAATTTCTTTTCTTCTCATGCCCAGAGGTAGAACCGAGGGCCTTCACACTGAGCTCCACCCCTAGGCAGGGGGAAAATCTGAAATCCTCCTGCCTCCGCCTCCCAGAGTGCTGGGATCACAGCCCGTGCCCGCACGCCCGGCTCCCGGAGCACTTCCACAGCTGGGGTGTGTCTGGCTGCTTCAGATGCCAAAGGAATCCGCGGCTCTGCGTTGACCGGACCTCACCGTTGAAGCCATCCTGGTCCAGGTCCCCCAGGGGTGCGATGGCGCTGCCAAAGCGTGCGAAGACCTCGAAGCCCGTCAGCTTGGCGGTCTGGAAGGCCCCGGCCGCCGTCTGCAGCGACAGCGACACCTGGCCCACCTCCTGCAGCTTCCCATCCGAGCCACGGTCCATGAAGAGCGGCGCCCCAATGAGCACATCTGCGAGGCTGGGAGCAGAAGTCAGCCAGGTTGGACTCGGTCTACTCCTCACCTTCCCGCTGACTCAGTTTCCCTCTCTGTGCTCTCCTGGCACAAAACGATGCCCACGAATTGTACTTCCAAGCCAAGCTTTCCCTTGGCACCCGCACAAAACTACAGGTGACACAGAAAAGAGCTATTTCCTAAGTCCCAGAGGTTATCAACGTTCGGATTCTGGCTGCCTACCAGGCTACCTAAGCACAAAGGAGACACAAGAAGGGGACGAAGAAACAAGGGAAACTGCTTGGCTCATGAACATAGAGGGATGGATTCTACAAACATTTTTAAAAAACTTACCCGTCCCCGTTCACATCAGTGGCAGCCACGGAAAAGCCGAAGTACGCAGCCATCTACGAAAGAGATGAGAGAAATGTCCCGCTGGGCCAGGACAGTGGAGACGGCTGCCTCGGCCATGGGCAAGGTGGGGACCTGCACCCCCGGTCCCAGGCCATCTGCTCCATTCTGCCTGAACTGAGACGACCGCAGAACCCACCTCTCCTATCTTCCTACATTTATGACCAGCGAAATGTCGCACACAGATCACTATGCGAGGCCCAGCGCAGCTGCTCCTCCCCAGCCAGACCACGGTCCCCTCCTCACCCTCCACACTGGAGGATGCAGGGACCGAGACGGGGCAGCTGGTTTGTGTGCTGGGGATGAACGCAGGGCCTGTGCAGAGCTGCTCCATGCTGGTTACACGCACACTCACAGACACACAACGGATCATACACCACAGTCTGATGGATCTGAGGCTTTTACACTTTGCATCCTGCTCCGGGAAGCCAGGAGGGCAGGTCTGAAGGCTTACCTGCTCACCAGTGAAATTGTGTAAGGAGGACATATTTTTCCCATCATAAATATAAACCTGCAAAGGAAAAACAGTACCTGAGAGGCAGACAAACAGCAGAAGGCCAGAGCTTTTGGAAACATTCTTAAATCCTCCTACCATTCCCAAAGTCCTCGCTGCTCTTGGAACTCCTGAAACGAAGTCTGAAAAAGAGACATAAAACTTCCTTACTCATTTTTAAGACCAACACCAGAAACAACGGCGTAAGTGGCTGTCTGAGCTCTAACTTTCATTATTACCTCGGGTGAAAATTTAAGAGATTTTTTAAAACTCTCACAGTCTAAAATAAATAGCCCTAGCATTTTAAACTATAAAAACAAAATTTACAACAGTATTATTCTCGAGGATTAAGTATATGCAAACGATCCCTCAAGTCAGCTAAAGAAGACAGATAAGATGATAGATATCTAGGAACTGGCAAACTGTATGTATAGTAATATAAATAATATAAGGCCGAGTGAAACGGGGAGGAGGTTGCTGGGGCAGAGAAACGTTATCAAGGTCGGGCGAGGCCTGAGCTTGCCGTGGGGCGCTCCGAGGCAGAAAGGATGCACTGAGACACTATCGGGAAACGGACGCGCGTTGAGACACGAAGCTCGGGAAAATACCGACTGAAAAACTGGAGGCAAGGGAAAGCCGGCGGAAGGAGGGGGGGGCTGGGATCTTGCAGCTGAGAAGCGGGGAGCGCAGGAGGGGGAAGGGGGGCGGGGAAAGGGATGGAGAAAATGAGAGGTCGTGTCAGCTATGGTACATACTCTCAATATCGACTGGGATCACAATGTATATATGAAATGTGCCAATAAAGTGAACTGAAAACCAAAAAATATAGGAGAGAAGGGACGCAGAGGGCAGGGTGACAGCTGCACAGAGGCCGGCCACGCATCGTGCACTAACCGCAGGCACCTGGGCCTCCCGAGCGCGGATGCAGTCACAGCCCCACAGCGGCCGGAGGATGGTGCTACCCAGCCCTCGGGTGGCTCGCCCTCCCGCCTCTGCACCACAACCCAGCCTCCTTGGCAGGCTCCCAGCTTCAAATGCCTCAAGAACTAAGCGCTTCCTACCGTCGATGCCGTCTCTGTTGAAGTCCCCCACGGCCACCGAGTAACCTGGAAGAGAGACAAAGGGTGGGCTGAGGAGGGGCTTCCGCGGCCGTCTCTCCTATAGCGTGGGCGGCGTTTCGGCCCCTCCGCGTAGCCCACGCTGGATCTAAAGATGATCAATGTTTTTTTCTTTTGAGACGGGCTCTCATTGTGGAGTTCAGGCGGGTCTTTAGCCCCTGTGTAGCCAGGCTGGTCTCAACTTCCTGATGAGCCTCTTGCCTCAGCCTCCTGAGGGCAGGGATGACAAGTATGAGCCAGCACACTCGGCTAGGATGTGCATTTTAAAAGAAATAACTCAATACTCAAGCAAGTCATCGGTATTAGAAAAACATGACTTTTTAAAAACTTTACAGGAGTCTATTGTAACAGGATGAATTTGTCATTCATTAAACAGGGGCAACAGATAACAGATGCCCCCTATTTGAAGCACTGCACTGTTTCTCTTGTGCGCTGTTTCCATAAATCACACGGAGAACTAAAGGCAGAGAACCAGCTTGATAAATACTCCGTGCTCGGCTCACATGGTCTGACTGGCTGGGCTCCAACGACACACAGCAAGGCAGGACGCACAGCGCTTGGGAGGCTGAGGCAGGAGGATCACCATGAGTTTCAGGCCAGCTAGAACTACAAGCAAGACCCTTCTCCAAATCCAAAACCAAAAACAAAAAATCAATTATTAAAATGTAGCATAACCTAAGTGTTGAACAGAACTTTTTGAAAGAGTATATCCCTCATATTAAAAAACAAAATCTTGGTCTATTTCATGTAACAAGGGTTTTTGTCCTACTTAAATTTCTCTATGCAAATTATAAAACAAATAGGGCACAACTCCAGAAAACAAGGCTGGCCTCGGGAGTCACCTACCCAGATAGCTGTCGTCAAACACAGCCTGTGCCGCACGGGTCGCCAGCTGGTTGCTGTATTTGACGCTGTAGACCCGGGGGTCGTACTTAGAGATGATTTCCGCCACCTGGTCCGAAATGAGCTGACCTAAGGGTTACAAAGGAAGATTCACCACAGTGGTGACTCTTGGGGTTGGTACTCACACTTAGTCCATGTGGACAGAAACGTCAAAACAACATGTGCATTAACTTCCAGAGTCAGCATGACAAGGGCTGTTTCCCAATGAAATCCTTACAACCTGAAGATTAACTGATGTAAAGAAGGATCTTTACCTTCAGAGGCAGAGTAAAAGGCTCAGTGTATTGTTTAGAGACAAGGTCTCATTTTGCAGTTCAGGCTGGCCCTGAGCTCATCCTTGAACTCACAGCAATCCTCCTCCTGCCTCTGCCTCCCAGGTGCTGGGATTACAGGCTTGGGCCACCACGCCCGGCATTGATATGTGGTTCTGATTGCTGGTGGACCTGAGTCTCCACACCTGGCATTATTGTATGTGGTTACCAGGGATCAAACTCAGGCCCTTGTGCTTTTAGAACCACTGAACTAAATCCCCGGCCCAGGCTCAGTATATTTTCACCGGCTACTTGAACAGCCTCCTGAAGTAACCTGCCCGAGTCCACTCCTGCTCACAAGCTTAATCACCCAATGGACAGGAAATGCAGGGGGCTCTATACAAGTCAGTGATCACATGCCTGCAACCCACAACGCTGGGAGGCAGAGGCAGGAGGATCGAAAGTTTGAGTCCAGCCTGGGCAACTCAGTGACTTAGTGAGACCCTGCCTCAAAAAGTAACTGTCCCAGCCGGGGAGTTAGCTCAGTGGTTCTGGCGCCTGTCTTGCAAGCGCAAGGGCCCGGGTTCGATTGCCCGGTAACCACATAACAATACTGGGTGTGGAGACCCACACCCAGCAGCAACCAGTACCACATGCCACAGTGCCGGGCGTGGTGGCTCACACCTGTAATCCCAGCACTCGGGAGGCAGAGGCAGGAGGATTGTGATGTGAGTTGGAGGCTGAGCTCAGGGCCAGCCTGAACCACAAAGCGAGACCCTGTCTCAAAAAAAATCAAAAAAAAAAAAAAGTAACTGTCCCATCTCTACCCTCAGGGATCCGTCAAATACCACAGTGTGTCTCCATCTCCAGAGTGTGGGGTAAACAATGCCTCATTTCTGTTACTTTAGAAAGAAATTCATAGGGGCAAAGGGGTTTAGCTCAGTGTTTCTGACGCCTGTCTTGCAAGTGCAAGGATCCAGTTTAGATCCCCGGTAACCACATACAATACTGGGCGTGGAGACTCACTCCCAGCAGCAACCAGCACCACATACCACAGTGCCGGGTGTGGTATGTGATTGGCTCACACCTGTAATCCCTGCACTCGGGAGGCAGAGACAGCAGGATGGCTGTGATGTGGGTTTGAGGCTGAGCTACGGGTCAGCCTGAACTACAAGGTGAGAACCTGTCTCAAAAAAGAAAGAAAGAAATTCATAAAAGGCTAAAAAGCGCATCCCACCTGTCGAGTCACCCTGATAATGTTTTGGGTAATGAATGCTACCGTCATAAAGGCAGGTAACATCCTTGTCAGCAGCACTTTTTGGCAAAAATTAAAATTTCCACACATTAAATAAACTGTGTATCTCCAATAATAGATTAAAGAAAGCAAAGAGTAGCTAAGCAACTGTGGTGGTGCACACCTATAATCCCAGTACCCTAAGAGGCTAAGGCAGCCTCAAGTTCAAACCCCTCTTGGACAATTTAAAGAGATGTTGTCTAAGATAAAAAATAAAAAAGAGACTAGTAATGTGACTCAGCATAGAGGCCCTGGGTTCAATACTCAGGAGTGAAAAGAAAATATGTAAAATAGAGTAATTTGAAAATGTTGCTATGTGCCTGATAAGCCAGGTGAAGCAGAAACACAATGAGCAGGCTGGAGAATATAATCAATGTTCACTCACCTTGCCAGTAAAAGCTACCAGGACCACCGAGAAGTACTCTGTCGGCCTAGACGGAACCACACACAGAGGGACAGACACTTAAAAGCAAGTAGCTCTCAAAGCAGAAATCAATGCTATGAACAAGCAAGACATTTATGCTGTTTCTATCTATCATACGCAAACTAAAGCAACTAAAACTGAACTGCAAACTCAACCAACTCAGTGGCCTTCATCGTATCTTTTCTAAAATAAACACTAAGATGCAAACTTATAATTTGCTCATTTAATATAAATGAAAACTGTTTCTCTAGACCTTGGCTGTTTTTCAAGTCCTAAGCGAAATCCTGGTGCAAAGTATCACTGGCTTATGGGATGGAAAAAGTCTCTTACTTCTTCTGTACATTAGATGTGGACTACACTTTCTTCCTAACAATCATTTTAGAATTTTCTGCCAAAGGAAAACTGTTCTTAACGACTGACAGATCTAGACAGGCATGAAGTATTCGCGTAAATGACACTGACTGACACTTCTCACACCTGTGACAAAAGCATCAGGGTGTCATTTCGGGTGCTTTGCATATGAGCACAGTAATTTGGAAACTTCTTACGGGAATCAATGGAAAGAGTCCCCCCAAATACATATACACCCCTTTCAAAAATTCAACAGTTCCCGGTCCTGGCCATGCAAAAGACCCTTCCACCTCGTCTCTTTGTAAAATAATATTGCTTTTTCAGAAGGGGGTTTTTAAAAAGTAAGAGTTAATTCAGCAATGACTTCCTTATTATGAGTATATTTTTGGGGAAATAGTGCACAGAGAGTCTGAAAGCGTGGGTGTTTTTATTCTGAAATAAGACCTGTCTGAAAATACATTCTGCAAATTTAAATCTAATATTTATTCAGATATTTTATCATTCTTTGTTTGGCCTCCTTCAAGTTTAAGTAATGTAACAGGAAACTGAGACACTTGAAAACCAGTTGTCTAGTGAGGAAAGTTAGTGCTACATATCAGGAACTAGTGCAGAAAAATATTTAATTAAACAAAATTAAAGATAAGACACATTTTCAAAAGCGATAAAAAACTTTATTACTTCCCAGCATCACATGACTTTGGTTTCTGCTGTTTTGATAAATGGATGGCACTCCTCAATTAAATTTTCCAAGAAAGCCATGGTAAACTTTCTAACAAATTCTCCTTTTAATCATTCCATTCATGTTTTTGTAACTTCTCTAGGTGGGATTAATATTCCCAATTTGATATTTAAAATATGCCACAAAATATATGCAAAGTAAAAGTATCTAACATACTTGAGAAAATTTATCTTTGGAAGGACAAATAAAATTTTTACTTTAGAAAAAAAATATTTTAAAAACTATCAACTCCTCCAGGCATGATGAGACATGCCTGTATTCCGAGCTACTTGAGAGGCTGAGGCAGGAGGATCACAAGTTCAGAGCCAACCTAGGACACTGTCAAGGTCTTAACAATTTAAAAAAGAAAAAAGGGCTGAGATTAGCACTATTCCTACAGTGCTTGCCTGTCATCTACAAAGTCTTGGGTTTTATCCCCCCATAATGCTAACTATGTAAATAAATAAATAACCACAAAGAAACAAAAGTGAAAACCTACCAACTTTGAACAGCATATTAGTTAAAAACACACAGGGCTCTGCGTTGGAGATTTTCTTCATTTTGTTTATGGTAGGGTCTCACGGATATAATTCAGGCTAGTCTCAAACATGAGATCCTCCTGCCCAAGCCTCCTGAGTGCCGGGACCTCAGGCGGACACCTCCAAGCTCAGGGAGATTCTCTCTAATCATTAAATTACCTCAGGCACACTTCATGCCTACGGGAACATCACAAGTCACCAACATGTATGTTTTAAGAATTAAATTCTAACTGTGGAATAAAACTCATTGTTAGGCTTTGGGAAGCACCAATTTCAATTGGAGTTAGAAAACTTTAATATTCTGTGAATTCATGAAATTGGGAACGTAATATGGCTCCTAAGAGCCTCCTGGCATTTCCTGAGGGCCTCCCTTCGCCTCCGTTTTCCTTCATGGCTCCCTGTGGAGATGAGCAGGGTGCTCCGGGAGCATAAGGCCATGAGGGTCACCGCGAGTGGGTTCTGCATTAGCTCTTTCGTCGCCCAGGGAACAGTTATCAAGAAGCTGCGGTAGGGACCCGTCTATGTTAAGCACAGTTTAGTCAGTGAGATAGAGCCCAACCTTGTTCAGTCTTAAATGAGAACTTACTTTAGTAAAATCAATGCTGAATCCTCCTTGACAAAACCCCTGTCCATCAGCATCAATATTTTCTAAAATAAAAAGATTGGAAATATACACAAACCCAAAACAAACAACATAAAACAGAACATGAGAAAAAAATCTGGCATCACTAACATTGTCCCTGAGGTACAGTTTCCATGAGCGGTCTGTCATTCATTCGGCCTCGGTACTACCTGGCACACTTGGAGCCAGGAATTACCTGCCTTCACCTGTGCCTCTTCTTAGAACCGGAAACAGAGGCCCTGGGGAGCCTGGCCCAGCCCCCCCCCAACAAAAACACCCACCACAACGGCAGATTTATAGTTTTTTTTTAACAAGCCACAGTGAGACACAGTTCGTATCACAAACCAACACATATTGTGTTTAAATAAAAATAAAATAAACAAAAATATTACTATTGCCATATATAATATGCTTTGGCATTGTCTACTTTATTTCATTCCATTTTCTGAGAAATTACCAGTGGACCCCTGCACATAAAACACTAAGCAGTTTTGATCTGCTGGCTACAAAGTTTTCTTCCTATTGCCCTATACATAACAATTCTTTGCTAAGTTGTTATAAATTATAACAAAGAGATCTGTACATTCCCAACATTACACATGCCCTCAACATACCTGTTAGAGCCAGCAATAAAAATAAAAGACTATGAATAACACAATTTGGAATTTCAGAAAATGGCCAGGCCCACACTTGATATTCTCTTGAGGGAATATATGAAACTGTCCTCAAAGTCTAAGGATCTAGTGAAAGGGAACATCTTCAAACATGAGAGTTTCAAAAGTATTTTTCCCCAGCTGAGTCAATAATTTTACTCTTCTGCAATCATTATTCTCCTTTTTTTACAGTTTTCAGCAAAGGAAACTAATCCTAAATCAAAATAATAAACCAATTAATTTAAATTAACTTTATTTAAAAATTCTTTTTATTTTTTGAGACAGGGTCTTGTAGTTCAGACTGGCTTCAAACTCACAGCAATCCTCCTGCTCCTGTCTCCTGAGTGCTGGGATTACAGGCGTGAGCCACCACGCTCAGCAGTGTGAAATGTGGTATGGGGGACCGAACTCAGGACCTTGTTCTTGCCAGGCAGATACCAGCTGAGCTAAATCCCTGGCCTTTAAATTAACTTGAATCATGAGCAATAGAGGACCTAGAACTGAAGGAAAGAACACTTTAAAGTCTCCCCTCATATTTTGCTTTATTTGGGGGTTTTTGTTGTTCTGATTTTAAGGAAAGTGAGGAACATGGAAAACACCTTCCTTCTGTTAGCAAAGAATTCTTGAAGCCAAAGTAGCAACAGAGAAAAAGTTATGCTGAACTGGTCATCCAAATATAGGAACCAAAGAGATCAATTTTTAGTGATAAGAAAAACTTCCAGGAATTTTATTAGCCAAATAATCCCATCAAAATTTAAGAGCCCAGATTTAAAACCTGGGAACTACCCCAAGACTACACACTGAATATCTAAATTTAATTTTTTTTTAAGAAAATAACCTCAAGAGTGTAATCTTACCCCGCATAAATTTCTCTAACCAAAGAGGAGTAGGAAAATGCACAGCTGGGGTTTTCACCATCAAGGGAATTATACCAAAGAATTCCACTCTAACCTCAGGTCAGCGTCGATTTCCTTTACTGAAGACTGGGGAACTATGCCAGGCTATTTATGCAGACGTCCTACGCTGATGATCTTCCTGTGCAATTGTGGTTTCCTGGCAGATCCACCTCACATGTGACTGTCCCTTACAATTTTTTCTTAACAGGTACATATTAAGCTGAGTGTCTGTGATGATTTAAAATTTTCCATGTTGAGTGTAAGTCATTTCATTGAAAGCTTTGGTGCTGCCTTAATACTTGTCCCCTCTACCTCACGCAGCCGCGTATTCTAAGTGGGCCTGGTACTGATGAGGATGACACAAGATCACTGGAGCTCACCACACCTTCCCTGAGGGCCAGGCTGGGCCAACAAGCACTTCACATGGTGTTTTTTTTCTTTTTAAATTTTAAAAATTCAAGAGAAGGTATTCTATTACAGTTTGCACAGACAAGGAAAGTAACGTGTAGGGAAATGACTGACATTGGCCAATGAGCTAGCAAACAGGACTACTGAGTTGGACCCACAAATATCTGACCTACTTAGGCTGTGTGATCTCAGGTTAACAACGCATTTATCATTCTCTGAGTAATGAAAAAGTAGAAGGAAATACCAGATAGAAACCATAACTGAGAAAAATCTGTAACTGATAACATCATCATCGAAGAGTAGACAGAAGGAACAAAGGCCTGGCCTGAGCGTGGTAGTGACAGCATTTGTGTCATGTGATCTGTGGTTCAGGCACTCTGAGAACAGATGGGCATCTGGTCTACCACATAGAGTTAAGCAAGGTCACAGATCCAGTTAGGAAAAGCTGTAAGCAACTGTAACCAGTTGTAAGGTAAGCCAGAAACAGACAGTGAAGTTCTTCACTCTGGTGTCCACACAGGTTGTGTTAAAATCAATCCAACAAAACAAAATACCTCTCAATCTAACACAGTCAACACAAGTAAAGGTTACTGAGAAGACAGCAACGCAGCCCTACAAAATCAGGTTAATCCTATAAAGTCAATTACTGGATTACATAATTAATTCTCTAAAAATCAATTATTGCTTGTCCTATTTTCTTTGCTATGAATAACATACAAAAATACTAAAAGTATCCATCTGGAGTGCTTTGTTTGAATTAGTGTTTCATCAATAAAGAATCAAGGACTCATAGCTACAAGCTGATTTTCAGTAAAACTTGAGAGTGGATTTCAGAACTGGAAGTTTTCACTCCCCAATATTTTCTCTCTGTGTAAATTTGAGTCTGTAGACAGCTCAATTTTCAAGGGTTACACCGGACAGTGTGTACAATAATGGAGGGTTGCTGAAAGCCAGGTCTGCTGGGAAGGAAGGCGCTCACTCTGCTTCTGTGCATTATGAGGTTGTTCTTGGAGCTTTTCCTAAGATTGGAACTTTTAATATTCAGATCAGGGCTCAGTAACCTTTTTCTGTAAAGCCCCAGAGAGTAAATACTTCAGGTTTAGGAGCCATTCTGTGTGGCAGCTATAGAACTACTCAGCTTTCCCAGATGAGTGTAAACGTCTACACGCCAGTAAAACTTTACGAAAACAGAGTCCATGGGCCACAGTTTGCTGACCTCATTTGGATGTTAAATATCTCAGTAAATATGATATAAAATTATTTTATCACTTCTATGCCTAAGCCAGATAAGTGAGTTTTAGGTGACAGACAAATGATTGTGGTTAGAAAATGTATTTCTAGGGTTTCAGGAACTAGACACATCACAAATTACCCAAACCTGTGAAAGAGGGAGAGTGTATTCTTTGTAGAAAAGCTGTGCTGAAAACAAAAGCGACTGAAACAGAGTAGGAGTCTTGTTGTGATGCTTTACAAAGGCTCCTCAAGATAACAAAGACTCGGGGACAGGGTGCAGTGTGTGTCTGGAGTGCACAAGACTGGGTTCAACCCCAGCACCAGAAACCAAAAAGGACAGATGTGAGTTCAAATCCTGATGTGAACACTCAGCTCCATAAGACGAGAGAGCACCTGATGAGCTGTCTTAATCTCAAGCTCTGCACTCTCCACTGAGGAGTGAAGCTGCTCATGTGTATATGTGTGTGGGGGTGGGGGGGGACACGGACAGACTGTCAGTCATGCCCTGCCACGTAAGGGACTGGCCTTTCTTCTGAGCTCTGGCAGGATCCTCCCACATGAACATTTTTGCAGTAGAGAAATTAGAAACAGAAATTTAGTCCTCAGCTTTTCTCTACACTGCAAAAATGACAGAAGCATTCCCTAAAAGCCCTGCGACTGTGGCAAGGTAGCCGGCCCAGAGCACTGAAGGCCAGGCTGCCAGCATCCCCAGCAGGGCAGGGCAGCCCTGACCTCAGGATCACTGCATACAGTCCAGGAGCGTGGTGCCTACCTACATTCTCACCCTATAGTGGGCAGGATCCAGAGGGTGGGCTAAGAAATAAGTGCTTCGTGAAATAACCTGCAGTCTTCCAGAGTCTTACTCTGTCGAATTATAAGGACCAAGAAGTATCTTTGATCTTTTCTCACAGGTAATTACATGAAAAAAAGTTTCTAGGTAAGTCTTACATGCACTTCTGTCACTAATTCTTTTTATTAACTATTTGGGGACCAGTGGAACTTAATAAGTCACAGCCTGATCCAGGCATGCTAGGCCTTGCCTGTAATCCCCACCCTCTGGGAGGTAGATACAGGAGAATTACTAGTTCAAATCTAGTCTGGGGAACTTCAGAAGAGCCTGTCTCAAGAACAAAATAGAGCTGTGGATAGAACCCTGTGCAAAGGCCTTGGGTTCAATCGCCAGTAGCAATAATAGCAGTGGTGATAAGAATAGTTTCTCACAAACATGAAAAGGCAGCCCTTCATCACTTTCCACAAGTTCAGTCAACAATATTACAAGAAAAGTTCCAGAAATAATCATTTCATGACTTGAACATGCAGTATCTTTTATTACAGCATATTGCCACAATTCTACTTTGTGGACAGTTGCTGTTGTGAGTCTCTGAGTGTATTCAATTTGTCAGTGACACTTTTTATAGCAGCATGTGTACGGACAGGGAACAATGTTGGAGCCCCTGGGACCAGTACTCTATAGTTCAGGTGTATGTGACGAGTAGGCGACCCTTTGGACCACACCCTCGGGGTGGGGGCATCTGAGAAGCTTCTGTGTCTGTTTCTGGTACAGAGAATATATGGAGCAATGGAAGGAACGGAACAGGATTGGAATCTCGGGGCGGGGGGGATGTACAGAGAACGGAAACGGCTGGCACATTGTATCCACATTTGAAGTAAGTGTGTGAGCTTCCTGACCTCCAGAAGAGAAGCCGGCCTGGTCCCAAGGCCTGCTTTCCTCCTTTCTTACTTTTAACATATTCCTACTCTACGGTGGTGTTTCTCTAACTTCGGCGTCCATCACACTCACCTTGTAGACCTTGCTAAGTCCCAGGTACCCAGTCTCACCTAGACCTACCCAGGCAGAATCTCTCCTTGTGGGGCCAGCATCTCTGTCAGAGAAGCTTGTCTGAGCTAATGCTGATTAACTGGGATTAAAAATACAGGGTTCCAAATTCAGCTATTAATTATTACAATTAATTACCACTAGACATGAAAGTAATTCTTCCAGAGAAGCAACCAGCCTGTCTGTTTCCCATCTGTTGCTAGGTGGGATGGTTTTATTAGGCTCTCAGCAACCTCCGGCACAGCCACACACGGGGCACGCACACATGCTCACGCGCTGCACACGTGTGATTCCCCCCCCCAGCACCTGGGCCTGCCACACGTACTTGACCTGCACGGAGCGTACTCCACGGTCTTTGTCCCGGCTTGGAGAAAGCAGGTCCCGACAGGCTCGCGCTCCTGCTTCTGCTCGGTCCTCCAGTGGTACAAGGGGGCGCAGGCCTAGGACCAAAGGGTCATTGTAGATAGAAACATTCTCCAGAACAGCAGAGAGCCCATCTCTGCTGCCTCTGAGAACCCAACCTCTCCCACACTCAGCTGTGGACAAAGCCTTTCCAGGGAGTGCTTCTCTCATGTTTTCTGAAGGCCACAGCTCAGTCCATGCTCATGTTTTCAAACTAGATGGTAACATCACTATTAAGAGAACATTTCTTCACACAAAACTTAAGGTCACTTTCTCTACTAGTTACACTGCCATGCACGTGGGATATAATCCTACAGTATACGGCAAATAGTTACAGAGGAGAGGCAAAGAATTTATAGTTCTTTCCTTAAAAACTAAGCCTTTTGTTTTCGGAGCTCTCATCTCTGTATGGCATTGTAACAGCAGCGAAACTGAAGCTGTAACCACCGGAAGTGTAACAGTTTAATTTTCTAGGAGAGGTTCAGTGGTTTCTGTAACAATTTGTAAAGATGATAAGTTTGAATCATTTATACTTAAATGGACATACCTTGAGGATATCCTCTTAAGTGAAATAAATAGGGCACAGATAGGTATATATCACATCTTTTCTCTGGTGTGAGAAAATAAAGATGTAAATGAGTCCTAGAATTGTATGTTATATATTGTGAAATAGAAAATGCTCAATGTAAAATAGGGTGAAGGGTGAAAAATAATGAGATTATAACAAAAAAGTAAGGAAACAAATTTTATGTGTATGGGGGGGCGGTAGGGTGGGTAGGGCTATGGGAAAAAATGAGAATTAAGTTGTGTCTTATACTGGTACAAATCCCCATTATGGAGTGCAATCATGATGCGTATATGTAATGTACCAATAAAGATTTTTTTTAAAAAATTCGTAAAGAAAAATATTAACACAAACACTGAGACATCAACACAGGGTTATTTTATATCCACACGGTTAATGCTGGAGCTGGGAGGTCAGTCCTTTTCTACTTCCAGGATGTGTCAGGGCGGATCACTGCTTCTGCTTCCTCGCCCCTTGCTGCCCACTGTTCCCTCCTCAGCCCGTCCTTCCTCTCCCACGGCTACAACCAGACGCGTCCTTTCCTATGAGCCCTCCACTGCAGCAGTGTCCCCGCCCCATCTCTCCACACTGCACACCTCACTCCTCCTTCAGTCCCTTCCTCTCCCCATCTCTCCAGGCCCTTCCTCTCTGAGAAAGACCTGTCTCCCTACTTCCTGTCAGCCATCTTTTATTTTGCTCTGTTTTTATAATCTGAATTTCTCATATAAGAAACCACATGAGATTTAACCTTGTGTGTCTGATTTATTTTGCTTAACTTCATGATTTCAAGGTGCATTTCCTACAAATACAAATGACTCAGGTTTCTCTTTCTTTAACAATCTTTAGCCCTGCTGAAATTTCACCACTTGTCACATTTTTCCTGAGTGCTCAAAAAATCACATTTTAAAAGCAAGGCAATCAAAACACAGAAGGGCTGTTTGAGGAAATGAAATTAAAGCTTCCGCCTGAAAGGCCAGGAGCTGAGTAAAAATCAACAAGATGACCATTTTAAGCAGACAGGACCCAGCGCCACTTGGCATGAGGAGGACTCAAAACTAGTAGCACGGCCGAAACATAAGGCTATTGTACTTGTTCCGAGTGATGGAAAACCACTCCGATTTCACTCAGGAAGGCGAGGTGCCAGCGTTCCCTCGTTCTTTTGTGTAGACTGAGTTTGGGCAAGACAAGAAGTGGAGAGAGAGTATCTGCCAATGGGCAGAAACAGGGTCTCGCTTTGTAGTTCAGGCTGGTCCTGAGCTCAGCCTCCAACTCACATCACAATCCTCCTGCCTCTGCCTCCCAAGTGCTGGGATGACAGGCGTGAGCCACCACACCTGGCACTGTGGTATGTGGTACTGGTTGCTGCTGGGCGTGAGTCTCCACACCCAGTATGGTATGTGGTTACCGGGGAATCGAACCCGGGCCCTTGCACTTGCAAGACAGGTGCCAGAACCACTGAGCTAACTCCCCAGCCCCAAGTATTTTTAAGAGATGGGAAGGAAGGAGGAGATTCCTGGTCTTGGTAAATGTCACTAAAGGGAGACAAAGTTAGGAATAAATATCAGGGAACGATGTAAAACATCGCAGATGTGCTTATTCTAAAAGAACACAGCAGTGACTTCAGTGACGGGCAAGTCTGCAGTGACCTTGGCCATTCCACCCAACCGAGAGGAGGGGCTGGAGCGGAGGTGACTGGTGGGGACTTGAGAAAGCTTTCAACAGATGAGGGGCGGAGCAGGGCAGGGACTGAGGGCAGATGGTCCGGGAGCCCTGGCTGCCGCCCCAACACATTTGCTAGTCTCTACTCTTGGACAAAAATAAACTTCCCGGAACCATCCAGCGACGCAGGAAAAGGGCCGAGGCAGGGATGAGAGTGGGAAGGGGCAGAAGGTGGCCCCGAGCACACTGCAGTCTGCACTCAGCCTGACATGCAGACCTCTTGTGCCTATGCGGAAACTCTAAGCTCACCTGCAAGGAAGCATCCAAGGGACTTACCAAAATTTTGTCCTGCTTCGACCTCACAGAGGCTCCAAACCACTGGTGGGACTTGAACTCCAAAGGGTCATCCGTGGCGTAGTCTCTGTTGCCTATGAAAGAGCAGCGGGAGAGTGAGGATCACACACAGCGCTCTCAGGGTAAGCGAGCCCTTTCCCCCAGCCACGCTGAAGAGGACGGCAGCCGTGCAGCTCTGTGGTCCCATCTGTACTTCACACGGACACATACAGGAGCACGTGCTCAGTTAGAACTTACCACTACTCTGTAAAAGGAAATACTCCATAATCTGTACATGTCTCTAGGTTATTTTTGATGCCATCAATTATGATAAAGCTCACACAGTGAGGAAGCTGCTAATGAAGTTTTCTGGCAATCAAATTGTTAAATAATTAACTATTGACAAATAGTGTGATCACCAATATATTCCAGAAGTTCTTTCTATGGCATAAAAATATTTATGAAAATCAAAGCCCATGAAACTCCTTTGTATAGTGCAGGTAATAAAAGAAAAGCACCAAAGACATTAAAATACAGAAATTAGAATCCAGGAGACACAGTTTGGCTGCAGGAAAAGAAGCAGATTTAACAGGCTGCTTTCATTTTCCAGCTCCCCCTCTGTAGGAAGATTATTCTCCATGTAACAAGCACTAATAGAAAGCATCATGGAATAGACATGCACACACACACACACACACACACACACAGAGAGACACACACATACACACACCTTTTCCTTAGAGAAATTCTACATCTGCTCAAGGAAAGACTGATGAACAGATATGCATAAAAAATTTGAGAGGGACTTTCTAAGTCAGGTTTGTTCTTAAAAGCTGTTTATAATAATCATTCTTTGTAAGCATGGGCTTCAGTCACTACATGGGACCACCCAGGAAATAAATATCAATTTTAAGACTGCTGCTCCACATGTAAACGTCAAGGTTTCCATCTTGTTTTGAGACAGGGTCTCGCTGGGTTGCCCAAGTTAGCCTCGAACTCAAGATCCTCCAGCCTCACTCAGCCTCTGAAGTAGCTGCAATTACAGGCATATGCCACTTGGCTTCCTAAGTTTTGGTTCATCAGAACAGAATGGTGCACACCTATATTTGAAGCTACTTGGGAAGGTGAGGCAGGAGGACTGAAAATTGGAGCCCAGCCTGGACAACTTGGGGAGACCGTGTCTGGAAATAAACAGTTGGAGCTGGATGCAGGACGCCCATAGTCCCTGCCCTGGAGATGGGGACAGAGAAGGGGAGGCCCGAGTCTGAGGCCAGCTGGGCTGTGCACCAAGATACTTCAGAAAGAAACTGTAGGGACAGAAGGAAGATAGGAACCTGGAACAGACTTCTCAAAAACGTCACAACCATGACAGCAAAAAAATAAATTGTTCTGATTAAAAAGACCAAATGAAGGATAACAACAAAATAACTTTTTGAAACTTATAAAGGGCTATTAGGAAACATGATTAAGTAGCCGTGACCCACTTCTGAAGGTGATGGCAGCAGTATTATGCTCCTTACTTCCTTAAAGGAATACTCTACGTTTTCAATAGCAGATGCTTATGTACTCAGTGTCGGCGACACTGACTGAAACAGGGTAAAGTGTGGGCCTCATTCACTCCATGGCTGTATCAGACTTTCAAAGCTTTGAAAATACCTGAAATAACTTCTAAAGCACAGGCATCACCAAGCACACGCAGCGCGCGCTCGGAGACTGGCGGAAGGATACCTTCTACCTTCCGTTTCTGCTTAAGACTGTGCGCGGCACTCGCTCTAAACGTGAAGGTCTCCCTCACTGCAAAGCAAATTAAAACAGAATAAACGACACGGACAGATAAATCCAAAGGCCCTGATCTCTGCTCAGAGGTCACTGCTCCTAGCTGCCTGTGACACGAACAGATGCGCGTCCTTTTCTCTGTGAAAGAAATGTAAGCCAGATATTTAAGGTGACCTTGAAGTTGTTATCACAGATCAATGTACGTGTTAACACCATGGCCGGAAAAGTTGGTTTGTGGAATCCGTTCATTGTTTCGCGATGTCCTGTAACATGGTCACAGGACGGGCTCACCACTCACCCATTTCCTTCCGTTTCAGATGTAGGAGCAGTTTTAAGTGCACTACACATCTATGCAAGTTATGTCTGTCTTTTTTCACCACACACACGACCTCGGCAAGGCATGTATGTCCTTGAGTTCCGAGACCACCAAATTAGATGGTTAACACTTAAGAACACGAGATGTCACACAGTAGGTTACTCCAACAGGTACATCAGCATACCGAGGCTCCGTGACACACAGGAGACCCCTTACCCTCAGACACCGGGCCCACGGCTGCCCAGGCCTCTGAACTCCAGGTCCTCCCACCTAGAAAACCTTAGGCCTCTCATTTTGGGTTCCACGTCCACCTGAAACGCGGTCGCAGGTGTACTCGACGCTCCGGCGTGAGGAGATGGTCGTGTGTGTGCCTGCTGAGGACCTAGGACAGGAAGAGCGGAGTCGGACATGCAAAGAGGGGCGGAGAAAGTGGGGCAAGCAGCACAGGCGCGAGGCAGGGAGCACTCCAGGGCCCGTGCAAGGGAGATCTGCGAATGTTGAGAACCGTGAACGCAGAGATGAGGTGGAGGGCCGCTGTTGGCGCCTCTGTCCCATGCTGAGAACGCCTTCACATGGCTATTAATTGCTCCCTTTGCTAAGCAAATTTCCTCTCATTATTACTGAAAAATTAAAGACAACTTTCCTCTTCATGTTATTCATTCTTTCTGCCACTTTAAAAATCTTTTTCTAAATACAGTAAATGCACATCATACTGAATCTCCTAAGTATGACCTGTTTTTGTTTTTTAAAATGTTGTAGATGTGTAAGGGTCCAAAAATGTTAACTCTTATTCGATCATTATGCCTGGTGTACACATACTGAATGACCACACTGTACTCTGTACATAGATATAACTACAGTAATTTGTAAAAGGAAAATAAAACAAATATGCTGCTTAACCTCATTTTTCACTTACTGTTTCAAAAGTGTTTATCTTTCAAAACTATTCTCTTACAACTAGTCATTGTACTTTTCTCCAAATCTGTACGTGGTGCCACAAGATGCGGTGACACATTGTCACGATGCCCACGCTTGGCATGTAGCTATTATGCTCTAGTTCCTGTTGCAGGAGTCTGGAACTGACCCTGCCCTCATGACTGTGGACGTCCACCCTTGTGGCTTGCAGGCTTAGTGGAAGTTATAAAATGTCAAGGAAAACACATAAAAACTTTATATATATATCTCGTTTGGTTTTCTAGTCTTCAACAAGTATGTGAAGGACAAAAATCCCAAATTCTTTCCAGCTACTGGCCCAAGATCATTTATAAGAACGAAGGGGTACCAGTGGAAGACAAAATGGCATCGGACACACAGCTCTTTATTAGGAAACTAACATTTCAAAGAAAAAGAAAGACATTTCCTCCTGTTATATAAATTAACATAAGACCACACTACTGCTTTAAAAAATAAAGATGAAATCGTTGCTGGACAACTATAAGTTATTTAGCAGGTAAATCACTAGAGACCTGAAATTTTAATATCTGTACTGATTGCTTCTGAAATCTGTGATTTGTATTTGATCACCGTACCAGGGTCAGACGCTCACAAACACCTGTCCCAACCTCAGCCCCCGCCTGCTCACGACCAGACAGCTCTTCTCAGTTTCCTGGTATGTTCACAGGCCACTGTGAAACAGTCCACAGCCTGGAAAATGGTGTGCGTGGAGGGGGTTCTTTCTAACAGTCACCTTGTCACCCTACAACTTAAATTTTGTTTCATATCCTTCCGAACAAGATTGTCAGTCTTTTTGAAAAAGCCAAAAATAAGTAAGAATGCCAAAGCATTAAAAAAATATGCAAAGAATCTTTTATTTAGAAATACGGCTTTCATCATTTGGTTCCCATTCATTACTATGACTTCATGAACAATTAAATAAGTTAGGTCCTCAGATAATTTTTTTGAAAAATTATCTTGCTGAAAAATGGCTATTAAAACAATGTTATTCCACACTAGTTCTTTAATAAAACAGACAATTCACAGACTTCCTTGAGTAGCTTTTCACTTTCAACATAACTTCTGCTCAGCTGCACTTCCTAAAACAAATGTGCTTGAACAACACCTCCTAATAGAGCTTATTTGTTTATGTAAAACTCACCGAGTGAGAGGAAGAAACCACCTTGATCACTCATTTAATACATAAACCATGGGCACCTCCTACGTCTGCCACTGGGACAGAGCAATAAATGAGGAAGAGAAGGTCTCTGCTTCTTACGGGGGACAAATAATATGTAACTGTATGAGAAGATATTTTCAAGTAGTCACCAAACTATGAGAGTAACTTTTTGTTGTTGTTGTTGTTGTTTGAGACACAGTCTCACTTTGTAGTTCAGGTGGCCATGAACTCACTTAGTAGCCCATGCTAGCCTTGAACTCAGCAATTCTCCTGCCTCTACCTCCCAAATGTTGTGCTTACAGGTGTGAGTCACCAAGCCTGGCATTGTGGTATGTGGTCACCAGAGACTGAACTCAGGACCTCATACTTGCTAGACAGGCACTGGAACCTCTGGGCTAAATCTCTGGCTCAAAAAAGACAATTTCATAAAAAATTACCAAAGAGGGCCGGGAGTTAGCTCAGTGGTTCCGGCGCCTGTCTTGCAAGCGCAAGGGCCCGGGTTCAATTCCCCGGTAACCACATAATAATACTGGGTGTGGAGACTCACACCAGTACCACAGACCACAGTGCCGGGCGTGGTGGCTCATGCCTGTAATCCCAGCACTCGGGAGGCAGAGGCACGAGGATTGTGATGTGAGTTTGAGGCTGAGCTCAGGGCCAGCCTGAACCACAAAGCGAGACCCTGTCTCACAAAACCTTAAAAAAAATGACCAAAGATGTCTCTCCAAAGGAGACACATTGGCCAAGAAGCATAAGAAAAAGTTCAGGTCATGTACTGAAAAATTAAATGTTCTGAAATCATAATCTGCTTATGTGAAAAGTGTTATGTCTAGAAATATCTTTATATATGTAAAGTAAGATGCACCTATCCTCTAGAAATAAACCAGATCAGAAAAATATTTCCAGAAGAAAACAAGATGCACCTCATTCCACTGGCAGTGCCATTTCTCTGCTTAATAGATATCACAATCGGCCAGACCCCAGATCGGGAGAGAAGGGACAGCTCCACCTCCTGGGAGCGCAGGCGCTGTGGCCACGGAGAACAGTGCCTTTTGAAAACTCCCACTGCTGGATCAATGCTGGTTTGTTTCCTCCACGTGATGAGAAGGAAATGATCCTGAAAGCATCTCACATTTTAAAACAAAAACTCTTTATAGGAAATTAAAAAAAAAAGGAACCCAATGCTCAATCTTAAAAGACTAAGTGCAAATGTACGAACCCAATGAGCAAGGGCAGAGAAGGACGCGGATCCCACAGGACTGTGTAAGGTTAACACTAAAAGTGTTAAAATACAGACCAGCAGCCTGAGTAAGTTAATTAGTAATGAAGGACTTGGGCCACCTGCTTTCCAAAGGTGTTATCAGCTCTCCAACTGCACAAATCTGAACCAGGGGGTTGATGATATTCTGTGGGAAAAGACACATTTATTTATTTATTTTTTTTTTAGGTTTTTGGAGACAGGGTCTCGCTTTGTGGTTCAGGCTGGCCTTGAGCTCAGCCTCCAACTCACATCACAATCCTCCTGCCTCTGCCTCCCGAGTGCTGGGATTACAGGCATGAGCCACCACGCCCGGCACTGTGGTATGTGGTACTGGTTGCTGCTGGGTCCACACCCAGTATTGTTATGTGGTTACCGGGGAATCGAACCCGGGTCCTTGTGCTTGCGAGACAGGCGCCAGAACCACTGAGCTAACTCCCCGGCCCCCGTGGACACATTTATTTTTTAAAAATCCTTAGTGTAAGTTTATGTTGCATTAACCAAGGAAAGGAGACCATTTTTGTTTTTGACTTTTTAAATTATAGGACTGGTGCAATTGGAGAAATACCTAGTCATAACTCTGGAAGACAGAAAATTCACCAGAAGGAAGAAGGGTAAGAGGCAGTGATTTGAGAGCTGGCCTTAGATTTGATGAGATGGGAAATGGGCAGCACGAGGTCAGAAAGCTGCTAACAGTTTCACGTTATCTATCAAATGCAAAGCCTGGTATACACAGAAAAGACTCCAAGTGTGTTCCATGACCGGTCTGCTCTCCGCCCACAGCTGGGCTTCTGGGAACAAGAGGTGAGGGTGGAGACGAGGTATTATGGTGGAAAAGAGCAACCTGACTTCCGGCCTGCCCTGGAACGGATACAGTGGATGGGAGGCAACCCCACCTGTGGGGACAGAAGAGCAGAAGATCCTCCAGTTTCTAGGGACACGTTTAACAAGCTGCAGGCTAGCCTGTATTTCTAAGCGAAGACACACTTCTCCCCAGAAGTCATTCTTTTTGAAAAGTCATATTTTTTAGAAAACTGGGCAATGATTAATCTGTTAGTAACATAAGGTTAAAAGCAACAGAGTTTGAAATGTAAACTAATACGTAATACATGTAAGAAAACCCACAATTATCTCTCCTTCCTTCTCCCTAATTATCCATTTCCCCACACTTTTAGGATGAAGGGGCCTGATACAAATTTCTCTTGTCTAATTCGTCCTTGTTTACAAAGCGACCTCAGAGAGACAATTTCCCATGGTCTGCACAGCAACTAAAGAGGGGGCTGGGCTTGCTTCACAAACGGAAAAGCCCAATGCATCAAGAAAGAGCAAAACTAAAGATGAGAAGTGGGGAGATAGATCTTTTGCAAATGGGAAGGTGGCCAACATATAGAGCTAGAGGAAAGGAAGGGGACCCAAAAGAATTAGGATGTGTTATGTACAAATACCAACTCCCCATGATGAGTATAATCACTACATACTGAAAACATGTACTAATAAAAATTTTTAAAAAGGAAAAAAAAAAAAAAGAAAGTGAGGCTGGCAAATTAAGTCACAGTCCCAGGTTTCAAGTCTGGGGTGACATCTCTTAATTTTAGTTTGTATTTCGCATAACCACAGCTACCAAGAGCCTAACTGGAAGTAGCATTCAGGATGAGCGGTGTCGATTTTAAGAATACATAAAAGGAGAGGGCCACGTCCTGCTTCCAGACCCTTTCACTGGACTCGGGACATGACCTGGCAAACAGTGCTCTGCAGGCTGGATCTGATTCGCAACCTGGAAATGGGAGACTCTTTGGATTATATGCTCGGTCCCAGGGTAGGCAGAAGAGTCCGAACGAGAAGGCTGCAGAATCCCGCAGCCATCACTGGCTTGGGAGATGAGGAGAGAACCTCAATCCAGGGCGCTGTTGCCCTCCCGGAGCTGGGCAGGGAACGAAGAAATGCAGCATTGCTGGCATCCACCTTTCAGTTCATGGACAGGCTCTCTGGACATATGAGGCTGAGGCTGAGGACACTCCTAACCTCAGGGGTCATAACCTTGTAGTTATGCTTTCCATGTACAGGGCTCTGGGTTCCAGACTAGGGCCAAAATAAATAAATAAATAAATACAACAAAACAGGTTGGTGGTTCTTGTGAGAATGAACACCAGGAGGAAATGAACACTTGGCAGGAACACACAACATAACGCAATGGAGATGACAGAGATGCTGCCCTCGCCGCCGAGCAAAGTCTCCACTACATCACACAGGACTAATCTGTGCTTCACTTCTGCTTTTTTATTTCCTCATGCATATAAATTGTGTGTATCAGCCCCCTTAGGCTAAAGCAAACAAATAAATCAGAGCCCAAGATAACATTTTTTTCTCACTAATTCTATACGCCTTCAAAGTTTTATTATTCTGCTAATATAGGGAGTAAAAATCAGTCTTTGGTCATATGCAGACCATTAATTAAAATCTACAAATTATGACGATTTCTTGGATGAAAGTATCTCAAATTTCAAGAGGACAATTGCAAATATTTCAGGTATTGCACAGATATGCAAAATTAGAAACTAGCCTCTTTTCTGCATATATGTTCTGCTTAGGTCTCTACTTACATGTTATGTTGAGAAAATCAGAGAAAGAAAACATACAGAAGACAAGTGAGAGGGACAGCTTGACAGAAACAGTACATTTCAAAGCTAAATTTCACATATCCAAGAGATTACAGATTTTAGACATAGGGTCCCTTTTTACTACTCACTAAAATAAATATTGTTTAACAAAGTAGCAAGCGAGCTGGCCATCCTGGATGGGACTTTCTATGAAATTAAACTTTCCATCACAGAATCACAAACTTCATTTTCTAGAAACCATGACAGCAAAATTTTGAAGATAGCAGTTGAAGAGAACATTATTTCATGCTACTTGCATAATACTAGGACACGTTCTTGTCGAGACTTCTTACCATGCAAGATGTCAGAAATCCAAGATCTCACAGTGAGTTCTGGACACTTCTGTTCACTCGCTACAAAAGGGACTTTCATGGTGAATTTACTTGGGAGGACCATGAGTGTGGATGGTCCTTTTCTTCTTTTTTTTTTTTTCGTAAGCACACCTGTAACCCCAGGTGGTATCTACCTCTAATCCTAGTTACTAGGAAGCTGAGTCAGGATGACTGCAGGTTCAAGGCCAGCGTGGGTCAGTTAGTAACACCCTATCCATCTCAAAATAAGTCAGGAAAAGAACAGGTGACACAGCTCACTGGTGAGCGTGCTGGGATTAATCCCCGGAAGCTTCACTATGAGCCATATACGTGATAACAAGCACTCTACCTACCACGAAGCTATGTCCTCAGCCCTTTTTAAGTTTTGTTTTGAGACAGGGTCTAAGTTGCTCAAGCCAACCTCAAACTTGCAGTGCTTTCTCTCAGTCTCCCTAGCAGGCAGGATGACAGTGCACAGCACCACATCTCTTTAAAGTTCACTGAGACCTTTCGTTTATTTCCAGCTTCCTTTCTCACCACACCTAAACGTCCCGACTGCTCATCCCCACCTCCATCTATGTAGCTTGTGTGAACGGCTTCATTTTCATTTACTCATGTCTCTCACTGACTGTGTTCACACTTAGATGGCTTCCTCTACCTCAAAGTCTCTTCTACATCCAGTGAACCCAATCTCACTCTTTATTAGCTTCCTAATAACTAATCTAAGAAGGCTTCTTCACAATTTATTTTTCTCCGCTGTATAGAGTTAAAGAAAAATAGATGTGGACACGTCCACATTTCCAAACTCGTCATCAAAATCATATGCTTGGCTGGGAAAAAAAGCACACTAAAAATATCTATCTTTCTTCTTTGAAAGCTAAGAAACTTGCCTGGCACAGTAACACATGCCTATAATTCCCTGCTCAGGAGGCTGAGGCAGGAGGATTGCAGATCAAGGCCAGCCTGGACTACCCTACCTTCCAAAGGTACGAGGCTCAGCATCCCCTGCTCGGACACTATACAGCTCTCCAGCCAGTGGTGCAAAGACGAAGTATGGGGATGACATTTTCCCAAGGGACAGCTCTATGTGGAACAAGAACGGATCCAACAGCAGTAAAATCCATCGAATATGCTTCCTCTATGAGCTTCTCTTGGTTGCCGCCATTTTCCCCACTTAGCGACACCTGTCGGATAAATTCCTCCTCCACTGAATGTGGCCAGCACTCCTTCCTACCGTCTCTAGTGAAGAACCGACCTCCCAGGGAACCACTTGCACCTGACACCACAGCGGGCTTCTCTGTGCCTGGAGCATCAGGACTGCGGGGACTACATTTCCACCCTGGAGGAGGGAACTTGGAGTCAGGAGAACAAACACATCCTAAGATCAAGAGAAGAAAACTCAAGGACAACGTCAGTCTAATGAAGAGAACAAACTGAACTTAATGCACTCAGACTTCAGACAAACGGATGGATGGAATTTTAGGACTTTATAAATCATCTGTATGATTTATTCATTCATCTGTCTATTCCACTTTCTAGACAGAAGCACACCCCAGGCATCAGGCATGTTCTAAGCTCTCAGGGATTAGCAGTGAGCAAACAGATTTTTTTTATAAAACTGTCCTCATGGAATTTAAATTCTAAGCGAGAGGATTTATTTTCTTCACTAGAAATAAATGAGTAAGTTACACAGCAATGTGAGTACTACAGGGAAAAATACAGCAGAGAAGAGGGAAGAGGGACGGCTGGAGAAGGCACGGCCAAGAGGGCAACGCCAAGGGAAGTGTCAAAGATGGCGACCGAGCGACAACCCGATGAGCATCTGGACAGAATGCTCCAGAGAGATAGGACAACCCGGGAAGGCCGAGGCCTGAACCTGCCAAAAGAGGGAAGTAGAGGCTTTTATCCCATCTTGAGTGGGCACCAAATGTCCCCCAATGCCCACATGCCAAGTTCTGGACTGCCAGCCTTGGCCACTCGGAAACGTGGAACCTTGAAGAGGTGCAGCCCACTGGGGGAAGCGGAGTCTCTGAGTTTCTGCTGGCCGAGTGGACACCAGGACACCTGCTCCTCCTTGTCCTCAATCGTGGCTGCCGCACCCACAGTCCTCGCCATGATGTTCCAGCCCATCACAGGACCCAAGGGACAGGACCAAGCAGCTGTGGACCGGGACCTCTGAGCACATGAGTCAAAACAACCATCCTACCTTTAAAGCTGACCACCCTGGTTTTCCGCCCCAACAGCAGAGAGCTGACTGCTGCACCCTGCTTGTCCCTTCCAGTCCTCTGCAGACACGGGCCATGGCACCTGCAGACCTCTATGCCCAGATTCTGTTAACTTCTCCCCTCTGGGCTCGGGGGACAAACTAAGGACTTCCAGGGTCAGGGCATCCCCAGAGACCTGCACAGTCAAGCTCCCCAACCCCCCACCTCACTGTGTCACCTCAGTCCAGGCAGGGCTTGACTGGCTCAGAACCCAGGGCAGGAGTGCAGGGGCGACACAATGGCGACTTGGCCTGCACGCAGGCAGCAGGACGACAGAAAGGAGCTCCACTGTGACCTGCTGACAGACTCCATCACGTGACACTCCAGACTCGACCAAGCCCTGAAGGACAGAGCATCCTCCAGTGGACAGACACAGCCTCTAAAATTCACACATCAGAGGGAAACAAGTCCAAGGACACCGAAAGTGGCTCACAGGACAAGGAAGAATACCTCTGGCTCAAATGCATGCAAAAATCTCCCTGACTATAACCAAAAAAGAATGGAAATTGATACAGCAAAGGCTATACTTCCCCACAAAATGTGAAAAAAAAATAACACAGTCATGTACCAACTTCCCATATTGAATGTAATCCTCACGCAGCTAACAGGTAATAATAAAAATAAAAATTTTTTAAAATGGTCATTCCATTTAAAGGAAGTAAATGTAACATACAAACATATATCTCATGGTTTCTCCTGTATGGGACATTTAATACAAAAGGAGCAAAATGAAGAAGAGAGAAAAGTTCTTGTAACCCAACATAAGCAATGTATCTAAACAAGTACCTTGACTTAATATAATCATTTTATGTTTTATATGTTTTTGGCCTATCAATCTGTATGTATGATAATTAATTTCATAAGGACTCATCAGACAATAATAATAAATAAATGAATCTGATGCTGCAAAAAAAGTGGATGGAGGGAAAGAGGAATAAAAAGAACTGAGATGTGTCAAGTTCACGTGCCGATTTCCCCACAGTAAAGAGACTCATACACCTGTCTTAGGGACTTTACTCCCTGCTGAGACAAAATACCCAACACTCAAAGTTTAATGAAGAAAGGTTTATTTGGCTCATAGGCTCCACGTCAAGGTGGCAGGGCAAAGGGCAGAAGAGAAACAGTTCATGGCAAAGCAGGGCAGGCAGAAGGTAGCACGCGGCAACTACATGTGGCAACTGCAGCTGCTTTCTGTCCCTGTACAGTCTATCTAGCCACCTGCCCTGAGGGTGGCAGCACGCACACCCAGAGCTATGCCAATCCAAACTGTGGACTCATCTACTAACCACACACCCTTAATTCCAGCATCATACACCCCAGACCCAGCCACCTCTGAAGAAGCCCCACCATGGATCACACAAGGCTTTGGGGAAGGACCTCACAGTAACGCAAACATGTACTAATAAAAATCTTTAAAAATGGTGTCGGCCTAAGTATCAGAAAACATAATCAGAGGTTTACATAGGGTAAACCTTGGTAAGGAATAATCTGCAATACTTAACAAAACTTTAGATGGACATAACTTAAACCCCAAATCCTGAACTACAACTTTATATCATAGAGAGACCTACTCAGGTATCTTCACAAATAACTGTGGATCAGACTTCCACAGTTTTTGAAATACCAAAAGAGGGCCAGGGCTTTAGCTCACTGGTGCCAGCATCTGTCTTGCAAGCCTGAACTACAAAGCGAGACCTTGTCTCAAAAAACGAATAAATAAATTAAATTAAAATAATAAAATACAGTACCAAAAGACTGAAAACAACCACATATCCATCGACAGGAAAGGTGTGTTATCAGGGCACAAACATATGTACATGTAACAGTAACCATGACTCACAGAACACAGGCCAACACAGGAAGGGCGGAGGAATCCGAGCATCCCAGGGAGAAAGAAGGAAAACGTGCATCTGTTCAGAATGTTTCGACTTGTGAACTGCTTTTTTCTATGGTTGCGCACACGCACAGAAACCTCAATTGTAAAAGGGTAAAATCACGTTACAAGCCATCAGCACTAGCAGATGAAGTTAAGGACCTTCTGTTTTTCACGAGACACAGTGTGGACTGACTGAAATCTGTTATCAAGGGCACGGGTGATGCTTTTCAGTGAACACAAAACCAAATTTCAAACCCAAAGACAAATTAAAAATGATCAGCAATAAATTATGAAGAATTCCACATATGAATACGTAATGACAGTTCATCTCAATAGCATTTATACTTTGGTACAAGATAAATCTCTAACCTGTCATGATTTGAAATACAGCAAGTATTTCTCCACTTGTGGTAAAACTGAGTGAGCCCGTTTACCAACTCTCAGGGTTGCCAGCATAGACCATAGATGGAAAATACAACAGAGTTTAAGGCAGAGAATTTCAAATGGAAAAAAACCAAAAACCCTGTGACCTGCCCTCCTCACAGCTGGCTTTGTGATGTCAGGGCCCACGCCCAGGGGGCCGGGCTACCCCATCACTCCTGTTTTAATAATATTATACTTCCCTGAAACAATGTATTTTAGAATTAGGAGGAAATAACAATATGGAAAAAGATCGATTTTGTTCAGGCTTATCCCAGGGCACTCTGTCAAAGCCAGTAATCATTAAAAAGTTTTATGAAACTATTAAACTAAAAGAACTGTCTCATTTCTCTGAAGATTTTCTAAGCATTCACAAGTATATATTAATATACCAAGAGACATAAATCCAAGATTATATTTTATTGCACTGATGTAAATAAAAACCTTCAATTATTCCTCATCTTCCTTCTGTTTCTCTCCTTTCCGCCTGTCCTGACAATGAAATCTGTTCCTAAAGATAAAATTACCCTTTTCTCGGAAGCACAGAATATACTTTGCCCAGTGAATTCTTGGTGAAAACTTTTAGAAGATTTTTTTCCCCCTTTTATACTACTACTTGACTATGCAAGATTCCTCAGCAGGGTTTTCCAGCACTCAGGGCAGGGATATTTTCATGACTAGGGAGTTGGTCTGAGGTTGGTGAGTCAGCCTTCAGTTTGGCTGATGAAATTAAAGCCAAAAGCTCTGCTGGGTCCACAAACTTCATTTCTCAAAAAAGATGCAAGAACATTTTAAGTGATTTCCACCCAGTTGCGACATACTGGCACCTCCAGTCTGGACCAGAAGAGCTTCGCAACAATGGAAAGAGTATGTTTTCAATACTTGCAAATGCTAGGAGAGTGTAGGAATAGGAAAAATCACATAAATCAGTTGTCTGTATAAATTTCCCTGTGGCTCTGGGATGGTTATTTTGTTGTTTTATTAAATTATTACTTTTCAAATCAAATGTAAATCAAAAGAAAGACCACAGCATCAACACCCACCTGTTGAGTCGAATTCAACTGGCTGGCAGCGGCGGCCAGAGGACCAATCACATTTGAGCACCTGCCCTCCTTCCACAATGCCCGGCTGGGTAGTGTTGGCTTTGGGGGCTCCCACCAGAAGAAACATCCTGCTAAAATACAAAGGGATAGGCAATACTATAAATGACACACAGCAGAAACAGTATCAGATGACTGAGGAGGGGCAATCAATCTCTTAATATTATTCACAAATTGCCAGGCGTGGTATGCACACCTGTGATCCTAGGGCCTGCAATCCTAAAAGGTTAAGTCAGTAGGATTAACTCAAATTCAAGGCCAGCCGGGGCTACCTAGTGAGTTCATGGCCACTGTGAACTATATGGTGAGATCTCAAAAGCAAACACACAAACAAACAAACAGAGAAATATCCACAAATGTCTTCAAAAACTATTCAGTGAGGGAGTAATTTTCTTTATTCGTTTAGTAATCTCTCTCCCATACACATTATTTGCTATACATTATTCACCCTGACTACATTATAATTTCTGAACTGCATACATTTAAAACTGCATACTGTTCAAATTGTATGTTTTAAATATAGTTTATTCTATGTCACATATCTCAATATAAAAATTTTTTTTAAATTATGCTAACTATAGGACCACGAAATCACAAAAAAGTGCCTCTTCATCAGGATTCAGTGATTTCCCCTTTGTACGCTTGAGAAGAACTTCCAGCAAGTGTGCCTTTGAGGTCCATGCGGCAAAAAGGGCTGCGTCTTCCGGGCCGCATCTCGGAGAGGGCGATCGCTGGCCCTGGCTGCTGCCCTGACATCGCCACACAGCACTCTGGGATCCGCCTGTCATCTTGTCAGAATGATTCAGTGCACCTGACCGTGTGGCTCCTCTGAATACGAAAACTGATTCATCCTCACACCTGCGACCAAACAACTCCGCAGAGGCTGAGCTGAGGCAGAGGCAGAACTCAGCGGCCTCGGGCCTGGCTCTCAGCCCAGTGCCCAGCGCCCGGCGCCAGACCGAAGCCCCTTTCCAGCCGGCTGGACTCTCCCCGTCTCAGAGCAGCCTCCACTCCCTGAGCAGCAGGGGAAACTACTCAGGACACTCTACCCACCGAACCTCTCTGCTGGGCTTTGGAGCTGGATGCTCTAGCTCTGTCGTGGTAAGGCAGGGCTGGAAGTTTCCAGGGAAATGAAGCCTCTGGCAAAGACCAAAGAAGGGGCGTGCAGGGGCCTCTCCAGAGGAGCCCAGCACTATGGCACCAGGGATGAGTGCACAGGCCAGGCTGCCTATGGCCACTTGTCCCTCCCAGGCAGGAAACGACGGTGAGGAGGTGCCCAGTTCACCCTGAGCACCAGGGGCACCTTTATGTGCAGTTTTGTAGCTGGCCAGCAGCGATAGGAAAAGAATAATGTAAATGGAACGTGTGCGCATGTCAGCACAGAAATGCTAGGCCAGTGGGGGGGAACCAGCTATCTGAGGTTTTTAAAGAGAAAAATGGAGGTGGAAAAAGTCAAACTGCCTTAGACATGTGTCAAGGTCATAAGGGGGAGTTGTCTCTGGACAGGACAAAGGGTACAAGGTGGCTGGGCAGCTGTCTGGGAAAGTTAAGGGCTGTAAAGAGCAAACAAACAAAAACAACAAAAAAATACACTACAAAAAACCCTGCTAAGGAAATGCTTTGTTAAAAAAAAAAATCAAAATTGTTACCTAAAAGTTCTAAAAATGTCTAATGAGTGTGTACGACAGTGTAATTCAAGTAAGAAAAGCCACACGCCAGAAATAAATATTTGCAACCTCAGCACATTGTCTACAGGAACTAACTTACACACTGCAAACCAGTGAGGAAGCCGCCGGACGCCAAGCGTCTCGCTGCCATCTTAGACAGCACGGACCACCGTGCCCCTCCAAGCAACACCTCCTCTTGGTCCACAACAGACAAACGCAAACTGAGAAAATCAAAAGGCAAGGCATCATCAAAATACAAGTCGATGGCACCTGAGCGGAAAATCGACGCAAAGTTTAAATAAACTTACAAGCTGTTTTAATGAGGAAGCTTTTCATTCCTTGGGTTTCTGAAAGGGCCCCTAAAGTCAGGGGATGAGTCTGAGGCAAAGGGGAGGCTGACTGGCTGACTCGGTGGCCACACCAGGGTGCATGGGTCTACACCACGGCGCAGGCCGAGAGAAGGTTTCACTGCCCAAATCTGAGGCCCAGCGACTTAGTTTCAGAAGTCTTCAACTTCACGTTCATAAAATCGTCTCATAAAGTCTGCCCGCGAGCTGGCTGAGGATCCTTAGTCCACTGCTCTGCGATGACAGCCCTGGATGCTAACAGTGGCCCTAGGCCTGCTAGGGACATCTGGAGGCTCGCACAAGCGGAGGGGTGCAGTACAGAAGATGGGGTGCGGGGAGGATGAGGGAGAAGGGAGAGGAGGAGGGAGCGGAGGCGAAAGGGAGGTGAGCAGCAGACAGCCCTGCTCCAAAGCTCAGGGAGTGGGGCTGACTCCAGGGAAGGGAGGCCGCCAAACAATGACAAGCACATTTTTCAAACCCTCCAAATGAGCTCAGCTATTTGGCTTCTTTTATCGAGGGCCGTTCCAAGATAAAGCAGGTTTCATCTGCTTCGCTGCTCCAGGCGACCAGTGGACCTTGACCCAAAAGGAGTCCTGAAATATTGTGCACGGGTAGGGCAAATAAGGAGGTGTACCGTGGTGATGAATGTTACTTCTGAGCTGTAAACTGGTTTCAGGTTTACTTTCATTTAAGAAAAGAGTTACTGACTTGGCAATCTCATGGTGTCCAACTGAAGCTGTTGCTACAAATTCCCTACACTTTCCCTTGGACATCCGGAGCAACCAAAGGGTGCTTTCTACAGAGGGAGAGAACCCATGTGCGTGCTACCCCAGACTACGTTGCATTTTACAAAAACGAGCTGGCCTTGCTTAAACTGTCACAACGAGGTCTTCAAAGGTAAAGGGAGAAAGGCAACTTGAGCTCTGACAAAATCCATCCATGCAGGACTCTGTGGAGTGCAAAGAGCCAGGTTAAGCTACGGGGACCTTCTCTCTGGCAAGAGAGTAGCTGCTGAGGGAATGTCAGGAGCTGGGTACCAAGATCAAAAAGGACTTTTTAAAAACACAAACCAGGTGGAAAGATAAGAGGCCCAGGCTTAGGAAAAGAGCTCATGCCTCCAGGTCACACTGATTGTGACCAGGCGAGATGCAGAGGTTGCAGAGTGGAAACAAAACCTTAACTAGGAAGAATTTCAGAGACCTTCAGCCTGGTGACTAAGCGCTGACTCACTCTGGAGGAGTGCGCAGGAGAGACAAAGACAAACAGAAAATGAGAGGGAGAAATAGGCAGTTATTTCCAGGGCAACAGAAAATGATGGCGCTGTTAATAGAAACAAAGGTGAACCTGACATCTCTCCTTGCAAGAGTTCATTTTTAGTCCAATGAATTAAGAGGCGGTTAGAAAGAAACAGTGTATAAGCCGCTGGAATAGCAGGTTAAGGCTCCACTTTTGGATCTGAGTCATAGGCAAGGTGACCGTGTAATTTAAAAACATTTCCCAAGCCAGACGTGGTGGCACATGCCTGTAATCTCAGCACTCTGGGAGGCAAGAATTTAAATCCGGGCTGGGGTTACTCATTATAGTGCCATATATATGCATCCGTACGTGTGCATGCGGGCCTGTGTAAAACAGGAACTTCACAACACAGTGGTCAAAGAACATATGAGGAGGTTATTTTATTCTTTTATAATTTAATATTTAAAGGTAAGAAGTAAGGTTTGAAATTCTTATGCCTCTGACCCTCCCTCAGAGCAACCTGTTCGCACCTGAAAGGCTGCACTCTGGCCTCTATTCTCATCCACGCGGATGGATGATCCGCTTCCTCGACATCGCCCAGTGGTCTGCGTGGTAAAGAGGGCTGAGGAAAGTGCCTAGCAAGCTCTAGAAGGCGCTGACCGACATAGAATATCGTCATTACAGTCAGCCAAGGGGGCACATTTTTTTTTCTTTTCCCAAATAACACAATTAGTTCTTGGCTTGCACGCTATCTTTAAATGTTACTCCAGTTTACAACGTAGTCCCCTAAAATTAACACAGAAGACATGGAATGCTAACTTTCAACTTTTCCTCATTTTTGTCCTGCTGCCCACGTAGATGTTGCCCTTGAGGCTCTGTGACCTCAGACACGGTTTCTGCAGGCAGCTGAGCGGCCCCAAGGGGCAGAAGAGGCCTGCCTCGCGGCCTGCACCAGAGTTTCTATCTCCTCTGCCCATAGGCCCTTGACTCTCCGCCAGGAAGGCAAAGGTACTTCTCCACCAGGGCCCTCTGCCCGCCTGCCTGGGAGTCAGTGGACTGCAGCCTGAAACATGAGCCAAAATATATCTCTTCTTCCTTAAATTGCAGGTGTTGGGTGTTTTGCCCAGCAGTGAGGGAAGGGACTAGACAGATCTGGGTACAGAGCAGTCACTGCTGAGACTTCTCGACCTTTGGGTCTGGTTCACAGAGGAGTTTGGAGAGGTCTAGAGATGGTGGATGGAGAAGCAGCCTTGGAACACCGTAAGTGGAATGTGAGGAGAGATTCTGATTATTTCTGGTTTTGGGGGGACAGGGTCATGCTATGTAGTCCAAGCTGAACTTGAACTCACTATGTAGCCCAGGTTAGCCTCAAATTCAAGGCAATCCTTCCACTTCAGCCTTCTAAGTGTTGGGATTACAGTCCTGTGTTGAATGCTGATAAAAAATACAGATGGCAAAGCCCAGACTCGAGGTTTCGTTGGGAACTACAGGTGGATTTCGTGCCCTGGTGTTATCCTGTGTCTATATTTTGCTTGTGTCCTGAGGCTTTGCAGGAAACCATTGTTAAGGGTGGCAGACTAATTAATCCAGTGGAGGAAATTTCAAGGCAGTCCATTGTTGAGGCTGTGGCATGGATACTGCTTAAACGAGGTTTACTTTGAAACTTAGAAGTAAAACATCCCTTTTGAAAAGTTTCCAAGTTGTGCCAAAATGGAACTTCTGGTAAACTGAGGCCTACAGAGATAAAGCACAGAAGAGTATGGCTGCTAAGAAGTTAACACTTAAAAGAAGCCAAACAGGGCTTGGGATTCAGCTCAGTGGTTCCGGTGCCTGCCTTGCAAGTGCAAGGGCCCAGGTTCAATCCCTAGTAACCACATACAACTGTGCTGGGTGTACAGACTTTCACCCACCAGCAATCAGCACCACATACCACAGTGCGGGGTGGGCATGGTGGCTCACACCTGTAATCCCCCAGCACGTGGGAGTCAGACGCAGGAGGATTGCTGTGAGTTCAAGGATGAGATCAGGGCCAGCCTGACATAGAGGGGTGAGACCTTGTCTTAAAAAAAAAAAAAAAAAGAAGCCATATACTTTACAATAGGACAATAGGATAAACAGCTTGTGGATCTGAAAGGTCCCAGCCTCAGCGGACTCAAAGTTACACCAGTGAAAGGGTTTTCTTTGGGAACAAGCCCTAGTGCACCATGTTGGAAAAGAGGCCTTGACAGAATCTGTCCTCAGGGTTCAGTTCTTGGTGTCCTGCATTGTAGGCAAGTAGGAGACCTCTACAGCCCTGAAATGAGGAAGCCTGGCTATGGCTCAGGCTGGCAGCAGACTCTGGTGTTCCTGGTGCCGAGTTGGGAGGCATGCAGAGCATGGGACTTGTGAGGTCGGGAAGGCTTCCACCCACATCACGGAAGGTCTAAAGCCACACCTGGGAGAGGATGGTAAGGAAACCGAGAGCAATGCCAAGGGCGTGCAGGAGACCCCAGAAGTTGAGGAGGCAGGAACTCAGAACAGTGACCCAAGGGGGCCCAAGAGAAGGCAGAATAGCTGCCACCAGGAGCACCACAGGGCCCGAACTGCCCAAGCCCTTTGGGAATCACATCTCACCACTTCCTGTCCAGGGTACTAGACACTAGACGTGGAACTATGGAACTTAATGTTTACCCTGCTGGGCTTCATCTTGCTTTGGTCCAACTTCCTTCTATCCTCCGTTCCTCTCTTTTGGAATGGGCATGCTTACCCCGTGCCACTGTATGTTGGAAGTGTTTCACTTTAATTTTTATAGGAGCTCACAGCTAAGGGTTTGCCTTAAATCTCAGAGGAGACTTCGCACTTGGTCTTTTCAGCAGTGCTGGAACTGCTGGGACCCTGGCAGGTCTTAGAGATGGATAAAGGCCTCTTGCACAGAAATGTGCACGCGTCTCGTCAGAACCTGGAGCAGAATATTAGTTTTAACTGCATGTTTCCCGAAAGCTTCCTTCAGTCACAGGCAAGACCTTGGAAGATGACTAGATTATGGAGCTCAGGGATGATGGCTGGTACAAGGTGGGGCCTGGTTGGAGGAGGTGGATCACTGTGGGCTTGACCAGAGCCCCCCTGACTTCCCCCTCCTCCTGGATGTCATGTCATGAGCGGCTCTCCTCCACTGTGCCCCCCTGTGCCAGGCTGCTGTACCTCAGAGCCAGCCAGCCACAAAGAGAGCCCTCTATAAACTGTGAGCCAAAAGCCCTGTCCTCCCTGGAACCGCTGGCGCCAGGTATGGTGTCCTATCGATCAGGAAAATTTCTAAGACAACTCTAGCCCTACTGCAGAGCAGCCTGCTGAAATCACCGAGGGCGAACTGACCCCTCCGGCCTCTATCTTCATCTATCAGCATGAATTTACCACAGTCTTCTCTGGTGCCTTCTGCTGCAGAGTGAAATGACGTCTGAATAAAGTAGGTCTGCAACCTACAAGAGTTTTATTGAACTAACATGTCATTATTATTATAATAAACCTAGTATGCAATGGTTTAATTTCTTCAATTATTTTCCACAAGAAAAACATCACTAGTTCATGACTTTTGCACAATGTTTGAACATTGGACCATTTTAGCAACATGGTCCCTATAAATTGCTGGTTACAGAAAAAGACGTGGAATGCTAACTTGGTATTTTTCATAACTTTTGATCACTATTTTTGTAATTTTGTTTTTTGGGGTTTTTTTTGAGACAAGGTCTCAACCATGTAGTTCAGGCTGGCCTCAAACTCACTGTCTAGCTCAAGCTGGCCTGGAACTCACAGCAATTCTCCTACCTCAGCCTCCAGAGTGCTGGGATGACAGATAATCACCACCACATTTGGCTTATTTTTGTGAATTTTGACTTTAAAGTTAAGATTCATTTCTGGAGTGGTATATTAAGGGACTGCTCTCACATTTTTGCTTAGCGTTGTGTTTTCCCTCCTGTTTAGTGAACAATGACATATTAATTTCCACAATGATATGAGTACAATTTAGTAATGATTTTCTGTAACAAGAAAAATGAAGTTTAAAATAATTCCTTACTAAGGTATTGTGATCACTTTAAAATGAAAGAGGCACGACTCCTCAAACTGTTGTTTCCTCACTAATTTTTCTACCAAGGAATGGAATTCTTTAATTACCAAGCACATTTTTCTTTTGTTCTCATTGTAAGTTTATGGTAACACACCAAATAACAACCACAATACTAGTAACAGTAATGATAATCCATGTATCTTGGATTCTAATCATTATTAAATCTAAAGGTGCGTTTTTTACAAAATTAAAGATTCTTTTACTTCAAACTTCATTTACTCTGAAAGATTTTGAAAGTAGAAACACTTGTTTATACATTTTGTTTTTAAAGAACTCAAAGTTGGTTTCCATTTTTTAAATTAGGCTGCTCCTGGAGGCGCTCTGATACATTAGTAACAAAGTTGCTGGTGAATATTTCAAAATATAACATGTGAGGTCACAGATTTGTAGCTTAATGATCATAAGTGACTAGTCGAAGATCAGCCACATGCTTTTACCCTGACAACAGCAAATATCAAGCTCAGTCTTACTGCACTTTCTGTGTAAAAATACTTGCTAATGTGTAACCATGTAAGAGATGGTGGTGTACATCCACATCCTCAGCACTTCAGGAGGTGGACAGAGGATAACAAATTCCGGCCCAACTCGGGCAATTTATGAATTTAGCGAGACTTTGTGTCCAAATAAATCATTGTAAAAGTACTGTGGATATGGTTCGGTACAAAGACCCTAGGTTCAGTCCCCAGTAACACACACACAAATACACACACACACACACACACACACACACACACACACACACGTTTGTAAGCCTAACATGTAGCACTGCGTTAAACTCTAAGGATTTTAACAATTAACAGCAACATTTCCAAAACAATCTATCACCTTTTCAGTATTTAAATGCCAACTCTTGAAAAAGCAGGCAATGTATTTCATGATTATTAGAATTTGTGTATAGATCAAATCTAAAAGCACACCTTTGGAGGTAACTAAGAAACTTTATAGAGCCATACACTTAAAAATATCTGGAAACAAAACTTTAAAATGTAGCACTAAGTAAAATCACTATAGGGAGGAAAGCCTGGGTTGGATTCCAGCGCCCCCACCCACCCAAAAATTAAAAAAATGTTTAAAATCGGCCCTGAATCGATAAATGTTGCCCATGGTTAATGTTTCTTCTATCAATTTGGGAGATCTGCGCTGAGGTCTCACAGGCAGCGCTGTGACTGGACATAACAAATTCCGCTATGGAAAGTCACGGCCGGAAAGTCACGGCCAGTGCCCACTGCAGCGTCTACACTGCGGGCTGCCGTGAGGCTGATGGCTGCCTAGATGCGTGAGGTTCGTTAACTTCCACAAAAACGCCGAGAACAATCCTGCAGTATGCCCTGGCATCACTAAACAATACTTCGGCTGGCCTCAAGTCAGGCACTTATGTCCAGTTACTACTGACCATCAACTTATCCTCCGCAAAGGCTCAGGAAATCCCGGGAAATGTGCAAACGCTCGCTCCGCGCTTGACCCCGGGAGACATCGCAAGCGGCAGACGCGGCTGGACCCGGCTAGCCGCCGCCACGGGCGGGACACACTCCACCCGGCACCGACAGGGGCTTCGGGTCCCAGCGTCGCCGCCACACGGACGTGGGCGACCACGAAGCACCCGAGTCCGGCCGCCGCCACCCGGTGCATCCGGAACAATGAGCCCGCGGGGCCGCACTCCGGGGGCGGGGGAGGCTGGGGCTCCGGGCTCGGGGCGGGCAGTCTGCGCCGGTCGGGCGACGGCAGCCGAGGCTCCGGGCCCGGGCTCGGCGCGGTCCCGGGGCGGGGACGGGGGCGCCCGGGGAGGGTCGGGGCGCGGACCTGGCCCGGCGCGGCCACTTACGAGGACGCGCTGGGAACGAAGAAGTCCACAGCGAAGCCGAAGTAGCTGCCCTCGGGGCCGGCGTACTCGGCCGGGCTGTCGGCGTCCAGGTTGAAGGCGCCGCCGGGGGGCAGCAGGAGCAGCAGCAGCAGCGGCGGCGGCGGGGCGCGGGAGCGCGGCGGGGCCATGGCGGGGCCGGGCAGGGCCGAGCCGGGGGCGCAGGGCTGCGTACGAGGGCGCGGGGCCCGGACCGGGGCCGGGGACGGGGACCGAGGCGCGGGGCGGCCGAGCCTCCCGGGCCGCGGGAAGTGGGGCGCGGGCGGGGCTGCGGCGCTGCGTCCGGGCCGGGGCGGAGCCGCGGGAGGAGGAGCCGGAGCTGGAGGAAGTGGGGCCGGGCGGGGGGCTCTGCGCGCGTCTCTGCCGTCCCGGAGCTCGCGGCCGGCCGCGAGGGTTGCGCGTCCCCCGGGCGCAATCTGGGACGACCCGGCACTTTGTGCGCGACGCTTCCTCCTCCGCCGCCGCTGCCCGGCCTGGCCGCCTGTCACGGAGGCGCTCGGTCCTGATTTGTCGCTCTCCGTCCGGCTCCGGCCCACACACGAACTCGGGGCGTAGTGACAAACTTCAGAGCGGCGGCGCGGACGCAGGACTGACTCAGGACCGGCCGCTGAGTCCAAGCAGCGGAAGCCGCGAGCTGCTTTGGTCCCCAGAGAGCAGGGTTTCGCCCTACTCGCAGATTTAGGTTTCCTGGGGGATTTCGGAGCTGGAAGGAGGGTGCATCCCTGGAGGAGACTCCGTCTGGTGTGGGCGCTGGGCGCAGAGATGGCTCTTTCATTCTAGGTCCAGCCTCTGACGGAGCACAGAATAAACAATTAGTAAAACGCTGGCCATTGAACAAATGCAGGTGAAATGATGAATAGAAAGGTCACAGAGGTGATTTCCATGTTGTGTCCCATGCCAAGAACTAGGTAAAGAGGATAAAATACAAGTGTGTTATGTGCACCTTAGATTCTTACAAGTACTGCACAAGTAATTGTGAGCTCTTTCCCAAAAATAACCATTAAACTCAATCACAGCCCAGGCAGAGCAGTATTAGGAGTCTCAGTGCTCTTGAGGCCGAGGCAGAAGGAGCCTTTGACCCCAAGGGTTTAAGAATAGCCTGAGCAGCATAGATCTTATGCCAAACAAACAGTAAACAAACAAAATCTCATTCGTAATGTGCATTAATCTGATTACTATTAAATAGTCCTCTAAAGGAACATGAATATAAATTAAAACGAAATGCCCAATTTAAAGTTAGAATATTTAGTTATATTATTCAAGTTTCCTCTAAACATAAGCTGTATTCCATAGGCCACAGCCCAGCAACTCCTGCGCAGAAACCCGCTTTACTCCTCTCTGTCCTCCTAAGAAGTCATAAATACAGACGCGGAAACCCAGAGGCTCTGTTAGACCTTGAAAACCTGAGAACTGGACCCTCGGGAAGGGAGGGAGGTCCGCACCTGCCAGGAGAGCAGCAGAACTGGAATCGGGGCTGGACCGAGGACAAGAAGACCAGCAGTCCAGAAGGAGAGGGAGGAAGAGGAGGACCAGGGAGGGTGGAAACCAAGGGGCTGGAGATACAATTTGCCTACTACTGCCTGAGGGAACAATGCATCCCCGAATGGGCCTGCAAACTGGCAAGAGGGGTACTTACGCTTGAGTCATTCTTCGTGACTTTATTTCAAAGTGACGTTCTCAGAGACCTGAGGTGGGGTTGGGTGCTGGCACAGGCCCCTTCCAAAGATTCATGTGCATCTCTTTATGCAAAATGCACTCAGTCAGTCTCTTAGTTACTAGAGTCCTAACAGTTCCAAGATGGTTGGAAAGTCTAAGTCCAAAGTCTCTGAGATGTAAGGTACATTGTTTCTTGTAAGCCCCTGTAAAAAGAAAAAAAAAAAAATTCAGCACTTACAACATACAAAGGCACCGGGTAAATACACCTTCCCTTTCTAGGCAGAAATGAAACCCCTTAAGGAAACATTAAATCTTGCAGTTTTGTGTCCGGTTGGAGCAAGACAATCTCCAAAGGACTTGGGAAGCCCTGCTCATCAGCTGTCCTCAGGTGACCCATGTTCCTGGCCTTTCCAACATCCTGAGATCTTCAATGAACCTCTGACTTCACTCTCACAGCTTCACACCTGGCCCTCTCGGGGCCACACTGCCAGGCTTCACAGGCCTTCTTTTGAAACCCAGGCCAAAGCCTCCCTGACCACAGAACCCTTGCAATCAGCATGCATGTAAGACCAGCATCATGTGGGTGACGTCGAAGTCTGCCGCTGGCTGGAGCAGCAGCCTGGCTGGTTTGTATCTTGCTGGTTGCAAAGTACAGAGTCCAGTGAACTGAATCACAGGGAATCAATTCCCTGGGGGACTTTCTCCAACAGTGTGCCCTGGGGCTCTCCTCTCCAACCAAAGCCTTTTTCACTTTTGCAATTTTGGGCCTGCAAAGAGTTAGACCTTACTGATTCCTCACATGCCCTCAGCATATCCTTCTTTTTTAATGTTTGTATATTTAGTAACCAAGTTCTCTGCACTATCTCTGCAGACCTCAGCTTTACCAGAGCTTCCCTTCTGGTCAAACTTGAAACTTTTTGCTTCCTTAGGCTGCTCTCTTTACTAGTAACTCTCAAATATAGAGCTGGCTAAAAGCTCCCAATAGTAGCCAGACTACAGCCTCAACGATAGGCTGCCTTGAAATTTCCTCTATCAGGTTAATCAATCTACCACCCTTAATCTGAGTCTCCTGCAAAGTCTCAGGACTTGAGCACAATGTAGACGAATTTATTGTCAGAGGGTAACATACATGACTGGGAATCCAACTGCCAGTGTAGTCCTTGTCTCCCACTGAATCTCCTGAGCCTTTCTTTCCTAATTGCATTTCTATTAGCATTCTGGCCTTCCGAGCCTCTGAGGAGCACTGGAGGGTGGGCCCTGAGGCTGAACAGCACTTTGAGGAGTGTGTGACCCAGGCAGCCTCGGAACACTTGGAAGCTCTGGGGACCAGAGCCCCTATCCCAGCCCTGCGGCTGGGAGTCCTTTCTCCTCAGCACGGCTGGATGCCACTGCTTTCCACCCTTTTCCACCCGAAGTCCAGCCTCCAGCTCTTCTCAGGAGCTTTGCAGAAAGGCTCATTATCTCCTTTCTCTTTAAATGGCTGGTATTTCCATGTCTACTGCAGTCTCAATTTCACACTCAGATGCTTTCGTGTGTTTGATTCTTGATGTTCTTCACAGCATTTGAATATATCCTGTTTAATCTTACCATCTTAAGTCTTTTTTTCCTCACTAAAGCGCCAGTTCTTTAAAGATGGTGGCAGTGTCTCCCTAATTTATATATTCTTCTATTACACTGACACATAACATTGAATTCTTTTTTTTTTTTTTTTGAGACAGGGTCTTGCTTTGTACTTCAGGCTGGTCCTGAACTTAGTTTGAACTCACAGCAATTCTCCTGCCTCTGCCTCCCAAGTGCTGGGATTACAGGCATAAGCCACCATGCCTGGCACTGTGGTATATGGCACTGGTTGCTGGTGGGCATGAATCACCATGCCCGGCATCATTGTATGTGGTCACCAGGGATGGAACCTGGACTCTGGCGCTTGCAAGGCAGGCGCCAGAACCATTGAGCTAAACCCCTGGCCCTGAATTCATATTTTTAAATCTTATGAAGAGCTCACAGTCCCCACACGGTTGCCACAGAGCAGCAAGAAGCCACCATGCCTCTGCTGAAGGATAAAGGGAAAGACTGGTGAATACAAAAGCCATTGGCAAGCCAAGTGTCACTGAAAAGCAATTGCCTACTTTGTGCTCAAGGCCCTGGACAGGTTCCCAACGCTCCCCGAGAATGTGCAAATAAAAAAGCAACTGGCAGCTTTGTCAACTGAGTGCATGAAATAAGTGCAAGAGTGCAAATTCTCCCATAAATGCAGATGTATGCCTCCAGAAGTAGAAGGCTCGAGGATATGTGGTGGCTTCCTTATACAATGCAGAGAAGGACCAACTTCACTGCGATCTGTGTTTCTTAGATTCTGAGATTGTTCTTCATATCTTGTTGCCATTTAGGATTAAGGTTGGAGGTTATGGAGTCCGGAATTAATCCTAAAGATTGAGAAGTGTCCACTGCTGGGGTCTCTGTGTCTCCCTGGGAACCACAGAGCTCTCAGCATGGCTGATCTCTACTTAAGACTATGTGTGGTGTTACTCAGAATTCGCTTCGAGCATTTGGCATGCAAAACCTGGGGATCATGATCTCACTGAAACAATGTCTGCATTTCTTACCTTTTTACTGTTTAGGAGTCTTTTTTTTTGGAAAGAGTCTTGCTATGTAGTTCAGTCCACTCATGAACCTACTCTGTATAGTAGGCTGGCCTTGATACTCACAGTGAACTTTTGTTCCCTGCAGTGTCTTTCTTTGATTTATTTTTGGTTTTGTTTTTTGAAAGAAGGTCTTGTTCTGTAACTCCAGGCCAGCCTCCAACTTACCATCCTTCTGACTCAGCCCCCTAAGTGCTGGGATTCCAGGCCTGCATCACCACTGGGATGGAATGGCTTTTAATGATTACAGAGTGAAAGAGAAAGAGACAAAAGCTTAGGACAGTTTGCTCTGGATATTGTTGACATTTGCGGAGCTGTTTGTTACTCAGCAGCAGGTAACTAATACAGTGTGTTGAGAGAGGCTGCAATTTACTAGGGCCACACGCTGAGAGTCCCCTCAGCCAGCACACCATGGGTAAGACAACTGCACGACTCACTCTCAGCGGAGGCACCCTGGAGAGCAACAAGGGATGAGGATTATCAACAATGCCACTTTGTAGCCGGAAGCAGTGCACCCCGGGTGCTCCCATGAACCAGAGCAGGCAGCAGGACCTCTCTGATGATCACCTGAGCTCCACTGCCATACAGCTACGGACCAGTAGTGCCTGGGACTCTCCACAGCACTGCTGGCATGGCCTTCAGCCTCCTCCTGTTCTGACAGCATGTGCTATCTGCCTGCTCGATACTTTCTCACTTGGGACTAAAACCCTAATATTGTGTAGTAAAGGAACCATCCAGTTGGAAAAAGAAATTGCATTTTCCAGCTCCTCTATGAAGTGATGAAACACTTCAGTAGATGTTATCTAGTGAGACTCAAAAATACTCTTCTGAAGGAGGCTCACTGAAGTCTCAGGAACCCTTTTTCCTCTGTAGTCTCTTTACAACTGCTGCTTGGAACATAAGCGTGGTGGATGGACTTGCAGCAGCTATACTGTGCTGTGATCTACAAACCAGACCTATGGATTCGACTGTAAGCACTCACACTGTGCTTTGTGAGAGAAAAATATACCTCTCTTTGATTAAGATGCTGCTATTTGGGGTTTTAGTTATAGTTTCAGTAATTACTTCTAACTAATAAATCCACCTTCATTCCTCAAACAAGACATTTCAATTGAGTGCCAAACACTTTCATTGTCATCCTGCTTTGACTGAAATTATTCTACACTGGTCTTTTCCTGCTTTTTAGAGTAGCCAAAATAGAATCCTTGTTTAGCAGACTTTTAGATAGTGCGAAATTATTACTGTGAGAGTGAGTCTGTTCCATTTTGGTAACAGCATGAGCTTTCTGTGTCCTGTGGAAGCTCGGTGCTATTCATCAGACAAGTATGAATCGAGTTACGATGAGTAACGCCCTAATTTTAGATGACCTGGTGCTTTCCCCAATTCTGCACCTTTTAAATGATTCACTTGGGGGTTTTCCAAAATCTCCACTCTTACTTCCTCTAAAACTTAAGCCCTAATCAAGGATTTCTACCTTTCAATCCCTCTGGAAATGTGCCAGGGAATTTTCACAGGATGTTAAATATTTGGATTTAACAGGAAATGATAATGTTCACTGAGGAGCTGGAAACAGCTTTTAATTACATAATTGAATTAGGGATAGCTCACAGGGACAAAAAAGAACTAAAGGTTTGGCTCATGTTCTACATTTTTGAGGAGCATAAAGGCAATTCCATAGATCTTTTCTCTTAAGCTCTGAAAAACTAATTACTACTATGAAGGCAGTTACATGAATTAATTCTACTCTTTGGGCATGTGTAAGATCATTTAAGAAGCTGAGTTAACTTTTTTCTTTTCAGTTTTTTGAGACAAAGTCTCAAGTAATCCATCCTGTTCCTAAATTTGAGATCCTCCTGCCCCAGCCCCCTGAGTACTAGTATTACAGCCATGTGCCACCATACCTAGGCTAAGTTAACATTTTCTTAATTCTAAATCTGTCAGTTTAAAATATTTTTAATAAAATTATTGAATACTTACTTTAATAAAACACCCTCTATGTGGAATAAATTATTTCATATATCTAAAAATTCTAGGATAACTATATGGAAGAAAAAACTTCCAGGACAACCGAACAGTGATGGCTGATCCAAAATGTGGTACAGTCAGTGACACTGTTCAGAAGAACATAAGCTGAATGTGGGGCACATGGCTGTAGCCCAGCTCTCTGGAGACTCAGGAAAAGGGTCATAAGTTAGAGCCTAGCCTGGACTTGGCGACTTAATGAGGCCTTGTATCAAAATGTAAAAAGAGCTGGAGATACAGCTCAGTGTGAAGCCCCTGGGTTCAATGTCTAGTACAAGATGAAGAAAAGGAAAGTGGGAAAGAAAAGGAGGAAGAGGGGGAGCTCTGGGCATGGTGGCATGAGCCCGCAATCCCAGATCCTCGGGAGGCTGAGGCAGGAGGATGAAGCCAAGGCCTGGCAACTTAGCAAGATCCTATCTGATAGGAGCAGAGGAAGAAAGAAGGATGGAAAGAGGGAAAGAAGATGAGGAGAAGAGCTTAGGCTGCCTGCACAGTTGATAGGGAAGGAGCAGGTCATACTGTTTAGTAGGACATAGGTGGCCATAGGCATACTTTACATCGATACTGGCTACATTCTCCTGTTGCCCACATGTAGTGCCCTCTCCCCTTCTGTTGGAGATAGGGTCTCCCTCTGTAGCCTAGGTTAACTTTGAACTCACTATGTAGCCCATGCTGGCCACAGATTCACAACAATCCTCCTGCCTCAGCCTCCCAAGTGCTGAGATTACAGGCATGCGCCACCACGCCCAGCTTGAAATGAGCCCTTAAAATGTGACTGTTGTGCTGCAGAAATTAACCTGTGCTTCAAAAGCTGACCTGCCGCCCACTTGGCCAGTGGCTCCAGACTGAGAGTTTTACTGCTGGCGTTCATACTAGGGCCAGAGACCCGGATGTGATGGGTTCTATTAAAAAGCAGCCCAGTTCTATATGTCTCCATACCTGCAACATGTTTTCCATCTCTGGTGTCTGGATGGCTTCATTCAGTCATCATGACCTCAGGAGGACAGCGAGGCTGGTACAGAGGGACACGGAGTGGGTCAGGAGCCATGTTATGACTTCTTCACTCTTCTGCTTGGCATGTGCTCAACCCTCAGGGACAGATGCACCTCTCACCCTGGGACATGTGGCCTGCAACCAGGCTGGGCGCTGAGCATCTATAAGACATTTCCAGCTGCACCATGTATTTCTCTGCCCGTGAGCAGTGAAGTCACAGGAACTGTTAACACGGGAGCAGTAACAGTTCTGAGTGAGATCAGGAGGCTCTTGGACATTGTGACATCTGAACCACAGAGACCCTCAGAGGAGGAGAATTGCTTGAGCCTGTGAGTTCAGAGTCAACTTGGGCAATAGAATGAGATCTTAACTCAAAAAAAAAAATATATATATATGTATATGTATAAATAAAAAATAGTTGAAAATAGCTTGACAATATGTATTACGTGTGGGTGTGCACACACACATAGATATGTGGTTCACTTGCATCTCACATGAGAATATGAATTAAGAATTCAGCTAATATAGTGATGATCCAATATTACATATAAGAAAAGGAAATTTAAAAAATAAAAAAGCCTGTCTTATATTCATGGAGATTTTCCCATATAACTTGTGGCTTTTATGTAGGGGAAATGAATCCCCAATGTGTCTCTAATTTTTCTTTTTTTTTGTACCAGGGGTTGAACTCAAGACCTTGTACATGTGAACCACTGAGCTATATCCCTGCCTCTAATTTTTAATTTCAGTATTAATCTGTTATTTTGACAGGACGGTTTCACAAAGTTCCCATTGTCCTTCCGTTATCTGAATCTTCATTCACACAAAGTGCGGCCTTGTGTGAGTGTTGGCGTGCTATTTTTGTGTCAGAATGCAATGCCAGCTCGAGCCTTCCCGCTCCACTGCAGACTAGACGGGCACCGTTCCCTGCTGCGGGGACAGTACCCACGAGACCAGCTGCTGCCCAGCAGCCAGGCCTGTGGCTGGGACGCTCTCCACACGGCTTCCTGTCCTTGCCACACTCGGGATGCTGCTGGATTTAGAAACAATTTATTTTAGACCTTGACGACAAAACCTACCCGCAGTTGTGTAGAAACCTTCTTCAGTGGGAAATGTTATTTATTATTTTTCTAGTCAGACAACCTGGGTATCCATTTTTCTGAACTGTGGCCTGCACAGGAGGGTGAGATGTAAGCTTTGCTGCTTTGAGCTTCTTTGGCAGCTGGGAACACCCACCCCATCCTGACTAAAACAGGTAAGGTACTCAGTGGGTAGGCACAACTTATAAACACAGGGATCAAAGAATTAGTCAAACCCCATGAATCTTCCCTTATCACCATGTGTATAATTTGTATTCTAGCCACAAATACCCCTATTTCCCATCTCATCCAACCTCAGAAATCAGGACGATCAATACCGTGCCTACCAGCCTCAGTAGATATAAAGACTGATGCTTGGCAGAGAAGTCAGAAGCTCAAGGGGACAAACAATAAGAGTTGTTACCTACTCAGAACCAACAGTGGACAAGAGATTAGTACGACAGTGCTAATAGTGCGCTCTCATAACTATTTTATTCATGATTGTCCCACCAAAAATTTCCAAAATATGAAAAATAAAGTCATATAGGCTAAGGAGAACTTAATTTCCTCCTCTGCCACAGTTCATCCTTGAGTGACTTTGCTAACACAATGACAAAATTAGGAGGAAAATGAAGATACATGGTTAAGAAATTTTTCTAGAAGGTTCTCATTAAGTAACGTCCAGTCAGGTCTTAATCAAACGTAAAGCTCCTGGGCAGGGTGAAGAGACATGGACCGCACCCAGGAACCCGGACAGGGCTGAGACCCAGACTCGCCCAGATCAACAGCCCGCCACGCTGCCGCAGGTCCTGAGTCCGGGGCATCGCACTGGGAGACAGTGAAACAAAACACACTTAAAAGGCGTAGAGTTTAAATGGCTGTGTTCCTCGAGCAAACTTGAGCACAACAGTCAAACCCTGAAAGTGTCTTTTTTAAAAAAGGTATTTTCTCCCTTTTGGTTTAGACCGAGGCTGGTCAGCAGATGCATTTAAGTCACCGTCCTGCCGTCCTGCCGTCAGACTGTCTGCCGGCGGGAAGCAGCACTGCAGTCAGTGTGTGGAGATGGCGCGGGGCGCCCGCCCTGTCTGTCCGAGGAGGTGCGAGCAGGACTCCTGGGCGTGCAGAAAGCTGCCAGTACGCGGAGCGACTTGAGGATGTTGGACGTTGAGGTTTTTTTTTTTTTTAGGTTTTTTGAGACAGGGTCTCGCTTTGTGGTTCAGGCTGGCCCTGAGCTCAGCCTCCAACTCACATCACAATCCTCCTGCCTCTGCCTCCCGAGTGCTGGGATTACAGGCGTGAGCCACCACGCCCGGCACTGTGGTATGTGGTACTGGTTGCTGCTGGGTGTGGTATTGTTATGTGGTTACCGGGGAATCGAACCCGGGGCCTTGCGCTTGCAAGACAGGCAAGACAGGCGCCGGAACCACTGAGCTAACTCCCCGGCCCCGACGTTGAGGTTTTGATGAACAGAGAAAGCACCTGAGCAGCGCCCGGCCGCTGACCCTGAGGCGAACTCTGGCTCTGGAGGGCCTGGCGCGCTGTGTCCCAGCCCTGCTCCTGGTGTCACCCGCCCCAGGGACATGGCGGCACGAAGCAGAGATGCGCATCTGCCTCCCTGAGCGTTGGACAAGCAAAGCTGTCCTTGGCTTTCATTTTTCATTAGTTGTGTAATTACTGTCTCACATCAGAAAGAGACGAAAGTGACCAGGGACAAGAGTTCCTCAGTGTGGTGGTTCTCAGAATGAGATGCGGGGACCAGGCAGGGTCTGGGGGGATAGGCCTGGAATTTGGGGACAGGCCTGGAATTTGGGTCCGGGTGGTGTGTGGGTAGGACGCGCAGTGAGCAAGGAAGAGCCGGCCGCCAGCCTGGACCATGCTGTGGTAAGTAGTGTGATTTTCAGAGGTTTTTTCCTCCAGCGTTGTTGTCTGTGTGAACATCTGGCTGAACCGTTGGGATTCTGGATGGTGGGCTATGCCCTACACTAGAAAATCTGGACCCTGGTGTCAGGAGATCGCGCCTACACCTTCATTATGACTGAACTTTCGGGGGAGGCAAGTCCTTAAAAAACTGATATGCTGCTTGTCACGCCCTACTGTAAGACCTTCCATCTGTCCTCCTAACTTTTCCTCTTCTCATTCTCCCCTCCTTCCTTCCCCGCTCCCCTCCTCCCTCCTTCATCCCCCACTTTCTTGGAGAGGAAGTCTCCTTATGTTCCTTCCAACTCTAGATTCTCCTGCCTCAGCCTCCCCAGGAGCTGAGGTGACAGGTGGCGCGCCCATGACTAACTTACTGTCATCCTGACAGATTGACACTGGAAGGATCCACACTCATTTTTTTCAACATAACCATGTTACACTGTGCTTTTAAAGCAGCTCGGACAAGCAATCGATTTCTATTATTTTGACTGTCAGAATAAAATTTTACATTGATAACATCATGGTTGTTGGAAAATATTTTTTCCATGAGACTAAAATAACTTACTTTTCTTAAGTGTTTCTAATGGAAACCAAACAACCTCCACCTCTGAGTTAGTCTGTCTTGGAAAAACCAGCTTTCTGGCCTGTTTTTCTTTGTGATGCCTGATAGAATAAAGGACAGTGAGCGAAAGGGAGAAAACAGAAGCTTTAAGTTCCTGGTTCCTTCACACGACCACCAACAGCTGTAAAAGCTTTCGAGGGTCCTGAGCTGGACGCAGCATGGACAGCGCACGCTAGCATGAGGGACGTGGCCTGTCGTTACCCGCAGGACTTCTATAAAGGCTTGCTTCCCAGCCGTCCCCTTCTTTCTCCATGGCATCCTTTCCGTACATCTTCCTCAGTCCTCCCACCCTTTCTTCAGCTGAGTTGTCCAGGGTGGTCCCCAACTTGCGATCCTTCCGCCTCAGCTTCCCCAGTAGCTGAGATCACAGTGCGCATCAGCACGCCCGCCCCGCCTTCTCTGCGGGTTTGCTGCAGAGACTGAGGGTGTCCTGCGTGTCCCGCGCGTTGTGCTGTGCGCAGCCCCTAGACACATTCTTTTTCTTTCCTTATTCAGTTTTTCCTCTGCCTGCTCAGCTTGCCAAGCTCCCCTCCTCCAGCCCATTGCCCCTGGCCGCATGGTCTGTCTCTTCGCTGTCTCTGCCCTTCCAGATTCCTCAGGCAGAGCCTTTGCCTGCTCCGTTTCTGGCCCTGGGAGATCGCCGGAAGCGGCCCTGGGAGATCGCAGGAAGCAGCCCCGGAAGTCCGCACCTGCCTTGCGCCCATGAAGGGCCTCGGAGGCGGCGCCATAGCTCAGAACCCTCCCGCTGCCTCCTTCCCTCCTGCGGTGCCTACTGACACTCACCCCGGGCAGGTGGCGCCAGGTGGACGCGGCCCTGGCTCTGTCCGTCTATGGTCTTCTTCCACTAACAGTGCTGGCTTGCTTTTCCAGCCCGGAAAGCCTCACACTTGGGAGTGGTGGCATGAGCTGTAATCCCAGCGCTCAGTAGGCTGAGGCAGGAGGATTGCAAATTTGAGGCTAGCCTGGAAAACACAGAGAGCCTGTCTTAAAACAAACACAACAAAAACCCTCCCAGTCTCCTCCTCTTCGAAGCAGTGTTGATACACATTTTGTGAAGACGTGTGCGCTGTACCCTTAAATCTTTATATAAGCAAGCACTGTCATTACCTCATTTTGAAAATGAAGGCTCAGACACCCGAGAATAACGGCTTGCCATGGCCCCTGGGAACTGGGTCCTGAAGACAGGGTTGGCCCAGTGTGGCCTGGAGGCCCCTTGTTCGAAACATGCTGATAGTAAGGAGGTCATCAGGAGTGCTGCTCAAGCCTGATACATCACAATCACACTAAGAAAGTTATCGTTTTTAATTTTCTTTCACTTTCTATGTAGAGGGCAAGGCTCAGACCGGTGCTAATTTGGATTAACACCTGTTCACATTATTTAATTTTTTTCTTTCAGAAGGAAGAACATGTCTTAGGCAGGGAGTTATGTGTGTTACCCCTAGGTCACTTGTACTTTTATGGTTTTATATTTTATTTCTTAGCATTATCATAAGAAATATTTTTAAATAATAGAATTTGTTACTTATAGTACATGTTTTTTATGTGGCCCGAGACAATTCCTCTTCGTTCAGTCAGGAGGTTGAACTCGTGCCCTAGTGTATGGAAAAATTAGTGATTCTTCCTCGCGTGAGGACACAACATGGCAGGAAAAGCTCCTGACTCAAGCTTAGGCTGCGACTGCGCATGCTCCTTCCCCAGCTTCCAACGCCAACCTTGATTTCAGTCTCTCCACCAAGAAACACAGTATAAATCTACTCTTGAGGTGTCCTTAATGACCTGTGGATTTTTTTCCTAGGCCACTTGGGGCAGTAAATATATGTCCATGTCAATCCCTTTTGTCTGTGTGCTTCTTAACGCCATTAAATATGTATTTTTACTGTCATACCTTTCTTCCAAAGGATTTACTCAGCAGAAGTTTTGCCAGGTGTGTATAGGTAGGCTTTTTTTTCTGAAAAAAAACTTAAGCAACGTTAATGTTTTATTCTGTGAAGCTTTTGTTTCTGTTGTCAAACACTGTCAATCTGAAAGGTGACTTTGTGGGTGGGGTGAAGGTTCTGCTGCAGGTTTCTGCCTTTTACCATCAGGTTTCATTCTGGGAAGACTGGAAGCTTTCATTTTCTTTACACTATTCAAAGAAAGGAGCTTCAATTCCAAGAATGTGAAGGCATTTACCAGACTCAACACCCGGGGGGGCGGGGTGTTTACCTTTACAGTGGAGCCAAATGCAAAGTTATTTATGGTCAACGTACTAGAGCGGAACTACAGCCCGGATTAGGTAATTAGGACCCCAAGGCCTTCTCTTATACCCTGCAAAATGCAGAGACCCTTTGCAGAGCTGCTTTGTGCGAGATCACTGATGCCTCAGCGGAACACTGACCTCCTGGGGAAATGGGTCACCTAATTTTAGCGCCTTAAATGTTCCCACTTCCGGTGCCTGGCGAATAGCGAGAATCAAGATCTCACCATGAAAATACAAAAAGCAAAACTCATGAGACAAGGTACTGTTAGCTGCTTAAGATCATTTCAACCCCCATATTTCTTGGTTCCACTTTAGTAACTAAGCATTGTTAAAGGTTCTAGCAGTTTTGGAGGACAGGATACATCCCATTCATCGCCACCTGGCACCCACCACATAACGGCTGCATTTTATTCTCGCAGGCATTCATTGACTTTTTGAGCACTTTATGTACGAGATATTATTACAGATATTGCTAAGTTAGGGAGAAATATTATCCGTAGTCAGACAGGGCTGGGCCTGACAGAGTCGGTCCAGAGGGTGAGACCATCCCAGCAGTGCTGGAGGCGCATCTGTCCAAGGCCCCCCTCAAGATGAAGATGGAATGACCCGGCTGCGTGTCTCCAAGAATAAGAAAGACCTTGAAGACTGTGCTTCAGTCGGTGTCATCTTCTTCAATAAATAGTTAAACATGAGTCACCCAGCTGGGTTACCAGGACTTCCCGATCCATCTCTTCCAGAGAAGGTCTTTGTTCTTTCTATGCAACTTGCTATGTGATTTGCTTCCCTACAGGCTCAATATGACTTAAACGACTACACTTGTAACTTCATTGATTGTCCATAGTTTTTTTGAGACAGGGTATCACTTTGTAGTTCCTGCTGGTCCTGAACTCAGCCTCGAACTCACAGCGATCCTCTTGCCTCTGCCTCCTGAGTGCTGGGATTCTAGGCGTGAGCCACTACACCCAGCATTGTGGTGTCTGACTCCTGGGATTCCAACTCAGGACCTTGCGCTTGCTAACTAAATCTCTGGCCCTGATTGTCCATAGTTTTGACCTTCATTGTACCCAACTCATGATTTTGTACCCACCTTGTGATTTTGCTGTATAAAACTTTTCTATGTAAAGCAGGGTCCATGGCGCCCACTTTGAGATCCCCTCCTGTCTCTCAGGACCTCTCTCTTTCTCTCTCAGTACATTTTTCTAACTCTTAGCCTTCACTGTTTGTTAGGATTCATTCTTCAGTTTTGGGGAACAGGACCTGGCACATCTGACATCCAGCAGGTTGTGAGTTACATCATTTCCCATATATAAATATGAGGGGGTATGTGTGTGAAAAATATAGAAAGAGCTGCCTTAGACCCTGACTCAACAAAAACAAAGGGATTGTTCTGGATAACTGAGTGAGTGATGGTCCCAGAGAGATCCCGAAGGCTCCATACTTCTCGCACACCTCATCCACACGGATCTCTGTCTGTGTCCTTTGCATTATTCTTTATTCTAAGCCAGTGATCACATTTCTCCGTGTTCTGTGAGCCACATAAGTGGATCCATCAAACTGGAGGTGATTGTGAGAATCCTTCATCTGCGGGTGGTGGGTCAGAAGTGCAGGCTTGCACTTGACACCTAAGGTGGAACTGATCCCGGAGCCTGTGGGGCCCGACACTGCTCAGGGTAGATGAGTGTCAGAACTGAATTGGCCTAGAAGACACTGAGCTGCTGTCCACTGCTGCAGGATGCTGGCTTGTTTTCTTTTTCTTTTCTTTCTCCTAATTTTGTTCTTCTTCTTTTAAATTTTGAGATAGAATCTCACTAAATTGTTAAATTGCTCAGGCTGGGCTCAAACTCATGGTGTTCCTCAGGCTTCCAGAGTGTTGAGATTACAGGAGTGTACTCCTGTGCCCAGGTCCCACAGCTCTTGAAGTCACAAAAGTGTTTTGGGTTGGTTGTGGAAGCTGAGGAAAAACAGTTCCTCCTTTTTTTTCCCCAATAAATAAAGTACTAGGAAATAAAGCCTTCATCTCCCTGGTCACAAGCCGTCTCTCAGGTTTCTCAGCGACAGTCACTCTAGAGTACTGCTGAGATGAACAATGACAGGAATATGGCAGTGAACACCTGTGGAGAGGCAAGGGAGCATTTTCCAAGGTCACTCAGCCAGGAAACAGCGGGACTATCAGATGGGAATCAATAGTCCCAGCCACACTGGCTGCTGGGCAGTCCTGTGGGTGGTAGATAAAAATCTGACTTGAGAATTTCCTCCCAGAGGAAGCAATAAAGCTGGCTGCAGCTCCCTGGATTCTGGAAAAAACTCAGCAACACTGACCCAACTAATTGGAGACAAGGAAGTCCCTTAATGTCTAAATACTGAATTAGCTGTTGTTTGCCTAAGATTAAAGTTAACACACTTACAAATGTGAGTCAAAAGACTGTGTTCAGGGGCAGGGCTTGGAAGGTGGTTGGATTGTGCGGCACTCTGCTCATCTATGGATTAGTCCATTGAGTCATTCATGATTGCATGTGCTTTTATTAGCAGGTGGGGCCTGGTCAGAAGAGGTAAGTCACCGCGATGCGATCTGAAAGGGTGTGTTGTTGTCCTTGGTGCTTCCCTTTTTCTCTGCTTCCGGGACGCCATGGTTCGAGCAGCTTCCCTCCACCAGGCCCATTGATCATGCTACTTCTGCCTTAAAGTCAACTGATCTTGAGTCGAACACTGTGAAATCATGACTTGAAACCTAAATAAACCTCTCCTTCTCTCAGTTGTGACCGCCAGGTGTCCTTTGCCTGAGCAATGATAAAATTGACTGAGACAGAAAACAGGTACCAGAGAAGGAGGGTCCTTGCTATGACTGTGGTAACATGAAGTTCAGGTGTGTTGGAGACGTTTGAATGGTTTGGAGATGTGAGGGAGGAAGGTCCTAGATTTCTCTAAGCAGAGCCATACAAGCATAACAGCCCAGAAGAATGTGGACAGTAAAAGTAATAAGAATAAGTATAATAAGAATAAGTAATAAGAAATAAGAATGTGGACAGTAAAAGCCATACTCTTGATGCGTCCGATGGAAAATCAGGCTTTACATGTTGGCAAAAACAGAAACTTGTCCCCAGTTTGCCTGTATTCTAAGATTTTGCATGAGGTTGAATTTAAAAGTTTTTTTTTTTTTTGAGACAGGGTCTCACTTTGTAGTTCAGGCTGGCCCTGAGCTCAGTCTGTTACAGTTGAGCCTGGAACTCACAGAAATCCTCCTGTCTCTGCCTCCTGAGTGCTGGGATTACAGGTGTGAGCCACCAGGCTCAGCATTGTGGTATGTGGTACTGATTGCTGGTGGGCATGAGTCACCATGCCTGGCATTGATGTATGTGGTTACTAGGGACTGAACCCGGGCCCTTGAGCTTGCAAGTGAGGTGCCAGAATCACTGAGCTAAATCACTGGCTCTGAAAGTGTTTGACTAATTGATCTAGCATTGAAAATTTCAAAGTATCTCAGCATTCACACTGTGACATAGATACTGCTCACTGCTGTTAGCCAGATACACAATAATAATCAGAAACAAAAAGAGCCAAAATAAGTGCAAATTTTGCAGCTTGGCCAGAACAGAAGAGTATGTAAAGTTGTGAGTAGGAAAAGTTTGGTTGCTGACAAGGAGAGCTTTAGTGATATTAAGAAGAAGCCAAATATTTTGCACCAAAACAATAGAAAAGATGCTCCCAGGAATTGCTTTGAGTTTACCCTTTCCAGGCTTAAAGATATAAAAGGATAAATTCCTTTAAAAGACTTTGAGAATAGAGCTCAAGGTCCGCTGCTCTTTTGGGGCTGCCTGGGGATGTGCTTCCCTGAGTTTAGCCATCCAGCACTGGAGGCCACTGTAGCCACAGTCTGAGGGGGCCTGGATACTGCTCAAATCGACAGTATATATTGGCATTGTCCATTTGATGCTGGTCTTATAGGTGTGCAGCATGCAAGAATTACAAGGCACAAGATTTCCATGTAGATTTCAGAAGAATGCCTGGGAGCCCATACAAAAATATGTGATAGAATCACAGTTATTGCCTGGAGCTCCTGAAAGGGTGATGTCTAAAGCTATGAATGGGGAAACCCCAGGAAACTGGAGATTCCAGGAATGTGGAATGTCTGGTGAGGAAAGCTCTAAGCAGTGACCAGGACCAGCCCAAAAGATAGGCTATAGAAGTTACAAGCAGAAAGGCTGTAGGAAAGGGGCTTCCCAGGCCCTTTTGGAATTCATATCTTATTGTCACATGCCAGGGATTCTGGATATAGATCTACTATATTTAAGGACTTTTCCCTGCTGGTTTTCAGTGTGGTTTGGGTCTGATTCCTTTCTATGTCTGATTATTGCCTTGAGGAATGGGAGTCTTTACCCTTTGCCTTTGTAAATTGTTAAGTATTTGATTTTTGATTTTCCCAGGGGTTTATTGATAGAAGTTTGCCTTAAATGTCAGAGACTTTGAATTTGGGCTTTTGAGGAATGCTGGAGCTGTTGAAACTTTAGCAACTCTTATAGATGGACTAAATGCATTTTGCATAATGCAATAGACATAAATCTTTTGGGGGCCAAGGGATGTATATTACGATTTACATCTAAAACATTCCTCTCTAACACTCTCATGTTCAGAGGTAGAATATTTACAAGGTGATTTGATCATGAGTACTGCACTTACTAGCAAATTAATCCACTTAATCCATTAATCAGAGCTCTAGATACGAGAGGCTGGTGGGGCCTCCTTGGAGGAAGTGGATCACTGGGCATTGTTGTCCCCAGCTCCTCCATTCTCTCTCTCTGCTTTTTAGCTGCCATGGTTTAAGCAGCTTTGCTCTATGATGATGTTGCTGCTCTGGAGCCATCCTGCCACGGACTGAACCCTCGGAGGCTGTGAGCCTTTAGGTTTCGGTTGTCTGCTATTTTGTCCTAGAAATAGAAAGTTGATTCATACAAGAAAGTTTCAGAAAGGAAGTTTATTGGGCTACCCTAGCTGAACATTCCAAGTGTCAGAAGCTCTTGTGTTCTCTCAGTTCAACTCTAATCTCCATGTTAGGATCCATGCACAACATACTCAGGCTTCGATGGATGGCCCTTCACGATGATGAGAGGCAACCATTCCATCTTCACAACATTTCTGGAAGGGGTGGCAGTAGTGTATATGAAGATGTTGCTGAAAGCCTCTGTGAACATAGACAGGGCTTCAGGAAGGATTACAGGAACTTACATCTTACTGGTAGTCAACTAGTGAGGGCAGGGAGGGTTGGAAGAGGTCAGTCCCTGGAAAGATGGCCTAGCAGGGTTTATCTCCCTCCCTGGCTCAGCTCTTCTTTCTCTGCCTCCTGGACAGCAAGGAATGAGCAGCTATTTGTCTGCTATTCCTCTCTCCCATAATTCCATGCCTTGGAGCCACCTGTGGACTGACACCTATACAAACTAAAAGTCAAAATAACCTCTTTTCCTTTAATTTGTGGGTGTTGAGTATTGTGTCCCAACAATAAGGACTGAAACTAAAACAGGAAGCCAACAAGAGCAAAGGAGTCTATTGCACTGATGGTTCTGACAATGTCTGAAAGTCTCATTAGCACGACTGATCTGCTTGTTAATCCGTAACTAACACCCAATTAAAACTAGTGACTGGTTTGACCCGGTCTGGATTGTATAACACTTTCCAGAACCAGAAGTGGAGTTAGCTGCGTAGGGGCCACATGGACTGAAAGTGGGGAAGGGGTTGATCTTTAAACCCAGGTTGTGGGTTTGAATCATGGACTGTCGTCAGAAGGAAGTAGACAGAGTTCAGGTGCGTTAACTACACTTACAATTTTATCGAGTTACATGTTATGTTCACTGTAGAACTACTACTACATGATCTACAGTGGGAACAGAGAGAAAATCGTGTTCTCTCAACAACGCTTGTTGTAGCATTAGGCATGGAATTCCTTTGAGGGTACAGGGACTTTACTAGACTCCATGTGCCTCCCAGTTGCTGCATGAGGCCCTGTCCCAGGGAGATGAGTCCCACAGGAAGGAGCTAGGTTTATCCACGCTATCCCTGAAGAAGACCGAGGGGCTTGCTGTTTAAATCTCTACCTGGCCAGGCGTAGGGGTACAGATGGCTTCTGGGGAGGGGAGGAGGTCATGAAGCTGCAGCCTGGGCTGGTCTTGGTCAGGAGCAGCGAGGATGTGTGACTTCTCTGGAACATCAGTGTAAAGCTGACTCCCTCTGCTAGTCACCAAGGACAGGTGCTACGAAGCTCCTGTGCAGCTCTGTGTGGTGGTGCACAGCTGTGGTCCCAGCTACTTGGGAGGCTGAGGCAGGAAGATCGCAAGTTCAAGGCCAGCCTGGGCAACTGAAGGAGGTCTTGTCTTGAAATAAAAAATAAAATGTGCTGGGGATACACCGCAAGGGTATAGCACCTCTAAGTTCCATTTTTAGTAATCAAGAAAATTGGGGTCCTATAAATGTACAGAAATGTTCAGCAGTTAGCATCTAGTCTAGGTGGGGATGTCTCTTCGGTCAGAGGAACAGAAAGGGGCAGAGGGGCACAGGGGAAAGAAGAGCTTCCAGGGAGCCCCACTGCAGCACCGTGCTGGCCGCACATCCCAGTCAGCCTGCAGCATATAATTCAGGCTGTGCGTCTTTCCATGCAGACCTCCCCGCCTCCCTGTGAATTTACAAGACAGCACAGCAGGGGTCCAGCTGGGCTCCCTGGACAATGTCTGCATGAAGACTCTATTTAGTCAGTGATTCATCCCCAGAAGGGCTCGATTTCCAGGAGCTCGGATACAGTCAGACGCATCTGAGGTTTTATTGGCTTCAAAACAGGAAACGTAACTGCCGTTGGCAAGTGTGAACTCATCGTTGCTCGTGCTCTTTAGAAACACATTTTAACAACATCCTGCTGATGGGAAAGACGCGTGTGAGCAACTGGCCATCAGGCTTTAGGTGGAAACTCAAGGTCAAGAATCTAATTCTGATCATTTGGCAGAAAGGCTGGCATGATTACCCTTTTAAACATAGATGATTCTTCAAGAGCATGACAAAGGCTTTTTCTCCCCGATCATTTGTAAGATGTAAAACTGCCAGAATTTTGAGAAGTATTCATTTGAATATGTGGCACTGTGGTAAGGTTGTGTGCGCGTGTGTGTGCGTGTGTGAGAGACAGACAGAATGACAGACGTGAAGTCTGAGTGATACAAGAAAGGGTGAACGAGCAAAATCAGAACCCCATCAAGATGTAATTTGTAGAAGAGAAAAGAAATATAGTGATTTGAGGCAAGAAGAACATTAGGATTTAGTTGCAGGCACCTGCTATGCACCAAACACTCTGCAAAAGCTTTGCGGAGTATTGGCCTCCCTTCAAGGACAGGCGTTCTGAAAGGAGCACTTTTTGTTTTCTGAAGGGCCCCAACTCGATACTGTCAAATACTAATCCCACTGGGTGACCGGTGGAGTGGGTGCCCCAGGCTGGGCGGTGGCTGACCAGGGAAGTGGAAAAGTAGCAAGGGATAAATCAGTCTGTTTTGTGAGCCAGAGGGAGTCTAAACTTTTTGTCAAGGCAGCCACCCAGTGTGGCAGAGCCACTGTGCTTTGTGAAACTGGCCCGGTGTGCGTGAGTCTGCTCCCTTCTGCGCTTTCCCGCCTCCCTTCACACACCTGGGTGGCCCAGGTGTTCTGGGACCCAAGGCCATGTAATCGCCTCTCTTTGGCTGGGAGCCGTGCTGCGCAGATCTTGTTCCTGGCGTTAGACTCAGTGGGGCTTGAGAGCAGCACAGATGGTAGAGACGGCCTTAGTGACGGAGCGCCATGTGTACCTGCCGACTTCCATGATGGTGGTGGCCGCCGCTGGCTTAGGGACCCAGGAAACCCTCACATAATTCTGTCCAGCCAGAATTTAATGGATGAGGGATTTTTCACTCTCACAATAATCTCCTCACACCGCACAGCTTCTACTATGTTTTCTTAGCTAAATAAATGTCTTTGTAGTAAACTGAGCTTTTTTTTTTTTAGGTTTTTTTTTGAGACAGGGTCTCGCTTTTGAAGTTCAGGCTGGCCCTGAGCTCAGCCTCAAACTCACATCACAGCAATTCTCCTGCCTCTGCCTCCCAAGTGCTGGGATTACAGGCGTGAGCCACCATGCCCGGCACTGTGGTATGTGGTACTGGTTGCTGCTGGGTGTGAGTCTCCACGCCCAGTATTGTTATGTGGTTACGGGGGATTGAAGCCAGGCCTTTGTGCTTGTAAGACAGGCGCCGGAACTGCTGAGCTATATCCCTGGCCCAAAACTGAGCTTTTTAAAGAAAAAAAAAGTGCCTAATGGTTTGGGGAATGGCAGTAGGGGGATGGGAGACATACGTAGACAAGAGAATTGTATCACTTAAATGTACATTTTGCAGAGAATAAACAAACAATGGAGAATAGAACCATTTGTTACTTGCACAGGGCCGTCTAGACTTTGGAAAAGTGAGGTTTCTTCAGTGATGCAACCAGTTAGTGGTTTGATCCCACAATAACAAACATTCTTAATTTGTGAGCAATCAAACCAGTAATAAATTATTTATGGCAAACAAACCTGGAGCTTTTGACAGGGCTGGCTGGCTGTAGGGCGTGGACTAGGGGGCGTGGCACTTCATATGGCAAAATCATCTGACAAGGGCCGTTAATATGCTTCATTACAAAGAGCTGCGTTACACAGGAATTCAGAATTACAGCATCTCTGTGTAGGCGCTGTGCAAACCAGCAAGTCTCAAAACTATCTTAGTTTCCTTTTCTGTGAAACAGAGACAGTGTCAACACATATTCCTAGCTGCTGGGATTCTCCTTGAGTTAAAGCAGACATTTCCTGACTCACTGTGGTGCTCGGTGTGCACTGCCATCATTATTACCATGGTGGTTACATTTGTGGGACTCTAGATTCCCTGTTGCTGAATCACTTTTCTTTCATTCTTTGTTCCACAAATCTGGTGCAAGCTGAGGACAGACGGTGCTTTGGCTGTGAGGCCCTGTTTTAGGGTACAGTGTCAAACCACGGTTGCATTTAAAGAATGTGTGTGTGTGTGTGTGGGGGGGGGTCTGTATGACTGAGAAGAAACATGCTTCGATGCTGGCTGCTGAAGGGAAAGTCCCTGGAGGGCGTGGCTCAGACCAGACAGCCTAATAGAGCTGTTGAACTTTATAATTAAACTTCAGTCTGAAACCATCAGAAGATGTCATACAAAATCTTTAAGTCTAGGTTTCAACTGAGGAAGAGGAGAGAAAGAGAGAGAGGGAGAGAAGAAGAGAGGATTAGGGGCAGGAGAATAACAACACAGAATCTGGTCATATTTTTCCTTAAACTAGGAAAAATAAACTACTTTTGAGTTCATTTTTTTCTCCCAACTTTGTTTTTTTTGTCAGTTGAGACTGCCTGTAACTTAGGCTGGCCTTAAATTTGCTGTGTGATGCACGAAGACCTTGAATTTGTGATCCTCCTGCCTTAGGTGTGATTCGACACACCCACTTTTCCAGTTCAGTATTTGCCGTTTCAATTTGGAGGGTCTCTCTCTCTCTTTGCCTTTTTTTTTTTTTTTTGAGACAGGGTCTCGCTTTGTGGTTCAAACTGGCCCTGAGCTCAGCCTCAAACTCACATCACAGCAATCCTCCTGCCTCTGCCTCCCAAGTGCTGGGATTACAGGCGTGAGCCAGCACGCCCGGCACTGTGGTATGTGGTATGTGGTACTGATTGTTGCTGGGTGGGAGTCTCCACACCCAGTATTGTATGTGGTTTATCGAGGATTGAATCAGGGTCCTTGTGCTTGCGAGACAGGCGCCGGAACCACTGAACTAACTCCCCGGCCCTCTTTCTTTCTTGATGAGGCTTCTTTGTACTGCCCATGCTGCCCTGGAACTCCTCAGTGCTGACTATCCTGCCTCAGCCTTCCAAGCAGCTGGGACTACAAGTGTATACCTTGGGTATATCTTTTATTGTTGCTGTACTTTGCTTTTATTTCTATGCAGCAATCTTAAGCTTTTATGTAGTCAAAGTTATCATTTCTCTTACAGGCTGTGAATTTCTTTTCTCCCATTGAAAGGTCTCTGTGGCCTGTGTGTTTTGCTAGGACTGCCACAGGCACTGGACTGGAGCCCTAAACCACAGGTCCATCCTCCCAGCGGCAGAGGCTGGAAATTCAAGACTAAGATGTCAGCTGTCAAAACCAAGAACAAAGCAGGCATGGTGGAGCCTGACTGGAATCCCAGCACTCGGGCTGAGGCAGGAAGATTGAGTTTGAGGTCAGCCCAGGCTGCGTACAGAGCTTGGAAGCAGCCTGGACTGCATAGTGGGAGCCTTCTCACAAAACCAAGCCAATCAAAACAAACTAATAGAAAACATGGAAAGGTATTGGCAGGCCTGGTTTCTCCTGTGGCCTCTGTGGTTCATGAACAATGACCTTCTTCCTATGTCTTCACAGGGCCTCATCTCTGTGTGTAATAGAGCCGTTATTTCTCTACAAACCTAATCCGAGTTTGCAAATTCTCAAAATGTACTTTGTTGTGAGAGATACCACAGGCAACGCACAGATGACGAAGATGCCTTCTCTCCCTGGGGGAGGCTGACATTTACTTAAAAGAAGGACAGCTTTTATCAATAATGGTAACATACAATGGAAAATTAAAGAGAGGCAAAGCAAAGCATTCTAGAAGAATTCAAAGAGGGAGAAATCACTGGTGTTCGGAGGCTTTGAGAAAAAACTCATAGAAAAGATGATACTGACTGTGGTTTCTGAGTAGAATTGCGGTGGGGAAAGAGCACAGCCAGGAAAGTGGAAGATCGTGAATGTGTCAGGTGGGAGGACGGCACGAGGTCTGTACACAAACAGTGCACAGTTGATAGTTCCCCTCTTTGCCATGGATTCCATGGTTTCAGTTACCCTGAGTAAAGCAGGTCTGAAAATACAGCACAGGATACGAGTGTATTTTGAGAGCGAGGTGGGCGGTGTCGGGAGAGAGGTTTATGGTGTGGAACGAGCTGAAGTGGAGGCGGTTCAGGCAGACAGGCAGGCCCAGGCCTCGGTGCACACGATAGCACAGAGCAGACAGGATAGTTAGCCAGAAGCTCCAGAGAGGCATTCCAGGAAGTCCAGTCACTTTTGGCTCCTTTTATTCTTTAGCCAGTAGGGAGGGATTTGTAATCTTTCTTTTCTTCTGAGATAGGGTCTCTCCATGTAGTGTAGGCTGGTCTTGAAGTCATCATGTAGCCCAGGATGGCCTCGAACTGGCAGTGACCCTGTTGCCTCAGCCTCCTAACTGCTGGGATGACAGATGTGCCATACCCAGCCTATGTGTGTATATATATATCTCCACACATTTTAATTGACCATATCAGTTTTGCAATTAGTTGTGTGACATATAGCATTTTACTTGACTTTTCACAACCTGCATTTCCAAATGACTCAAAAGGAAAACAGAAGACTTCTGGAAGCTGGGGGATCCACGATGGACCCCGCATGCTCCTGCTATGTGGTAGGTGCGAGTGCAGGGTAGCTTTCAGCATCATTGCCCTTCCAGACACAGTTCAAATACTGGCCCAGTCACATACTAGTCCAAACCTTGTTTCTGCTCATGTTTCAAGTGGAAGTAATATGAGTAACGACTGCACATATCCTGTGAAGATCGATGCAAGGACTGCTATATTGAACCTGTTAAAGACTAGGGCTGTGAACTCTCACATGAAGTTGTTGTGAAGATGTAATCAACTCTTCAAGTCAAACATTCATCATGGTGGCTGGTGTACATTCTAGACGCAGACAGAGTGAGCTATCACACCACTGACTGCTACTCCTGCAATTGTACTAGGTAGACGCTTGTCTGTTACCTGTCCTTTCATTACATATCAGAGAACAGAAGAGAACTGAGCTCTGATTGGCCTCGTCTGGCACAAAGGGGAAAGGCTGTGCTGGGGCGGCTGCACAGTTGCACATGAGGGAAAAGTTAAGACAGCTGAGGTTGAGTTGTTTACCAGAGACCAGGAAGCAGGTGACTCTCATTCCTTCGATTGCTTGTGCCCGTGTTTGGAGGAAGGAAAGCGAGGTGAGCAGAGGCTGGGGCGCCTCTGCCTGCTGGAGGCACGGCCCCCAGGCTGCTCCCCTTCTGAGCTGACTCTGTGTCTCTGTCATTCACCCTTGTTTATTCCAGAGTCGGAGGGAACAGGGGAACAGGTCTTGCTCTCGGAACAGTGCCAGCCAGATGGGTTACAATTGTGGATTTCTTAAGGAATCTTCTAAGTATCTCATTTGGAAAAGTAGGAAGACAGAAGCTAGAGACACAGATGGTTATAAATGTTTAGAGGTATAAATTGAATATTTGCAAAGGGCAGTTTTTTAAAATGAACCTTCAGGGACTTAGAGTATTCGAGTTTAAAGTATATTCAGAATAACATGCAGAGAAGTAATACTTGAGAACTGATGAATGGATTTATACCGAATGGAGTACTACCCTGCCATAAAGTAAGATACATTTGAGTCATTTGTAGGACAATGGAGGCACCTTGAGACAAGAATGCTGAGTGAAATAAATCAGAGACTTAAATAGTGTGGTTTTGCTTGTATGAAAACCCCAAAATATAAGTGATTTAAACTGCAAAATACATGATAATGGAAATAGGAAAACATGTTTTGCAAATGGGAAGGGAACCAAGAGCCGGGGGGGGGGGCATAATAATCCTCCTGCCTCTGCCTCCTGAGTACTGGGATTACAGGCGTGAGCCACTGCGCCTGGCATTGTGGTGTGTGGTACTGATTGCTGATAGGCGTGACTCTCCACGCCTGGCACTGTGGTATGTGGTACTGATTGCTGATGGGCGTGACTCTCCACGCCTGGCATTGTTGTATGTGGTTGCCAGGGATCAAACCTGGGCCCTTGTGCTTGCAAGGCAGGCTCCAGAACCACTGAGCTAAATCCTCAGCCCAGGACATAAAAAGATTTAAGATGCATTATCTCCATGTACCAACTCTCCTTAGAAAAAATATTTTTATTGGTTATTTTTTATTTTTGAGACAAGCTCTTGCTTTGTACTACAGGCTGCCCTTTAACTCTTTTTTTTTTTTTTTTTTTTAGGTTTTTGGAGACAGGGTCTCGCTTTGTGGTTCAGGCTGGCCCTGAGCTCAGCCTCAAACTCACATCACAGCAATCCTCGGGCCTCTGCCTCCCGAGTGCTGGGATTACAGGCGTGAGCCACCACGCCCGGCACTGGTATGTGGTACTGGTTGCCGCTGGGGTGAGTCTCCACACCCAGTATTGTTATGTGGTTACCGGGGAATCGAACCCGGGTCCTTGCGCTTGCAAGACAGGCGCCGGAACCACTGAGCTAACTCCCCGGCCCCTGCCCTTTAACTCTTGATGGTCTTCCTACCTCAGCCTCTCAAGTGTTGGGTATATAATCCCTATAGAAATGTGATCATTAGATACCACAAATGTATAAATTAAAATTAGGAAAAATTTTAAACAGAGCATCTCAAGAAAAATATTTTTGCAAAAGAAAAAAATATATTTAGAATAACATAGTTGAGAATTCCGAAGAAAGGAGAAGGGAACACAAATGTGGCTCAGTAGGTGTGTTCACTCACGGCAGAGGGGAAAAGGAAGAGAGACCAGGACAGGACACAGCAAGAGGAACCAGCGCTCCGGAAGTGGATCCAGAAGCTAGCCCCAGGGGAGGAGCAATCTCAGGAAAGGGGATGCTCAGGAGTGAGCAGTACACACAGGCCTGAGAAGCGGCAAGCCTTGCCAATCGGTAACTGGTGACCTTTGATCGCACAGTTTATCCAAATTCCAAGGACTGAGGACGGAGTGGGTGGTGGGAACATGGAAACTCTGATGGCAGCCTACTCTTCAAAGACATTTTCAAAAGAAAACACAGTGGGCGGAAGCTAGAGGTTAGTGAGGTCAAGGGAAGAAACTGTAAGAGGGAGAATATTCTGGAGGCTCAAACACGGAGCACGTGAAAGCAGCGCCGGGAGAGGTTCTTGTTGCAAAAGCTCCCGAGGGAAGCAGGGGAGAGAGGAGCAGAGACTGGAATCAGCGCCGCTTACCGAGAAGCAGAAAGAGAAACTGAAGTCTACCTTGGACAATTTGGATCTTAGCAGTGAATGAGAAAACAACTACAAGTTTTAGATCTAAAAGGACCCCACAGCCTCATGTGTTTGCAAGGTGATTGGACGGCGGGGGCTCATGGCTGACTTGCTCATGGTTAGCACTCGTGGGCCAGTGGGGCTGACCCTGATGGGCGGAGCTCCCTTTTGGCTCTGCCCACTGTTTCTTCTCTGCCATGCTGTGAGCAGCTTTCCTCCGCTAGGCCCCTCTGCCCTGCCATTCTGCCTTGGAATACAGACTGAAATGTGAGCCAAAATAAACCTCTCTTTAAATTATGTTATCTATTTTGTCCCCAAAATGAGGGCAGAAACTAAGACAGTGATCTTTAAACACTGAGGGGTTTCTGGCAATGGTGTGGAAACTAGAGGATAACGCGGCCACTATGGAAAGGTGAGAGTTGAACTTAGATGAATAAAATAATTCCGGTAAATCAGGAAAGCTTAGCTGAAATTAGGCAATTTAATCCCTGCAAACCCAAGTACTGGCTTTCTCTAGAAATGCTGTGTTCAGGGAGTAATAACACCGACAGCATAGTTTTCATTATATCGAGATTGAAAACGCCAAGCCGGGAATGAGAGAGCTGAATGGCACGTGATGCTGTGTGGTGGTCGTGTAGATTGTTAATATGTCCGTGTGTCACAAAGGTGAGGACAAACTGAAGAACAAGGAAGGGTGAAGGGCAGATGGACCCCACTAGGATTCCAGGCAAGGCCAGTGACCGTGAGGAAATAGGGGACTGAAGCCAAGGTGAGAATAGGCTTTTCAGGAGTGAAGGTCTTGGAAGAGCGCCAAGTCCGGCGAGAAGTCCAAGAATCCGTCCAGGAGGTGGCCTCTGGGGAGTGGACTGGAGCCTCACAAAGCCCAGAGCACAGTGAGGGACAGTCTCTAGAAACCTGGCCCAGAGGTCTGGCTCTGACTCCTGGCTCTGTCACTGTCTCCTGGGGTGACCCTCGGAAGTCAGAGAATCTTTCCACAGCTGTTTTCTGAACTGTGAAATGGGATAGCATTCGTTCTTGCCTTTGAGAAATATGATGAAGATTTAAGAGGATAAAACATGCAAAATGTATGGCATTTGATATCTCATAAGGGCTCAGAATATAGCTTTTATTAATGTTTGGTGTTAGTTTCAGAATCTTCATGAATCATGCACTAGAGTTTGTGTTAGGGAGGGTGGCAGGGCCTGTCCTAGAGAAGGCACCTGAGGATGTGGTATGAAAGTTTATGGAGAAAGTATCAAGCTTTAGAGGTTAGTGGATGACTAAGGAAAGTTAGAGAAGCTAATTTAAAAATTTGCAGTAATGAACATTGACGATCTAGAAGAAAAAGAAGAAAAACAAGGAGGAGGAAGAATAGGAGAAGGAAGAATCCTCCAGGAGAACTACCCCAAAGTTTACAGCCTTTGGCTTGATGATGGAGCTCAAAAGGCCCGGATTCTTCCTAGCTGTCTCCTGTCATCTTGGGGCACTTCCTATCAGAGCCCCAGCACTGGGCGTGTGGTTTCAGGCATCCTGGGGGATGGCTTGAAGGGATCATTGTAGGATTTTTCTGGAATGGGAAAGCGCTGGCACCTATGAATTGCAGACCAGTGAACAAGAGCAGAGAAGTACAGTTCCCCCTAAAAACACGTACGAATAGTGCTGCAGTGAGCATCCCTGAAGATGCCACAATCGCGTGTGTAGAGAATGTGCTTGGACGAATGTGGAGAGAGGTACAGTCGCTGCCAAAGGCCACACACTTTAGACATGGTAGATCCAAAGAGCACCGCCACTCTGTCTCACTAGTAATGGAAGAATCAGTTTCCCTACTTTCCCCCATTTTTGATAGCATCAAACTTTTAATTATTTGCTAATCTGACAGGTGAAAAATATATCTTAATTGGGCATTTTCCTCTTTGTGAATCAAACTATCTTTTCAAATGTTTGGGGATCACTTCCTTTTAATTTTTGTGAGGTCCTGTTCCTGATTTTTGCTTATTTTTTCACCAGATTGTTTGGTTTTCTTAATTTGTAAACATTCTTGGTGTAGACTCACTACAGTTCCCTTGACTGGGAGTAGTCCTGGTCTTTGTGAGAAGATATCGATGTGGGAAACTGAACTTGCACAGAGCTTTTCACACTCTTGGCTTCCATACGTCAGACTGTCAACGGAAGTTAACTGGTTGTTGGCTCCTGGGGGTCAGCTCTGCACAGAGGCGCTCACGGGAGCCCAGGGCAACAGGCTGTCTGCAGACAGGAGACTCTAGCGCTTCACTCCATTCACCCGTGTGTCTGAGGCGGTAACTGGAATCCCCCACTTGAGTCATGTTCGGGACTTTTTGGGAATTTGGATTTTAACCCAGTAAAGTTTGTCATTATCTTGTTGGGACAGCCTATTAGCCTACTGACACATTAGCAGATTATGTCCTTTGTGTAAATGTTTGGCCTTCCTTTTCCACAGAAGCCAGAGAGAATGAGTTGAATAGAGTGACTGACCTCAAGGTCCTGGGCAGGGAGGAGGAAGTCTCAAGGCAAATTTTCTCTTTTTCAGGAAGGAAAAAAATCCCAAAAGGATTGCTATAAAAATAAATTTTGCATTTCCCCCTCCCTTCATCTAGAGGTTTTAAATCTTCCACTATTTGGGCCATTTAACATAAGTATCAGCATGGGATAGCTTTCCAATGACTTGATGTGACTTTAGTTATTTCCTTTCTAAAGCAGCCTTGGTAAGTGACCCCGTGGTTCCTGGGTCCTCACAAAGTCCTGTGATAGTCATTTGAGATTTAAAATGAGGGGCTTGTGAAGAAAGTGTCATAAAAAGCCTGGGGTTGTAGTCAGTAGTAGAAAGCTTGCCTCTCATGAGCAAGTCCCTGGGTTTATTCCAGAGAACCCTCTTCGTCCAAGAAAATCCCACAAGCTGGGAAAGAAAAGCAAAAATTCCCCACAAACCCACCAAAAATAAAAGAAGACACAACAATCCACAAAACACATTATAAGTTGTAAGGATTTATTCTATCTTTGTGTGTGGTTTTAGTCTCTGAGGGAAAAATACTGGGAGAAAGCAGATGTCGATGAGTCATACTTTGTCCCTTACAGTTGGAAGCAGTTTTGTTTGTATAGCGAGTTGATCCTTGGAAGGTTGCTGGTAATGTCCACAGTAAAACACCAAATGGTGAACTTTCAGGAATTGTGAATACGAAAGAAGTTGGATCTCCAAGAACAATCACAAGTCTCGTACTCTGCACTTCTTTTGAGACAGGGTCTCATTCAGAGGCAGGCGAGCCCAGACCTTGTGATCTTATGGGGCTGGATTCAGGTCTGTGTTCTGGGCCAGCTTCTGCACGTCCCTGCCATGTGCTGTCTGTTTAGCCCCAGTGAGAGCCCCAGCCCATTGCTGGCTGCTCTTCCAGGTCACTATCCATCCATCTCTGGGGAGGGAATGGAGAGAAGAGAAAACTTTTACAGCTGGAGAACGGGGGCAGTAGCATTCCTTATTTAATAAATGCGTATGGTTGGCTGGTTACTAAGTGTCTGACTAGGCATGAGTACCCAGGCCCATCGCACCACGCTCCGTGTGATCACAGGTATGTGAAGACTGGGGCTTTCCCTGTAGGGAGGATGGAGGGATGGAAGGACGGTCTTACTCGGGATCAGAGACGTGTTCCTCGGAAAGAACCAGAGTGGGAGCTGAGGTCTGGATGAGAAATGCGGCTCACAAGGTGGAGGAGTGGGGTGCTGGCCATGGTCGGGGGCATTCACCAGCCGAGACATTCACAGGGTGCACAGGGGTCCTGCACGCACCCCAGCTCCTTCCCAGGATTTCTCTCTTCCTCTAGCTGACAAACACTCGGGCTATTCAAGAGGCAGGGGCAGCAGGAGAGCACGTTGGAGACCAGCTTCGCTCACAGGATAGTGTCCTGCCTCAAAATAAAAGAAAGAGCTGGGGCTGTAGTCAGTGCTGGGCACTTGCCCGACGGACATGAAGGCCTACGTTCAACTCTCAGTAGGCAGAAACAAAGTAAAACAAAATGAAGCAGACAAGGAGAGCAGCAGAGAGTTCTGCAGGGAAAGGCCAGGGTTACTTAAGAAAAAACTGAAAAGACATTCCCAGAAAAAGGAAGGGGAGTCGAGCCTGGTGGCCGACAGACAGTTGTAATCCTAACACTCAGCAGGCTGAAGCAGGAGGACCAGAAATGCAACATCAGTCTGGTGTACCTAGAAGACCCTGTCTCAGAAAAGCCCCCAAATCAGCCACAAAAGGATGGGATCTGTGACCATTTTAGTCCTGCTGAGTCCCAAGGAGGGTGTCTAAGGAGCAACTAAACAACAATTCCTCCGGTGCTATCGATTTACTGGTGTTCTGTAGGTACCGGCGGCACTGGGTACCGCCCCTGCCATTTTATATATTAGTTTATTGCATGCTCACACCCAACACTCTTCTGCTTATTTTACAGACTAGAACCTGTGAGCACAGACCCGAGAATGTAGGGCTAGCTGCAGAAATGGGATGAGAGTGGACCGTGGGCAGCCTGGTTGTGGAGGACACGTCCCTACGCGCTGGGCTTTTGTTTTTCTGGGAGACCTCATTTCAAAATTTATTATTTCTTTTCTTTAAAAGTGAGTATGTTTGTGACACATAAGGAATCCATCATCGTGGGGAGCCAGTCTGTGTCACGTGTCTCAGTCCTCCCATTTCTTCCTCTCCTCCCTCCCCAGCCCGGGGTGTCCTAGCTCATTCCTGCCACTGCCCTGGCTCTGCCTCGCCACCTCCTGAAACCATCCTCTCCCGCCTTCCGCAGAGAGATGCTTCTGTTCAGAGACACCGAGACAGGAAGGCAGTCTGGCAAACGCAGAAACACGGTGGACTAGAGGGAACTCCACACTGCCTTTTCAGTGACAAAATGCAAAGGAGAACACGGAAGCAATTTCGGGGCTCAGAGCCCGGCCCTGAAGCTATGGAAAGCTAGAGGAGGAGCCTGCGGCCAGCTCCAAAGCCTCGCAAGGCAGGAAGGAGTCGCTCCTGCACCTCCATGTTAATTACTGCGGAAGGTAGAAAACATTTGCAGCAGGGCTACAGACTTCCTCTTATTTGCATGGAGCGTTTGTCATTTTCTTGGCGCAGGTTTCTCCTCTCATCACAGAGCTGTCTTAGAGATTGTTTCAAGTCGGTCTCTTTCATGTTTGAGCTCTAATCAGATTCAGCCGTGTCCTTCAGATGAAGGGCTTCCCCTGAAGTTCAAAGGAGTTTCTTCCACATGGACGGGCCTAAGGAAGGGGGGTCCAGCTCGCCAGGCTCCCTCTATTGCACTTCTTCACCAGTTCTTGCTTTCCTGATCCACCCCAGGGACTCAGGTATGGGATATCTGTACCTGGGCCTGGTGCAGGAGGCTGGTGACAGGTGCTGCGTACACAGGTCTCCTCTAACGGCATTTTATCCCGGGCAGTCTGGCTTCAGAGTCTGGGCTCCCCACCTCCTTTGGCACTGAGTCTCCTGCCACACCTACAACCACACAGCTTGCTTTTTTTTTTTTTTTTAAACATGATCTTGCTGTGTAGTCCAGGCTGGCCTTGAACTGCCTTGTAGCCGAGGCTGGCCTTGGACACAGTCACTGTGATCCTCCTGACTCAGCCTCCTGAGTGCTTGGGTTATAGGTGTGCACCACCATGCCTGGTTTATGCCACTTGTTCCTACTTCAAATCCATACTGGCAGAGCTCCAGAGACCTAACCTCCTCACTGCTGCTTCTCCTGTCCTCACTCTGACAATACTTGTGTGTGTGTGTGTGTGTGTGTGTGTGTGTGTGTGTGTGTATGCGCACGTGAGTGCAGGAGTGTATCTTTCCCTCCTATAGGGTCAGAGTTGACACTTCCACACAAAAGGTGGGTTAACAAAGAAACAAAGGAGCACAACAGACTTGTCCAGTCACAGTTTTGTGTGACATAGAAGCCTCAGAAATGGAAATGTCCAGAGGCCACATCTGCACTTACGCTGAGACGCCATGGAGGACAAGAACTGTGCAAGGTTCACAGAGCACAGGAGACGGGCCTGGAAGGCGCCCAGCAGGGCCGTACTGCACAGCCTTCGTCTTAGGGGAAGGGCAGAGAGGATCTTAGATCTCCTGCCGGACAAGGTCAGGCAGAGAAGTCATGACCAGTGCTGAATATTAGAGGAACATTTCTAGATGTCATGGTAGCTGCTGGGGAGGAAGAGGTTCTAATTTCTATGGCCTAACCTGGAAAAGAGGAATTCTGGTTTCTGTGGTAGCTTTTGGGGAGAAAAGGAAGCAGGAGAAAGGCGGAAGGTCAGAGACACTGTGTCACAATTCCTGCGTCCTTCAGTTCCAAGTCCTCACGCCCTGGAACTACCCTTGATGGCGCCATTTCCTGAGACCTCATACCTGTTTTTCATTTTGTACAGAAAGACAAAAAAAAATCAGAAGAAAATGTCCCCGTGTCCCCAGCGCCCCAACACTTACAGGCCTGCTTGTCAGGCCACAGACACACTGCCTAACTTGTCAACACGAATAAATGTCATGTCTAAATCTGAGGCTCTTCTGCTCTGGACCTTACGATCCTGTTCCCTTCTCTGCTCTAGGACCTCTTTCTCACCGTCCTCTCTCATACCCTCATGTTCCAACCCCTGCCAAGTTATTCTTTTCCTCATAATACTCCCAGTAAGAAGATCCCTGGTTTCCAGTCCAACATGTAAGGAGCTGGGAAGTGGTTGTGTGATTCTGACAGGAAAAAAGAGCAGAACAAACTGAAAAATCAACAGTTGTTCATGAGTCCATCAGAGAAGTGTAGTCACAGGACAGACTGATGTCCTTGCACTGGAGAGGCGGACAAGGAACACAGAGACCTGCAAGTTACCACAGCAGAACTTCCCAGGAGCCAGCAGCCCAGGGGACTCCCAGCATCCACCCGAGGCGGGCCAGGCCGGGGGTCGGGGGTGGGGGGACTCCCAGGGGACCCAGAGCAGAGGGGTCCAGGCTTTGGGAATTTTCACCTCTGGGAGCCCAGACTGCTTTTCCTAGTGCAAAATGGAGAAAAATGTCTTCATGTTTCCGGCAGTGGAAGAATGGCCAGGAATTCTGATCTTCACACTGTGACTTAAATTATTTTACCTGCACTAAAACCACTGGTGTTTTATCAGAGCACAGCTGATCTGTCAGAAAGTAACCACCAAGTCTACTCTCTCTATCCTGTCCACTTGACAGCTGAGAAGTACTCCCAGAGAAATTTACAGGCTTGGGCCTGACTGGATGACTGTAGGACACACCCCTCACCCACCACAGAGGCCAGTATAAGCAGAGACAAAATTAAAATTATTTTTAAAATCGAGAAGTAAAAAACACTGTAGTAGGAAAGTTGAATAACTTATTTTTCTTATTCTTAATTGATCTAATAGATAAGTTTGTCCAAATTACTAATAGTATCAATCTCTTCAATCATAAATGCACATAGTGGATACTATACATACATATATGGTTGTGACCACTGATACAAGGGCTGGGTAAGAATGAAGATTATTTTCTTCCTATGAGGTTACTACCTGTAAAGTGGCCTAGTACATTTGAAAGTGGACTTGGATTAGGTGTTAGTGTATCTTGCAAACTCTAGCAAAAAAATGTAAGGTGCAAAGACAAATAACCACACTACTAAAACCAGAGAAAATGGAATTGTAGCCTGCTAAGATAAAATGAGAATGGCTACACAGGCTCTGTGGTGGGTGACATGAGCACTGTGGCAGGGGTGACTTTATCATAACATCAGAAAATTAAACAATTTAAAGCAATGTTGTAAAAAATATTATTACTACCCAGTATATTTTATTTTACTCTTATATGTCTTGGACAAGAGCTCTCACTCTATAGGGTAGTCCAGCTTACCCTCCAACTCACTACGCAGCCCAGGCTGGCCTTGAATGCACAGTGATCCTCCGGCCTCAGCTAGGATTACATGTGTGTTACTACACTCACCTCGCTTGGTATATTTTACTCATAATTTGTTATTCTCAATATTGTGAATTGTATAATGACTTATGTTAAAAATACAATTCATGTGTGTAAAAGATGGAGAAATGTATAGTTTACTTTTTTCTTCTGGGAACATTATTGTGCTGTACAATGTTTTAAGAAGTGAAGGGGGAAAGAGAAGAGAAGAGGGAGCTGACATCAATAGTCTTTGCTGAGTGCTTCACTTACATTTTCCTCTTCAAAACTCCGCAGCTTGACAGATGAGGAGGGTCAGGAGTTGAAGGTCACCAGCTATTAAGAAGAGTCCAAATCTGTAAGTGGGTTGGTCCTCTCCACCCACTCTTCTGTATCCAGCATGCTGGGTCTGGTCTATAAATCTTTCTACAGTCACTGAGTCAGTGAGTGATGCCAGAAACCAAGAGGGGAAAAAAGACTTCTTTTCAGACTGCAAATGTCAAGGGTGATAAAATGTAGTTGTACTCCTACCATCCAGTTTGGACTCTTGTAACTGGGGCTTTTGTGACAGTCAGAGGAAGAGAAGGAATTTTCCATCAGGGCTTGTACTGATGATAAAATGTTACTAGGCAGAGTTACCATAGCCCACCTCTTCCTGGAATCTGTCTAAAATGGAGGATCTGAGTCAACCAGAAGAATGTTTCAGCTCATCTATTCTTGCTAGATGCAATGAAATTTGGTATCAAAAACTGGGAACTGGGAGTCGGGGATTTAGCTCAGTGGTTCCGGTGCCTGTCTTGCAAGTGCAGGGCCTGGGTTCAGTCTCTAGAACCACATACAACAATGCTAGGTGTGGAGACTCATGCCCAGCAGCAACCAGCACCACATATCACAGTGCCGGGCATGGTGGCTCATGCCTGTAATCCCAGTACTTGGGAGGCAGAGGCAGGAGGATTGCTGTAATGTGAGTTTGAAGCTGAGCTCAGGGCCAGCCTGAACTATAAAGCAAGACCCTCTCTCTCAAAAAAAAAAAACAAAAAACAAAAAAAACCCCCAAACCAAACCAAAACAAAACAAACAAACCAGGAACTACCTGGCATGATGTACATGACTATAATCCCAGCACTTAGGAGGACGAGGCAGGAGGGCCACAGTGAATTCAAGGTGAGACTGGGCTGCACAGTGAGCTCAAGGCAAGAGTGAATGAACTACTACATACTGACACCCTGTCTTAAAAGCAGGCAAGCAAGCATACAACAATGAAAAGAGCTTTAAGGTTCTCTCTAAACTTTTAAATGGGCAAAGAAAGTTGAAATAATGTGAAAGAAATTTTGACGACTCACTTTTACATTGTTTTCTAAAGGATATCACAGTAGAAACATTTAAAAGAAGGGCAATTTCATACAGTATTTGTTCCGGGGGAGATTAGTCTTAAAACTACAGAAAAAAAAAATTCTATTCATTCAAGCAAGCATAATTTCCTAAGTGCCTATTTGTACTTTGAACTCTGCAGGAGACTGTGCACAAAGACAGTCTGGTGTACTCAAAACTGGCTCACAGCCTTCAGAAATCCTTGAGGGACCTTGCTTTGTGAGCTCCCAGGCAATGCAGAGCTATTTGGGATGAGCTACTTCTTGGGCAAAGAAATGATTTAAAAGTTGGCGACCTCAACTCCTCCACAGAGAACTGAAATAAGAGTAGGGTATTTTCTCAATTCTTTCATAGCCAGTTTAATCTTTTCTATCTAATGTCTTGCACATTATTTTTTAAGTGTGCCAAAATACTTTACATATTTCTAATGCTTACAGATACTCAAAAATGGGTGTAATTTTTTCCACTAATTCAGAATGTGTTTTTAAGAAGTCAACATTTGGGCTGTTTGTTGGAACAGCTGCATTTGAGGTTTATTGTTGGTCTTCTAGCTCCTTTAGTTTGAGACCCACATTTTCCTTTTAGGTTTGATGTTTAATTCATTTGTTGCTGGAAATATTCTCAGCTTCATCCAACATTTTATGCTGCATGAAGATCATGTTTTGGTCTGTATACTAGACCAAAGGACTTCATGTCCTCTATTTTTTTTTAGGTTTTTTGAGACAGGGTCTCACTTTTGTGGTTCAGGCTGGCCCTGAATTCAGCCTCAAACTCACATCACAGCAATCCTCCTGCCTCTGCCTCCCGAGTGCTGGGATGACAGGCGTGAGCCACCACGCCCGGCACTGTGGTATGCGGTACTGATTGCCGCTGGGCGTGAGTCTCCACACCCAGTATAGGTATGTGGTTACCGGGGAATTGAACCCGGGTCCTTGCGCTTGCAAGACAGGCGCCGGAACCAATGAGCTAACTCCCCGGTCCATGTCCTCTATTTTTAAAAAAGTTTTTCTATTCTCTCGAGAATTTGCAGTGGTTGGGCCAGGGATTTAGCTCAGTGGTTCTGCCTGCCTTGCAAGTGCAAGGGCCAGGGTTTGATGCCTGGTAACCATACAACAATGCCGGGTGTGGTAGCTCATGCTTGTAATCTCAGCACTTGGGAGGCAGAGGCCGGAGGATTGCTGTGAGTTCAAGGCTGAGCTTAGGGCCAGCCTGAACTACAAAGCGAGACCCTGTCTCAAAAGAAAAAAAGAAAAAAAAAAAAAAAGAATAAAAAAAGAATTTGCAGCGGTAGTGTATCTTCTTTTGGGGCTACTAGTTTTATACTCTCATTTGACACAGATAGAGTGGACAGATCTCAGGCAGAGGTTTATCCCAAATCGACCAAGCCTTTCCATATACAGTGCTGTACGTGGCAGGCACGATGAACACAGCCACAGGGGGAGAGCTGACACACTGGCCTCAAGGCCTACCAGATTCAGGCCTTTATCAGTGTGGGCAGCAGCCGCTTGTTCCATGGTTTCGGAGGTCCGGCGGGCATCTGTGTTGCTGTGTGATGAGGCAGCAGGCACTTTCTAGGGACCCCAGAAGCAGAGAGGCATCACCACCAGAAAAGTTCATCTCTCCTCTCTGGGACATTCTGCCTTTCTTAGTCCACGGCCTGCATACATGGGACAGCACGGATGATGGGATGGCCACTTCCTGTCGTGGGTCCCTTATTTATATGAACATGTTACCATGTTTCTGGTTACATTTCCCACGTTAATGGGATGCTCTAACATGTCATATTTGCTGTTTTTTTTCAGAAAGAAAAAACTGAGGTAATAATTCAAACACTTATGGAGATAGTGGAAATTAGCTTCAAGTTAGGGTAAACTTTAAAAACAGGTTGTCTCCAATTTCATGTTTACCACATAAAATCAATCAAGAAAATTAACACTGGACATATACAGTTTAGTTTCAAAATTTTCCATTGTTAAGTGAGCTAAACTGTATTGTTTCTTTTAGAGAATATTATCTAAATCAACAGGTGTAGCTCATTCACACGGCTACACAGTGGCAGGTGTGAGACCCTGCGTTCAATTCCTAGCACCAAAAAATAAAATAATAAAAAAATCAACAGATGTAAAAGAATTTAGTCAAAGTGGTTAATCTTACCTACTTTAGTGCTTCTGTCAACATTGTCCAACCCTAGATGTGCCTGCTCGCAGGCTGATTTCCACCTGAACCTTCACTTCAGTTTTTAAAGATGACCACCTGCAGCCATTGTCCGGATCTACTGTGTGGCTGTTGCTTCCTTTGCACGCTGTCCAGGCACAGGCCACCTCGATCACACTGCACAGCCGTCATAAACCTGCCTTCTCTTTTCAATGGAAACCACCCTTTTATCGTGTCTGCAGCTTCCTAGAGACCGATTGAACCCAGGGCCTCCACAATGACCAGCATTCCTACCCCCTCCCCCTTTTCTTGGTACTGGGGATCAATCTGAGGACCCTATATTTTTGAGGCAGGAGCTGTGCCACTGAGCTAAATCTCCAGCACTTTCTGTATTTTAAAAGTCAAATTCTTGCTAAATTGCCCGGCTTGGGTTTGAAACTGTGACTTCCTGCTTCAGCCTTCAGAGCTGCTGGGGTTGCATGCCATGTGCCACCATTCCGAGGTAGAAGGACTACAAGTTAAAATACAGCCTGTGTACCTTGGTAACTTAGATCTTGTCTCAAAAAAGTATTCAAGAAGGACTCAGGATATCGCTTGGCACAAAGACGCCGGGTCAATGCCCAGGATTATGGACCAAAAACTGGGGATATGTGTATCTCCTCTATGATTGATGGAACGGACTAGGGCCCAGGGAAGGAGACACAGCACTCAAGGAGCCAGTTTCTATACTGATTCGGCTCCTAACTTCAAGTGAACTATCCCGACTTGGAGTAGCAACATGCTCTTCTGGAGAAGCCGCGAGGTGAGTGTCACACAGCTGATCCTCTGCACGATGGCAGGACCCTGTTTGTGGTGTCGCTTTGCGCCTCAACAAGCTCTCAAAGTTAAAGTTGTCAGCACAGCTGTGAGGCTACCTCACTGCGAAGCCGGCGGGTCCGGTGGCACGACATGGATTACAGGGCCAGCCTGCCTGTGTCCTTGCCCCGAGCTCAGCATTCACGCGGATCGGGTCCCTGTGTCTGGCCCAGTCGCGCAGCTGCCGCCCTATCGTCACACATCGTCCTCATTACACCCCAGCGACGCTGACCTCCCTGTGGATGCTCACAGCAGCTCCACAGTCCACTGCTAGGATGAAAAATAAACAGCTACCAATGAAATGCGACTCTCAGCAAAGCTCTCAGGACTAGCTGGGCTGGAAATTCTGCTGAGAAACATACGTGATCATGGCTTCTCTCTTAACCCTCTCAACCTCATGTATTTTTTCACATAAACGAGAGGGTGTTGGTCAACTTTCCATTGTGATAAACACCCTCAGAGGGCAGTTCATTCTGCTGTAGTTGCCTCAGTTGCCGTCCTTAACTGGTTGGTCCTGAGCGAGACGGAGAGTCATGTGTGGAGGGCCTGGAAAGGAAAGCTCCTCGATTCAGGGCGGTCAGGAAGCAGAGGCTAGGCCGGGCTGTGCATGCGCCGTGAGCTCACCATGACCTCTCCTCTTGCTCTGACCTTGCCTTCCTCCAGGAAGATCTTCCTCCTCTTATGGTAGAACGTCAAGGGGCAGAACTCAAACCACAGGTTGTCAGGGAGACAACATGGCATTCACTGGGATACAGTAGATGCTCAAGAGGTGCAAAAGTGCTATCCTGATCGTCACGCCATTGTCAGTGTCACCAGGACACATGGGTCGGTGTGGGACTGTCCTCAGGTCTGAGCCCCAAGCCAAGCAAAATCAGAGCTAAACTTAATTGCTAACAGAATCCAAATAGGTTAAAGAAAGTCACAATATTTTAAATATTCATTAATAAATTTTAATAGCTTGTTTCTAAAATATTTACAATAGTGTAAATATATATATTTACTTTGCCACTGTCTGAATACTTGTGTACCATGTATATGCACCATGTTAATATTGCAGTACTCCAGGCTATGAAGGGAAACTGTTCTATGTTTAAAGTGATATTAATATAGGTAAGATAGGAAATACTTATGTTAATGAAATGAGGCGGTCACAAAAGGACAAATATTGCATAATTCCACTCGTGAATTATCGAAAGTGGTTAAAATTGTAGAAATAAGGTAGAAAGATGGTTGCCAAGGGGCTAGGGGAAGGGCAGGAATTAGTGTTCATGAGTTTTGGGTTTTCAAGATGAAAAAGTTCTAGAGATCTGTTGTACAACAAAGTGAATTTACTTTCTTGAACTGTAGATTTAGAAGGAGATGGAATGGTAAATTTAATGTTATTTCGTCTTATAAATAAAAATCCTCTAATATAATCCCAACAACCTGAAGGACAAGATTCTTTGTGATTACATCCAATCCCTATCAAAGATAATATATTTTTCTTTCTTTTTTTAAGCAATGAAAATGTATTTGAATAATTAAAGTGAAAAGGGGGAAACTGGTTTTGCAGACCGAGCTTGGGCCGAATAAAACAACATAAAAGCACATGCTGGAGAAAGCACAGTAGGCTGTTGTGAGGAAAGCTATGATGGCTTAAAATATAATTTTCATACTTGCTTTAAAAAAATACTCAACAGAATATCATGACCTCCTCATGTCAGAATGTAGAATATTTGACAAAGACAGTACCCTTGGTCTCAGATTATTATTTTCAAAGGAATGAATGCTTTAATATGACTTGGAATAATCAAATTACCAAAAACTAGCTCCATGTACAGCATTATGGGGGTGGGGCACGGTGCAAGGCAGAGTTTCTGACCTCCAGCAAACAACATTCTGAGAGTTAAGAACATAAAGAAGGTAAAAAGGTGTATTATTAATGGGTATGGGAAGTCTGGGTCCCAGTGTTGGTGAGCTAAAGGTCTTTATAGGAATAAACCTTTAGGATGTGCAAGGACAGTAAGGAAGGATTTGGGAATGCTGAAATTGGGAAGGCTAGGGAAGAAAATATTTCAAAAATAGGAACAGGAAGAAAAGACACTAAAACAATGTGGTAATATAGTAGTAGTTCCTCAAGGTCTATGTTCCAAGCAGTTACTAAGGACCAGTGTACTAGCCTCCATACTCTACACAGCACCCCACTTCTGCCTCCCAACTGAGTAATAAACGTTTTATCACCCACTTGACTATGCCAGTAACTCAGGATCAAAACAGTTAAGTATTGCATTGAGTTACTTGCCTAAAGGAAAGTAGGAAAGCCTGAAACCAGAGCCTCTGCAGGTCATGTCTCAATATTCAGTCTACTTGGTAGGCAGTGAAGAGCCACTGAAGAATTATGAAGAGGCAGAGCTCTTTAAGCTCTGTCTCAAATGGTTAGGAAGGAAAGGAAACTGCTAGACTGATGATGAGGATGGTGACCAAATGCGTTTTTGAAGGACAGTTCCGGTGTAAAGCAGCTGTCCTGGTGGAAGCACTGGAACAGCCTTCACTCTTTACAATGTCTTTTAACATTTAAGTGTTAAAGTGGCTTGGAAGATAAACTGTATGTGACTGCTTTTGAAGGGAGAGATCTTGGTGTGGTTGAATGATCTGTCCAATAAACGTCTGTCGAAGGGGCTGGCCTCAAATCTCAAAAACAGAAAAAAAGATTTAAGAAAGATAATGACTTAGGTTTGGAACGAGGTGCTAGCAAGACATTCATGTTGCTGTGTAACAGTTCACTGGAAACGTGAGGCTGGAGACAAGGCTGCCCGTGTGGAAGTTAACTACCGAAATGATGAAAGCAAAAGTGATGGCCAAGGGAGGGAACAGTCAATGTGGCAGAGCATCCCGGAAGCTAAGGAAGTCCTCTTCAGAAAACCCACACATGGTAAGTGCCAGATAGAGTCAAACATGGTTCTGCAGTTACTTGGTCATCTGAGCACGTCAAAATTAGTGACGACCCATTTGGGAAACCGAAGCGCCAAGACCCCAAGTCGATCTCTGCTTGCTATGGTTTCATGATGCTTTCATTCTTGTAAATTTGAATTCCTAATTGTTATAAGCTGAACTTTGATCAGGACTAGAGTCAACCTTACAAGAAACAGCGGTAAGTGATGTAGACCACTCAGCTGTCGACATTTTCTGTCAATTTCTTATATCTTAGCACAGATATAAGAATCATATTGTTTTCCACTTAATTGTCAAGTTGAAGATTCTTCCACAGATAGATGAGGTGAAGGCCCAAGTCCAGAATTTAGCTCTGAATGATCGGTATGTTCAGAACCACATGGTGTATCTCCAAGTTGTTTCATGTTCACACAAGAGCCTGTGACTATTTACATGGAGACACCCGTCTCACCACGGAAAAGCCAGGCACACCAGGATAGTACATGGAACCGATAAACACATATAGAAGAGCATTCTGGATTTAGACTAAGAAAATAATTCTTTAAGAATTTTCCATTTTATAAAAAACTTATTATTCTTTTGTATTCAACATAGTCATACAAGAAGCATATCCAATGCAAAAGTGCATTTCACTGCCCAGGAAGTTGAAATTAGTAGAAGTGCTTGGACATTTATCATGCCACCTTTTTCTGAGACTGATGCTTCAGGAAGTACCAGTAATATTCATTATCTACTATAACTTAACTAGAAAGTAACTTTGTAATTTTTCCTGCTTTAATTCAGTTCCTGGAGAAAAGAACAGTTTTAAAGACAGCCACATCTTTCTCCATATATCTTGAATCAAATGATACAGTCCCCTGGTATTGCATTCAATTTAAGGAAGAAAAAAGAGCAGGGTTATGAAAGTTTTTATGCAATTTCACTACATTCCAGGCTTAAGCTACCTTCGAGAAGTGATAGTGCAGTAGCTCTGCTCCAACTCTCTGGAAAGCAGACAACGTGACCTGCCTGGGAGAGAACTATATAATATATCCAGTTACGACTTCAGATCCTTTGCCAGTATTGTGAAATGAATTCAGGCAACTGTGGGACTGTGCAAGACGCACGGCATATTACTCATCAGCACAACCACTTTTTCCAGCTTGGCTCCAGGCTGTTACAACCATAAATCGACAATTTTTAATATGGTCACCACGAGGAACTTTCCTGTTAGTAACAAGCTTTGGGCAGTCCATGAACAACTCTGGCTAGAATCTTGCTAGATGTGATGTTTGACAGCATTTAATGGTATTACTTGCTTTTTTGAAAACGGGATTTCAGTATTTGTAGCCTTACACAATTCTGTGACTCTTTACCAGCAACAGGTTTAACGCTTATCCTTCTTTGTAGAAGCTGAGCTCCTTTTTTTCCCTCCTCACTGACTGTACAGCTAGATGACTGCACCAGGGATGTGGTGTTCGACACAGGCAAGTCAAAATGTCAGCCTATGAGCCTTGGGTTTCTACAGCCAACTTCTCAAAGTTTAGATCTTCAACTAGAGTTTATTGCTACTTCAGAGTATTTCTTCCCTATGCAATGGTGGTTCTTTAAGGTGGAAATGGAGCTGAAAATCCCTATCACCAGCGCAGCCACAGCTGTGGTGAGCTTACAAAACAAGGTGCCACATGTTCACAGCAATGCTGATGTAAAACCTACTGAGTCGATGGTCACAGAAATGCAGTGCACTTATGCACAGGGTACAATATTTAAATAACGGTAAGAAACTATCAATCTAGGTATTTCCTATAGTTTTCAGTTATTTTAAAGCATGCTGTTTCCTTACACAGCTGTGACACACATTGTGGAGGGCAGGTGGTGCATCTGTGTGGACATGAAAGTGAAAGTGACGCGGGAGTAAGTGATTCCACCACGGGTTTTGCTTGTGTAAGTGCTGTGCAGTCTCCACCCTGGTACAACTGCCTATGGTGCATTTTTCAGGATGCATCCCCATCATCAGGCAGTGAGCACAAGGCCATGTCCCTACTTTTACCTGCTAGTTTAGCTTCTAATAAAATTCTCTGAGGTTACTACATAAACACTGGAGAGAAAAACCTTTGAAGGTCTGTTTCATTTTACAGAATAGCACTGTCTTTGTGACACTGGAGTCAAAAGAAGTGTATAGGCAGATCTGTCTTCCACAGCTCAGCAGACCTCTGTTCCTGTTCTTGACGACCCTCCCTTTGGCGGGAGGCTGAACCCGGGATCCATCATTACTGAGCCATGCTCTTCCCCTAAGTTCCTGACATTTATATCACACCTGAGTCATTTGTATGAGATTTTACTATTTCATACTACATGCATATAATAGAAGCAATTTTTTCTCAAATGCTTAAAATAACATTTGTGATGACCATTAAATAAGAATCTTTTTGCTCTTTATTGAGTTTATTGGTACATTTTAAAGTATGTATTGAGATCACATTCACCCTCGAGAATCTGTATCTGTACATGCTGTATCTTGATTCTTATTTCTCCCATTCCCCTGCCTTCTCCTTCATTCTTTCTACTCCTCTACATACATAAGATTTGTTTGTTTTCCTTTACACCTTTACATGTTTTCTTTCCCCAGCACCCCTTTCCTAGTTCTTCTTCCCCTTTGAACATTTTCTCCCTAGTTCACAACACCTTTCATATACATTTTGGACCTCATTTACACCTTCAGTTTCTCACACTAGAGAAATGATATATATTTACACGTGTGTCCTATTTATTTCACTTATGAGAATGGCCTCATGGTGCACCTATTTAGCTATAAATGTCTCAAGTTTATTTTTCTTTATGGCTGTGTAGTACTCCAGAATCTTAAAAGAAAAGAAAAATTAAATTATTTTTTAGGTCGTCTTACAGTTCTAATTCATAATATGAACATTCTCAGTATTAGCCTCGTTATTCTTCTGGAATGTATTTTCTAAAACGCAGAGTAATATTGAAAATGTCTACTCAAGTAGATATAAGGGATTCCTGAGGAATTAGCTAGTTTTATAGCACTCAATGGCTGTATTAGAACAGCATCAAGTCAATATCCTTAATTGCCAAGTTAAGAAACTAAAAAGATGGCAAATTAATCCTTACATAAAACAAAAGAAAACAAATTAGTATGCAAATCAGTGAAACAGAAAACAACAGTAACAGAGAAAAATAAAATGAAACTAAAAACTAGATCTGTGGAATAATCAAGAAGCTGACAAAACTTCAAGTCTAACTCAAGTCAGAAAATGAACAGACAAGTTACTATAATCTCAAACAAGAAAAGTGACATCACTACATAGCCTACAGATAACTAAAAGGACAAGGGAAAAGTACCAATACTTGATGTACATACATTCAACAACTCAGACTCAGTGGACACATTCTTTGCAAGACAAAACTATCAAAGTTTACTCAAGAAGAAGCTATCTAATAGCTCCATATCTACTAAAGACACTGACGCTGTAATTAAGACTTTCTTCCTAAGGTCTTCAAGGGTCAGATGGTTTCACTGGTGAATTCTTCTGCATATTACAAAAGAAATGATACTGTACACAATAGCTTCTCGAAAACTGAATGTTGCCAGGACAGCAATACCGTGATACCAGAACCTAGACACTATAAGAAAACTATACACAAATCCATCAATTATGAACACAGACACAAGTATGTTAAATTTTATCAAATCAAATCCAATAATACATAAAAAGAAAATACAAGGCTCAAGTGGGATTTATCCTAGGAATTTAATGCTGATTTCTGCATCCTAATAAATTAAAAACATTTTATTGTCTCAACAGATGTAATGAAACAGCTGATAAAATCAAACATTCATTCTTTCACAAGGCAAAATATTCCTAAGTCTCAGTTAATTACAAAAGGAGAGAACAACTTCAATCTGTTACAAGGGATCTATAAGAAAACAACAGCTAACATCAAAAACTTAGTTGTTATCAGAATGAGTACTTTCTACTGAAAATCTTCAACACAGGTTTGAAGAAAGGTTTGCTGTTTTTATTTGCAGAAGTCCTTCTGTATTGCCCAGGTTGCCTTTAAACTCATAATTCTACTCTCCTGACCCTGAGTACCTAGGATTACAGGTGTATATCCCCTTCCAGTTAGAAAGTGTGTGTTATTATCGCCTCTGACTCAGGTTCCCACTAAAGATCCTGACAAACGCAGAAAGGCAGAAGTCGAGCAGCTTTTTCTGTAACAAAAATTAATCCGTAGGTTTGGGGAGACCACTGGGTATCTGCCCACTCTCAGCTCTGCCACTTGGGCACTGAAAGTAGGCAGTGACAACACTCATACAAGTGTAAGTGTGTACAAGAATACAGCTTTCTTCAGTCAACAGGACTGTGGACTTGTGAAGGAACATATGGAGACATAAAATGGACACCAATTGGAAAGCAAGGAAGTTTTCCTTATTAGGTGACATCAACAGCTATGCAGAGACCTGTGAACCCTGTACAGAAAGTTATTACAGTGAGATTAGTAAGGCAGCAAGACATAATCAACAAACAAGTCAGGTAAATATCCGTACACTAACAACAAACTGCCACAGAAATAAAAACCTGCTTAAAAAAGAATTTTAAAATTATCAAATAATTAGGGATAAACTAGGCAAAAGATGTATGAGATCTGTATACTGAACACTAGCAAATGCTGCTATTTCAAAAGACCTTAAAAAACAGATACTAGTCAGAATATGCAATATTTAGTATATGTGCTGCCAAAGCAAGCACAGAAGATGCAACATTTACTGAGATGTTAATTCTCTACAAATGTGATCTATAGATTTATTGCAAGTGAAATAAAACTACTTTTCTTTTATAGACATCAACATAGTGGTTCTAAAATGCAATAAAAATGCAAAGAGTGTAGAACAGACAAAGCAACTTTGAAAACACCAACTCAGTTGAAAAATTTATTCAACCTGGTTTCAATATTGTACTGAAATAAAGCTAGTCATCAAAACAGTATGGTATGAAAAACATAGACAAACGAATCAGAGGAGAGCTAACACAACAAACTAAACCACTGTTTGACAGTCAGCTGACTGGCCACAAAAATGCAAAGAGAATTCTGTGGGAACTGACTTCTCAACAAATTATATGTCAATTAGACTGTTTATCACATGCAAACAAACAAACCCAAAAAACAAAACAAGAAATCCACCAAACGGACCAAATTAAGTGTTAGTGAGAATACTGAGTGACTGCTGCTGGAAACACAAAATGGCAGAACTACTTTGGAAAATACCATGCCAATTTCTTAAAAATTTAAAGCATTCTTACTATTCCATTACATTCCGTTCTTACTATTTATCCACAAAAAATGAAACCATATGTTCATACAAAGAACAGTACATGTTCACGTAATTTATTTGCAATAGCTAAAAGTGGGAAACCAGTCCTTCCATGGGTGACTGGATAAATAAATGGTGTCAGACACACAAAAAAAGTGTTATATATAATCATTCAGAGGAATGTACTATAAATACTTGCAACAACACAAATAAATCACCAAAATAATCATGCTGGGTGAAAGCAAGACTATATATACCATGACTCCACTTATATAAAGTTATAAAAATGTAAACTAATCTGCAGTGTTCAATGATGCGTGGAATGGGGCCCTCAGAGTTTGCTTTTGGGATGAAAGGATTACAAAGGGGCTCGAAGAATGCTGCAGGAGATAAATATGTACATTTTATTTTGACTATATTTTTATTTTAAAGGCAAATGCCTTTTCCAAACATAAAATGTTTTCTGTCAATCACACAATAAAGCAGTTAAAGTTTAGTAAAGACCTATGAGAATGAGAACCTATTCAGTTTTATCAGATGAGTTGGCCACATATACATACATACATACATACATACATACATACAGGATACACCTCTCCACACTTCTAGATCTTAATAGCTCACTACATAAGCTCGCATTTTAAAAGAACTGTGGTCCATCCAAATCTCCAAGAAAAAGCCACTGCATAATAAATTGCAAATCCTGCTCTATTTTCACAGAAAGGCCTAGCCCATTCCTACAGGCAGTATGAACACTCTCCACGACTTCTGCAGTGAAGTCAGACAGAAGAATGGCAGTTCAAGAATAGGCCTGTCGGCAGTGATCCACAAGAACAAACCTGTCAACAGACCATGTGTGTTGTCAGCACCTCTGAAATCCCACGGGCTCATTCTCATTTCTTTCTTCTTCTTTTATTGTCTCTGGACAAGTTCTGACAGTCAGTGTTTTACATTTGGTCTTTTAATCTTCAACTATCAAAGAGATGTGAAAAAGATGGACAACCTTTTAAGTGTCCACACCATCCATTCTACCCAGGAGAAGAAGCAGGGATACTATACATCATTTGTTCAACAATCTTTTTCTTTTGAGACAGGGTGTCGCTTTGTAGTTCAGGCTGGCCCTGAGTTCAGTCTCAAACTCAAATCACAGCAATCCTCCTGCCTCTGCCTCCTGAGTGCTGGGATTATAAGTGTGAGCCACCACGCCTGGCACTATGGTATGTGGTACTGATTGGCGCTGGGCGTGAGTCTCCACGCCCAGTATTGTATGTGGTTACACTGAACCCGGGCCCTTGTGCTTGCAAGACAAGCACTGGAAACCACTGAGCTAAATCCTTAGCCCATTGCTCGACAGTCTTAAACCTAAAACACCCGCCCACAAAAATCTCAATTTGTCTTCATCTGACTTCTAAGTAAACAGAGATCTAAACAATATACAAAGCTCATGTTAAAGTACTAGATCATGTGATTTTTTTTTTTTCAATTTTACTTTTTCCATCAAGAAAAAGACTGATGTAATCAATGATTAAATGTCTTCCCTGTGGTGTGGGAATTAGTATAGGTGTAAAAAAAGTTCATCAACCATAGTGATACACAGCTACTATTTGTCAATTAAAAATAAATTAACAAAGAAAAAGAAGTTAATTAAATTTTTCTTTTTCCTTCTATTGGGGGCAACCAGACTGCGAGGTGCATGCAGGAAGAGTGTGTCGGAAGGAAAGGGTCTATATGGATTAAACTACTGTAGATTAGCCTGTAGAAACTGATATGCATTGGGATTCTATGAATCAACTAGGTTTTCAATCACAAAATTAGTTTTCATAAAAAGATTAGTTACAGCAGTGGGTAAAAATATAGTGGGTTCAATTTCCTCCACACTGAACTTTTCTAATTTTAAGAAAAATTCATACAATATGAACAACAAAATGCAATCATGAAATAAGTCACACAATTTCTACATTGTTATACTGTTAAATACTTTATACATTCTTTCATATTCCATACATATTGTAAAGTTACAAACAAGATTATTCAAAATAAATACCTACCAACTACATATAGTAATGCATAAAATTTTGAAAATGTACAGTAGCCCACTGAAGACTGTTGTGACCAAAACAGTTTGCTAGGACAGATAAATTATAATTTTAAGGATTCACCAGTGGAATGCAACCCAGATCCACACTTGGAAGGAAAATGATGCATGGCATATGAAAACACTGGTATGTGCCATAAATTAACTGGGAGGAAAATGCTAAGTATTCACTGCCTTGAACTACAGGCTGAGAGCAAGGGAAGCATGGCTAAAAAACTAACTCCTTGTGCTTAAGATCCATTAGGAATTCTTACTTTTAGTGCCATCTTTTTTTTTTTTTTTTTTTGAGACAGGGTCTCACTTTTGTAGTTTAGGCTGGCTCTGAGCTCAGCCCTGAACTCACAGCAATCCTCCTGCCTCTGCCTCCCAAGTGCTGGGATAACAGGAATGAGCCACCATGCCTGGCACTGTGGTATATGGTTCTGATTTCTGGTGGGAGTGAGTCACCATGCTTGGCATTGTTGTATGTGGTTTCTGGGGATTGAACCCGGGCTTTTGTACTTGCAAGGCAGGAGCTAGGATCACTGAGCTAAATCCTTGGCCCTTTATTGCCATCTTCTCAAAATCAGATCACCTGCCACATAAATGTATATATCTAGAGAGCAGAAAAGATAACCACCTTTGCCTGAAAAATGTACACCACAAAGTTTCACCCCCCCACAAAACAACCGGAAATCTGCCTATAGTCTGAAAAGACATCCCTATCAATGGCCAGTTGCTACCTACTTTCACCTTGCACAGTTGTGATTTCTCTTTCAAAAAATGTAAAGTTGAATGATGCAGAGACTAAGTCTTAAACTGCCATTTTCTCCTGTCCTTTATGCCCCAAACAAGCGCTGTCTATGTAAGGAAGTAGAAAATATATAGTTGAAGAAACAATAATCACCTCTGAGTTAAAAAACAATGAAAACAAATTAACGTTATAAAAAGGGGGAAATAATGAAGATTCAAATTTTTTTTCCTGACATTTCATTCAAGTCTGTTTCTGAACATGGTAAAATTTTGCAAGGTATTATCAGGATTTGCCAAATCTTAGTTTAATTAAAAGTTTAGCATCTAGTTATTTCTACTAATCAAGAAGCTTGTCATCACTATTTAGAAAACACTTCTCATTAATGGAATATATGCTTAAGAATAGGAATCCCAAACAAGGCATTTGGGCAATCCCTCATGTGATATCACTTGAAATTCATGCATAGAAATGTGTGTGAGTTTGTACAGGAGAACTGTGCATTACTATAATAGTACGCTTATATGAGGACCAGTTCTACACTTAAATACAGTAAGGGTCTGCAGTCTGCAATTCTGAAAGTTCTTCATACTGAGTTCCTTATTCCGAATAGTAACAGAACAGGCTACCTGTATGAGCTTTGGTTAGACTTATTATGTCTACCTTGTATGCTGGGATGGATCCAATGCTATTTATTTTCCAGTAACAGGAACTGAACTCAGGACCTGCGCTTAACAGGCAGGCATAGCACCACTGAGGTACATCCCCAGCCCTCTTTCAATGCTTTCTTAATGTCTGCTACATTTAAGTTCTGGTCCTACAGTTCATTCTTATTACATTCCACATCAAGTAATGGTCAGAGTTGACTAACTCAAAAATACACTGTACAATTATACAGTTTGCATCAGTCTCTTGTTTGGTGGGGTTCAAAAAAACCTGACAAACCTCCTGTGAAAAGATATTGTAAAACTCACAATATAACTATTCTGAATTAGATTCTGTCAAACAATGGATTATTATGACTGTAAGAATCGAGTTTAGGATACACAAACAGTGTATGCTGGACTTTCCCAGGAAGAGAAAACAGTTCTCAGTTTTGTAAAATGATTGCAACTGACAGAACATAAGGACGAGCTCAAAGGCTTACTTCTTTCGTAGAAAGCTTAAGTTACAGGTTTCTGATTTCATAAACTAAAGACCTTTTAAAGAGAAGCGAATTTATGTTATTGAAATTAGATTTTACATATTTTTATTTTCATCTATTTTGCAGTATTCAAGATTCAACTCAGGGGCTTCATTTTAGCTACATTCCCAGCTCTTTTTATTCTTAGGCAGAGTCTAAGTAATCCAGGTGGGACTTGAACTTGCGATCCTCTTGCCCCAGCCTCCAATATGCTACAGAGAAATAATGTGGAAATTATATAAAGAAGAAATCTAAGGGAAAAACTATTTAAAATTAAGATTTTACATAAATGTGTGTAAAATATTATTTCATATTAAGTATGCTAATACAGAACTCTGTCACCATACAAAAATTAGATGCAATTTTTAAGTATACACCTCAGAGAAACTCTTGCAGAGATGAATCTAGACGTGTAAATTAAAGTGCTGAAATATTAAAAATTATTTCTATAATTTTCTATAAAAACAGTTCCTAAGTGAACTGTTATTTAGAAGCAGATTTAATTTTGCATTTTTATTTTGATTAAATGCTTCTGCATTTTCTGAATAGGTCTTTTCTGTATAATGGAAGAAACCTTAGGACAAGATAGATGAATACCATCCCAAAATTACACACTTGGTGATGCCATTAGTTACTTCCAAGGGAAGTATTTTCCCTTTCATCACTCCAAAATGACCTTGTTGAGCTGGAGATTTAGTTCAGTGTTCCAGTGCCTGTCTTGCAAGCGCAAGGACCCGGGTTCGATTCCTCAGCAACCACATACAATACTGGGTGTGGAGACTCATGCGTAGCAGCAATCAGTACCACATACCACAGTGGTGGGCATGGTGGCTCAAGCCTGTAATCCCAGCATTTGGGAGGCAGAGGCAGGAGGATTGCTGTGATGTGAGTTTGAGGCTGAGCTCAGGGCCAGCATGAACAACAAAATGAGACTCTGTCTCAAAAACAACAACAACAACAACAACAAAAAAAAACCAAAAAACAAAACAAAATGACCTTGTTGCTATATAGTTTTAGTAATGCTTTAAATACCTAAAAGTCTTCAGCATATTTTTTGTTTATATGGGTCTTTCTTATATATGGAAGAAAAATTTTAAAAAAGCCCCAAATTCAGAATTTATAACAAATGGATTCTATACATTTACTTGTATGATAATAAATTCTTTTATAAAAACTTTAAGATAGTTTTAAGAATAGAAAATTATTGACAGCTTAGGTTATAGCTTTAAAAAGATGCAAGTGTTTTAGACAATATTGAAAATGCTTAGATGCAATGCAATATTTAAACTTTTCAACAAAAAGAATGGAATAAATCTTTCATGGACATAAACTATAAAACTTAAGATTTTTAATACAAAAAGTACTTGATTTTGATGGCAACGTAGATGGGAAATAATCTTATCTGGTAATATTAGTTGGTAGAAATGCTAGTTAGTGTTAGTATTGAACAGATAGGAAGTAAATTATCAATTCTGATGCTACCTGATAAGCTTTACAATAAGGTTTTCTTCAGAAGCACTTTAGAGATTACTCAGTCTTAACTTTAAGATGCAAATGAAGAAACAGGTTCAGATTTAAAAACTATACAATTCAACTGAGGCACAAATGAAATTAAATTACAGGCCCAGGTTACTTGATATTTTTCCTCTGTCACTATCCCAGTTACCTTAAAAATCCATTTATACTTGCAAAATAACAAAGGCAGCACTTTAGCATTTGAAAAACAATACAAAAAAGTGATACAGCACTAACAATGTCATTCACAAATTATATTCAATTAAAAATGCCTAAACCTAGTTTTTCAGGGCACCTAATTGGCAAAGACCTTCACCTAAATTTTCTGGTACATTTGTTTATACTCCTGCAAACAGAGTAACAAAGCTTTAGCATGTACTACGGTACAACACAGATCACAAAGAACTTGAAACTATTTAGTTCAGGTGTAGGTGATATTTAACAAGATCACTGATCTATCATTTTAAAATTACTCCTTCACAATATCACCTACACTCTCTTTCGGAGGTTGAGAATTAGGGTTCTTAATCTCACTGTTAGCATGTCAGTGGTCCACAGGATTCTCCAATAAGAAAACCCATTAATAACTGCTTTGTGTGATACTGTAACAGATGCTCAGTTTATATCTTCAGGCTAGAAATGTTAAAAATGTTTTCACAGAAAACAAAAAAAGGCTCATATTTAGATTTTAATGTATGATGGTCTTTATTTACAACTTTATTGGCAGAAAGAATAAGGAAAACACTGGGCACTGTAGCTGATTCTGGTGGGTTCATGTTCCATTAAATGTCCACGGAATTGTCCAAAGATACACAATACTGAATCTGCACGTGCAGTTTCTTGTATGAAGTACAGTGCTCACACACTAGGCAGTTTTTAAACCATATAAATAGAGAGGAAAGGAAATCACTCATTGAAAATCGCATCAGACAAATGGTACTTTGAGTGTAAATTTATGTTGTTGATATGAACACATGCCCAATGAAAACCAAAAGCCAGAAAAGCAGTTACACTTCCTATTTGAGAGGACAATTACAACAATCATTTTCTGCAATGACTTTTATATTTCAATTTATCATGAACTACTATGAACTTACTATGAGATGTAGCCAAAGTCAGAAGAAGGGAAGAGTATTTCTTTTTTGGAGGAGTGCAAGCCCTCCAGAATCAGCGTGGGAAATGAACATCCTGTTGATTCTAGGTGAAAAAAATGAATGTAGTCACTTTCAACTCGTGCTGAGCTGATTTCATCTTTTCCTTGACTTGCTTGGTGTCATTCTTCCAAATCAAGGGTGTTTAGTTCTTCTTCTAACTCATCCAGATCTTCCCCAGTGAAAAGGTTTTCATCGACCGGAACAGCTCCGATGGCTCCATTTTCCTGTCCATCCAGTTCGTTGTCCTCCTCCAAGTCACTTCGTTCACCGTTTTCAGCCCGACCTCCAGAAGCTTCACTTAGTTTGTTTTCTAAAAATAAGAAAACAAATCAGTAAGGTCTGGAACCAGAAAGCATTACTCATTGGCAGTGGACAGCGAAGACTAACGCATCTCTTCCTCTTGGAACACACTTTCTAATCACAGACGTTTGCCGGCCCGCAGATTTACACACTAGATGGCTGATGAGACGGAACTTCTACAACTCTGTGCTCTCTACAGAACCTAGTCGTTCGCTTTCTAAACAGTCAACTTGAACATACAATGTGCTGTTTGAACACAAAACTACATGAGAACTTACTTGACTTTTGCTTTAAAAAAGTAAATGACACCGGAAAGCAAGCTGCGAGTGTGACAGCAGAAACACCTCATCCAGGAGCTGAGCCATCCAGGAGGGTCCCTCCCGCAGGGCCATAGGGAGGCTCCAGGGCGGAGCCCTTACTCAGCAGAAACAAGACTTGCTTTGATCTCAGCATTGCCACTTTCTCTTATATAAAGCTGCTGCAAATGACTGAGAAAACGCAAATGCTGGTTTCTGTTCACTAACACCGTTGACCGAAAGACAACTTTTATCAGCTTTAGACTTTAGCTATTTCAAACATTTCTAATGAAAAATCCTGGGGGAAGTCTCTGATGCATTGCCACTGTGTCTGCTGCCACCCCAGCCTCCAAAGAGCAGTGCCACAGCCTGTGTGCAGGAAGGGCTTCATTGGCACCGCCGGGCTCAGCGGTGAGGCCAGGCTTTCAAGTCAGAACTTGTGTCTGGTAGTGTAAAAATAAAGCTAAGGCTTCTCTACCTCAGCTTCTGCATTAATTAGCACTCCTGCCTTTTACTCCTCTAGCAAGCACACTAACCTTTACCAGTCTCTTCACGCCCCTCATGCGAGGTGTAATTAAGACACAGTATATCTAAATGCACCCGAGAGAGCCTCCCCCTGCCCCATTTAATCATTATTTACACCTCCAGGTCTGGTGTTTTAGCCTCGCCTCTCTCCATTTTCAATTGCTCTTCCTTTACCAGGTCTCTTCTCTCTCTCCTATATGTGCCCTGGGTTTCCATACTCCGAAAAGCACCCCCCACCATGCCCCCGCCTACACCGAGGTCTGTACTCTCCTTGTTCCTCCTGGCGCTACCTGCTGCTTTACTCAAGGCCATGTCACATTCTTCAGCCCGTCACCCGCACACATCTAAAGCTGGTGCGCCTGGCTGCTCTGCACATGCCTTCCTGACCCTCTGCCCCAGTAAGCAGCAGCATACTCACCATCTTTATCTGGAGTGTACGTGCTGAACCTTTCCAGGCTGGCTACTGTAATGCCTGTCTCATCTACATCTCTTGGGACATACAGGCTGAGGTCTATGTCATTTATGCTCACAGAATCATCGACCTTCAACAATACACAGGAAAGAAAGTTGTTAGAAATAACAAGTTTCCATAAATGACTTTTACCAATATCAATCTTAACGAAAACAAAACCGTCACTACTACTAAGTGAAAACAAATGGTCAACTATTTGCAAATTCATTTTTCTGAGTTTCTTAAAAAAGGCCTTTCCACTGACATCCTCTTTACAGCAACACAATTTACAGTAATGGCTGAACAGTACGTTACCTGCCCACAGCCCAGGGACTCTGCCATTGTCTCTGTGCTCAAGTAGCACCCAGTCCCACGGCTGCATCTTCAGCACCACACTGACCAAAACTTTCTTTTTAGCTCAGAGGGGTTGAAAGTTTTCACAGCTATTACTCGTGGACTGTTATGGACCAGGCACTACTCTGAGTTCTACAAAGAACTACACACAAGATCTGTTATCTCTTTCAACTCTCGCATGCGCCCTGTGATGTGGTGGTTCCCATTATGTCCACACAGCTGAAGAGAGCAGAGTGATTTGCACTGAGGACACAACCCGATGACCTGACATTTACCACTTGGCCATGGCCACAGCTTCCTCTTACCTCGTCACCACCTGTGCCCTGAGTGTAGCGTGTGTCATCTGCTTCCTCATCGTCGTCATTGACCAGTTCAGGTCGGAATTCAAACACTTCACGGCCACTGATCTGTTCAGACATAAGTATCTCAACTCAGGAAAATTCAAACATTTTTTTGGACAGATTTTAGACAGATGGATGGTTAAATAGGACATATCCTGCACGACCGACACTACGACATGGGACAAAGACTAACGATGACTATGGCTTGGACTTACCACGAGTGCCTTTCCTGCTTTGAAGTCAGCTTTTCTTCTTTCCATGTCTTGTTCAAGTTTATCAATCTTTTCTTGTCTTTTCCTTTTCTTCCATGCGAGAAAAGATTCTAGAGTGATTTTGGTAACGTTTGGACCTAGGGCAGAACGCTGCAATGAGAAGAGCATTAAAGTCACAACAGTGTTTAATGGCAGCTTTCTCTCAATGTAATCAATTCCCTACTGAGTACCACACTAAGGACAGTAAATACAGGATAAAGTAACATATTTTTACTTTATGTGACAATAAATCACTGAAAAACATTTGCTCACAGCTTCCTTTTCTTCTTAGTGTTGAACATGAAGATGAAAACTGGTCAAGAAAAATTACTTAAACAGGAAATAACTGCTGAAAATAATAATTAAAAGCACTATTAACAATGTCCAAGTTTCACTTGTTATTTTCAGGAGATGAGAAACAAAATTAAACCAGCACCTGCTTCTCAAACAATGAACAAGTAGTAAAGAGGCAGGAAAATGGTATTTGTTAAACACTGGCCAAGGTACTCAGTATTAAAAGCTTTATCTGTATACACTAACACACTACTCTCCATAAATAGGAGATATGAAATTTATCAAAGATGAAGAGTCACTAAATGGTGGAACTAGGACACTACACCAAATATCCAATTTTCTAAAGTTGGCTATTTCATCCAAAATAATTATATTATTTAAGATGAGGTAAAATACATAGTTTTAAGTATAGAATTTTAAATCTAGCTATTTCCAGTAATCACAACACTGTCATGTTATCCTCAGTAGCCAGATCTGCTAACTTACAGAAAAAGACTGTCTTTTTTTTTTTTTTAAGGTTTTTTGAGACAGGGTCTTGCTTTGTGGTCAGGCTGACCCTGAGCTCAGCCTCCAACTCACATCACAGCGATCCTCCTGCCTCTGCCTCCCGAGTGCTGGGATTACAGGCGTGAGCCACCATGCCAGGCACTGTGGTATGCTGGGCCTCAGTCTCCACACCCAGTATGGTATGTGGTTACCGGGGATCGAACCCGGGTCCTTGCTCTTGCAAGACAGGCGCCGGAACCACTGAGCTAACTCCCTGGCCCCTAGACTGTCTTTTGTTTGAACGAAAAACATGGTGCTAAAGATGCTCCCTCTCTGAGCCTCAACCTCACTATGTGGCTCAGGCTGCCAAGGTGTCCTGGTGCTGGCCCACAGGTTCCCGCACCACATACTGCTCTGTGGCCTCTGGTGATACTTGCTGCCTCAGCACTGGCCAGGGTCTGAGTCTAGTAACTGAAAAGTTGCAAGAGTTGTCTTGTCCACACATAATTAGTGACTGGTATAATGTCAGGGGAAAAAAAGACATCAAGAAAAGGATCTATGAATATAAAAAAATCTGAGAAGTGACTGGGCATGTCAAAGAACTCAACCTTAGGACAATAGTTTGATAAGTTGGTCGCTGAGTACTCTGAGTTGCTACATAGTCCTAAAATTAATGATGGTTTGGCTTACCTTTAGACATACAAAAATTATTAAATTAGGGGTGAGTAGCATGTTGTTGTGAAAGGGATGCTATTGCCCCCAAGTGGTAAATATTAGAATTCACAGCAAATGCTGCTTTGTTTCTTTCAATAGTAGGAAAGAGATGCCAGTTACCTCTCTTTCAATGAGATCTTCTAGTGAAATTTCATCTTCTTTTTCTTCTTTCTTTTTATCTTTTTTCAGCACAAATCCAGGAGGAAGTGCATGACGGTACATGCAATTATCACCCCCTCCAGGGCACACCCAGAACCAACCATACTTGTTATTTTCGATAGCTTCCAGGAAATGCTTGCAGACCTGTAGAGACAGTATTATTCAGAAATGATGGCTAAGGGCAGCCCCTTTCCACGGGAAATGCTGAAATACGTGGAATAAGTACACTCCCCTACACTCAGAGGCTAATCACTTAGGTATGGAGCACTCCTATGTGAAGAAATACACACACCAATTTAGCTTATAATCTTCAAAAAGTGGCAAATGTCCTTGAATATGATCTCTATTGAGTTAGTATTTAGACACTACCTTGTTTTCTAAATTATCCAAGGGCTTATTTTAGTTAGTACTTCTAAATGTACTCCCAAATTCTAAATTTTAAGTAAATCAGCATATAGAAATTGGTTATAAAAAATGAATTCCTGGTTTTGTTTTAATCTTTCCTAAAAACAGGTAGTAACATAAACACTGTGTGAATTACCTGACTATATAATAGACAAACTTCTTACATCTGCGTCACAAGGAACAAGGATTCAAGGAACACAAAGGATAGAGATCCTTTGTACACAAGGAAAAATTATTTAACAAACAGAACCCAGTATGCCCCTACCAAGAAAAGAAAAGACATATATGAATTTAGTATTTTAATGTTTCTACAGTGAAGTTTTTCACTATCGTCTCAGAAGTATGTTACCAATTTTTTTAAGGTAATTTCCTAGAACACCAGAATTATAACCTAGCAAAAATTCATTTTAGAATTTACATGTTAATATTTTAAAACTTATAAAAAAATCATACCACTATTAAAAAGCAGATTTTATTAATTTAGTTTGTTAAGTCTCACTCCATTTGTAATCCATAACAAGGAAATAATTCTTATCTGAATACACGATCCTGTTCATTCACATTTGAGAAAGTAAGATATCAGGAAATAGCATTTAAAGCACTTCAGTCACATGGTTTGCAAAGGCTACTTTTGAACAACTTAATTTTATAAAACACAGCTTGTAAACTCCAGGAATAAAGCTTGATGTACTTTATACTGATGAAGTAAATATTTCTAAAAACCTAAAGAACAATTCAGTAGAATACAGTAGCAAATTCCTTGCCATATACTTTTCCCTAATAATAAACATCACAGCAACTCAATTCAAGAAAAGGACATACTATTTGAGTTTTTGGTTTTTTCTTTTCCGCCTCACCGTGCTTCTTGTTCACTACTTCTTCGAGCTTTTTCTCATCCCAATTATCCATTGTATCTAAACAAACAGAAGGATAAAGGTCAAACACATTTTATCCACTGTACCTATAACACTTACTTTCTTAAGCAGACAGAAATAGCACAGTGTGAGTTGCAAGACCTACTTCACATGTTCTTTAAAATCAAAGGGAAATATACATGATGCTGAGATTATTTAACAAAGCTTCCTAACAATAGGAAGTTTAGGCAAATGCAAAGTACTACAGGGAAAAGCAACAGATAAATCTAAACTAAACAAGAAAAGGGAAACTAAAAAGAGTTCAGATGTGTGACATATATGTACCAATTCCCCACGACAGAGTCATCATTATGTACTGTAAACAGGTACTAATACAAAAACTTTTTTTTAAAAAAAAATGATCTTTTAAAGCATATGCATTTATTTACGGGTAATATTTAGATTTTTGCAAAAAATAGCAAACCCAAATAATTATTCTTTATGAACACAATATTACTAAGGCTGAAATGTTTTTCAAATTATTGCATAATAATAACAAGTCAAAGTAACTTTTGTTTTTTTGAGACAGGGTCTCACTTTGTAGTTCGAGCTGGCACTGAACTCACTATGTAGCCCATGGTAGCCTCGAACTCACAGCAATCCTCCCACCTTGCCTCCCAAGCGCTGGGCTCACAGGTGTGAGCCACCATACCTGGTATTGTGATATGTGGTACCAGGGACCAAACTTGGGACCTTGTACTTGCCAGGCAGATGCCAGAACCACTAAATTAAATCTTTAGCACAGTAACAAATATTTATAAGAAAAATTTAAAAATACCTTTTTCAAGCTCTTCATCTCTTGCATCAATGTAAACACTTCGTTTTTCACATTTTCTCTCCAAAGTCAGGTCATGAGAAAACTTGCACTTATCTCCTTTAGTGCACTGTCCTTGCTTGAAGAAGGCACATACCACAGACTTGGGATCTGCACCTATGTCAATACCACGTGTATCTAAATTACAATCTGACAGATCATAAAGTGTGGCTTCTATCTGGGACACAGTTACCTTTGGTAGACTCATTAGTCCTTATTTACTGATAGGACTATTTACTTACAAGTGACTGGAAGGATACTTCTCTAAGGTTCTTTCTATAGCATGCAACATACATTTTTGTTTCATTTTTTACCAAAAAAAGGTGGCAGAGCATGAGAACTGGACATAAGGGTTATTCCACAATCATTTGCCCAGGAAGAGCCAATGAGGCAGGAGACACAAATACAAATGGATAAATACTGGCAAGGCTTGTGACTTATAGTTTATTCAATTAGTTTTGCTGTGGTTACTACCAAAGGTTGGGTACTGTAAACCAACCAGCAGACTGTAAGTGTGGAGCTAGTGATTCGAACTGTACAATGATATAACTAGTAAACATTAAGACAAATCGAGTTTTAAACAGAAATTACATCTGAAAAAAACACCACTACCGATACTTGAATTTTACCTTTACTTATTTTTTGAGCAGCAACTACAGGTTTGAAGAGCTCATTTAGCTCCTGCAATTCTTTCTTCTTGTCATCTTTCTTCAACTTCTTTTCAGCTTCACTCTGTGCTACCTATAAAATTTCCAGATGTAATATGTGAAATTGTTTACAGAATTGTTATTACACAGTTATCACTAACATAACACTGACATCTATTATTTGTATGTATAGTCCTTACCTCTTAACACTATAGCTCTGTGACATGTATTAAATGTTATGGCTGTTTGAGTGCAATCATGATGTATATATGAAATGTACCAATAAAGACTTAAAAAAACAAATGTTAAGGCTGAATTATTAGATAGAACTGCTAAACCTTATTAATTGTTTTTTCTTCTACAAATAGTATTATGCCTATTTAAAAGCACATTCAAAAGTTTATGGCAACAAACATTTATTAAGCACTTACTACATGCTCAGCACTTTTAGCAAATGGTTCTTCAGATATCTTTCCTGTGAAAATAATCTATTCTCCAAAAATATAGATACATTTTGAAGATGAGAAACATTTGGAAATGCACAGTTTCACACCAAGATTAATTGAAGTGCTTGTGAGAAATACTAGGCCAATTTTATTGTATAAAGATTAGGATAGCAGCTGTGTGGAGGATAACTGACTATAACTCTAAGAATACAGGTGACTGTTATAGGTAACAAACACAAGAGCAAAAAAACAAGCACAGGTAGTGAGGATGCAAAGAGAGTGCTCTAAGCGATGGGACTGACTAAACATGAAGAGTCAAGAAGGGGAGAATTACCACACCGGGACAGGGCATACAGGAGAAACAGGTTTGAGGAAGGAGGTAGAGATGAGCTCAGTTTTGGACATAAACAGTATGAAATGCCTAAAGAACATGTGGGAGGAGCTGTTTACCAGGCAGCTGCACTGGATACGGAGACCAGCTCCACTGAAACCAGACAGGCTCTGGTCTCAGATAAAGCATTTTAAAATAGCAACTCACAGGCACACATGAGCAAAAGTGTAACTTTTCTTTTAAAGAAATAGTTCTAATCCACAGTTGGTCCAAAGCTCTTTTTAGAATGTATTATATGACACAGGGTTTTCTAAGTCACTAAGTTGTCCAAGTTGGTTTTGAACTTGTGATCTTCCTGCTTTGGTCCTCTAGTGCTGAGACTATCAAGGAGAAATCAGCAGCTTGGAAGATAAATAGTTTTGGCTGCAGGATCCAGCTGGGCAGTGAGAAGGTGAGTCCTGAGGTGCAGACAGCTAGGGTGAAAGATGGGCTTCAGAGGTGCCTGAGGAGGATACATTCTAATAGTCTTAGAGGGGAGGATGTCTGTAGTTAAAACACTTGAGAAATTTTTCCTCTACCTTTCATTAAAAACAAAAGTGTTGTCAGAAGTTAAGAAAAATGGGACAGGATCAGTTAAAAAAAAAAAAGTACTTTATGGAAGAATAAATGCCAAAGAACATCCAAGGGAAGAGGAGAAAGGATAACACTTGGAAAAGGACTTGCCTTAATAGCTGTCAGATCCTTAATGTGAAATCACTGTGGTATCAGTCTCAGGACAAACAGGAAAAAAGAATCCAGAAAGAGAACCTAGTATACTTGAAACTGCGCCATGTTAATAGTGGTGACTCAATCCAGTGTGATGAATGGAGGCAGATGCGCTACCGTTGCACCACGAGGCTGGCCAGTCCAGTGTGATAAATGATGCTGGTTTAAGTGGCTATTCAGAGAACAAACTTAAGGACATAAAAAGTACACTAAGTGACAAATTACAGACCATAAAAAACAGCTAGACTTAGAACTGGGGATGGAGCTCAGTGACAGTCCAATACAAAAAACCAAAAAAAACAACCCCCCCAACAACAACAAAAAAACCAACAACAACAACAACAACAAACAAAACAAAAAAATCAAGCAAGATATATTGGACAATATAAAACCAGAAGTTGTCAAGTAACAAAATAGAACTGAATCATCACAAATTCTCTGCACTGCAAACAAAAGATTATCTCTCATCAATTAGCAGGAAAAAGACAAGTGAAAAAGCACGTAAACGGGCAAACCACTGGACACAGACATAGAACAAGCATCCTGGGAAGATGGACAGTGAGACATGAAGACTTTGTGCCATAATTAACACATGTGAAAATATCAGCAAGAACTTCAGTGCGTACTCCTCACGCACTGCAAAGGGAAACATGAAATATTAGAGTCCCTATGAAAAGTGTGACCTGGTGAATTTATTAAAATTAGAAATTCATTTCTAGGATCTCAAGAGAGAATGTCTGATAGCAGATAATTTACAACACAGAAATAAAAGTGCAAATACATGTAAGAACTGATGTACAAAGACATTTCTTGCAGAAGTATTCTTAGCATCGCAAAGCTGAAAACTAAGTGATTACTTATGAGTAGTAAATCAGACAAGATATAACACCACCTACATCCTGTAGAAGAGAACACAGCCATTTCAGAACACATGAGAGCAGTGTAACAGTGGGCTAGAAAAACATTCAAGATTCATGCTCGTGAGAAAGATAAGATGTGGAACTTTTTAAGAGTAGGAATTTATTCTGAAATACAATTGTAATACTAACCATTTTTATCTTTGACAGGTACTATATATTACACCCACAAGGAGAAAATACAGAAATTTACATTATTTACCTGACGGGGATTTTGTTGACCAAACTTGACTTGATGAGTGACAGCCTTGATAAACTTCTGTTGTTTTGCTCCTTTCTTATTCTTTAGACCAAAAGTTTTGTCCTAAATGAGAAAGAGCACAGAAGTTAGCAACTTATATTACTATCTTTCCAGTGATACATACAAGTCACTCATTAATTTCTGGTAAGAAAAAGAGCCTTCCTTATGTCATGGAAAGATACTAAATATACTGGAAAATACTAAAACTTCAAGCTAAATCAATAATACATGGCCTCAAAATACCACCAGGATTCTTTATAGTTCAATAAATATAAGTATCATCAAGCCTATTACCACAATGCTACCTTTCCATCATGTATTTCAGAGCATCAGTTATATGTGATGTGCAGTTAAATAATGCGATAGTTAAATAAGTTTATGACAATACTGCTTGGAGTAGGATTCTTAGACCCTTTTTTCTGGGTGAGGCTGGATTGAATGTAGGTCCTTGCACATGCTATGCAAGAACTCTACCACTGAGCTATACTACCAAATCCAGATTCTTAATTCTTATGCATGAGATACCTTAAGAGTCATTAGCACAGTGGATATAGTATGCAGCACTTTAAAATTCTATTTTAACTCAGAATTCATGACCATTAGAATATACTAAAGAATGATGAAGATATTTTTGTTGTTTGTGGAATACAGGGAATAAATATTACACTAGAGGAAGAAAATACATTATTTTGGATTAGTTTTTGGGGCAATAAAGATCTCGAAAATTATTATATTTAATAAATTATACTACTAAACACATTTCATCTAAATCTTGATTATTAATATGATAGCACTTATCAATTATGCAATACTCATGAAGTGCGAGGCACTACCTATCTACTCATATTTAACATGCAGCACAATACTGACGAGACACTGCAAGGGTGTGTGTGAATGTATGGGGAGAGGTTATAGTGTGATGGTGTCCCGCCAAGATTCATAGCCACCAGACCTTAACTGTCACTTTATTCGAAATCAAGTCTTCGCAGATATAATCAGAGGAGATCACACTAGACCAAGGTGAGCCCTAAATCTCCAGAGGAGATATCTCTATAGGAGGTCAGAGACTGAAAGCAATGGGAAGACAGCAGAGAGACCAGAGAGCCACAGTTATAAGCTAAAGAACTCCACGGATGGCTCGAAGCCCCAAGAAACCAGAAGAGATAGGACATGGTCCAGCTGCCACTTCAACTGAAGACTTCCAGCTTTCCAAATATGGCTTGGTTTTTGGTAATCTATTACAGTAGCCCTAAGAAAGTAACACAATGAGCTTCACCTTAACACAGATGGAGAGCAAGTCTGACAGGAAACCACCAGATACCTGTGTTTGAAGTCCTTCTATTCTGACTCTTTTTATTCTGTTTCTCTGAAAGGCTCATCTGGCTGGAAGAAAAGCCTGGCTACAAGACCAGAACAGACATGAGGTGGAGAAGGTGTCTCTGAGTGCACTGAACAGAACCCGCAGGGCCACTTTCAGGCCCACACGCTAACTTCTCCTACTATCTCCTCTGTGCCTACTGTTCCAGAAGCACAGAGGCCCCTTGATTTGCTATTTTCCCCCTAGACAATACAGTAAACAGCCTGTTTGTTGCAGGGAGTGCTGCCTTCCTGAGCAGCTCTCTCATCACAGTCAATCCAGTTTTGAGGTGGCCTTCTGTGGCTTCTAATGTCCCTTGTTGACTATGCCTGTACCTCTGCAAAGCAAATTCATCTGAATGCAACACTTCTGTGTGGACCCTCAATACTGACCATCCTGTTTAAAGTCAGTTACTGTCTCATCCACTCACTAACAGCCTTACATGCTGAGGTTTAGGATTATACATGCTTCCTATTTTCAAAATATAGTGTATATTTCTCAATCTCTTATTGATGGGTGGTTTCAGAGAGGAAGAAGAGGCAAAAAGGTCTTTATTTTGATACTGAGAGGCATTTAGCCCCAAACAAACAAGTTTTCAGAATTTTAGGATTCAAAAATAGTCAAGACAATATAATCTTTATAGCATCTCAAAACTAATAAAACACATTTCTCATTGTTTTTAAGACTGCAAGGTTCAAGTGAGTTTGGGTCTGAAAGACCATGACATGGACTGTTCATCCATATATCAAAACTTTGCTTTTCCTTACATAACTGTTTTAATATCCCCAAATAAGATTACAAAAATTTTCTATAAATTATGTATATGAAAAAACAGTAGCCACAAGACAAACTTCTCTGTAGCAAGCCTTATGTGCATGTCATCCCTTGTTTCTACATACAATGTATAGGACTTCAATTCAAAAGTAAGATGGCTAAAGATAGTGTGATATATGCAAAGAGATGATTGCTCAATAGCAACCAACTGTGAAAGGTTGTACTTTCTTATTACATAAAATGAGCTGTCATGAGAAGGAAAAGAGTTCACATAAAACATGACCAGGATCAAAGTACAACACCATGTATGCCAGATAAGAGTACAACTAGGGTTCAACCTATGCCCCACATGTATTAACCCAGAAGAAGTCAACTATGAGTAAACAACACCAAAGAGTAAGGTGGATAGTAACACATGAAAGCTCAGGAAGAAAAAAGTTCTGGGGGAACCTGACCTGCTGGCAAAGCATTCAAGCAGCAGTTTCTGGTAGAGGTCTACATCAATTCCAGCTTCCAAAACAAAAGTCTTAGGGTTACATGTTAGCATATATCTACAGTCTAAAGAGACAACAAATACGCTGTATTCTGAAACTCTCTGGAGTTCAGAAAGGGGACATATTTATCTAGCACTTACAAAACATATTTTGTCAAATCACTTTAACAGTCCTATGATATACTGTTGTCTTTCTGTAAAGTCTAGAAACTCAGGAAGGTACAAATATTTTGAAGTTAGATTGTAATAAGAGGTTGTACAGTACCAAGATTTAGGAGTTTAAAATCATAAGCATGACGCACCCACAACCGGAGGACTGGGCATGGCTTTATAGTTTAAAAAAACCCCCTCAAAATGGAAGGTTTTTTTTTTTTTTTTTTTAAAGACAGGGTCTCGCTTTTGTTGTTCAGGCCGGCCCTGAGCTCGCCCTTGAACTCATAGCTATCCTCCTGCCTCTGCTTCCCCAGTGTTGGGATTATAGGCGTGAGACACCACGCCTGGCACTGTGGTATATGGTTCTGATTGCTGGTGGGTGTGAGTCTCCACGCCCGGCTGGCATTGTTGGATGTGGTTTCTGGGGATCAAACCTGGGCCCCTGCACTTGCAAGGCAGGCACCAGAACCACTGAGCTAAATCCCCGGCCCAAAACTAAGTTTTTGTTACCAATTACATTAACTATATTTGTGTTTTGCATGTAGCCCAAGACACTTTCTCTTCGTTCAGTAAGGACCAGGCAGGCCAGGTGCATCCACCCTGTGGGCCATGGGGTAGACATGCCTGTTCAAAATAGAGCTGGATTATCTTTGCCATAGTTTTCCTATTGGAAAGTGGGTTTCATTCTTACCTGCTGAAGTTAAAGGATTTACAACAAAGAGGCAACAGAGCACAGTAACTGACAATAAGGCCCCAGGAGGTAGATTTCCTAGGTTTCAATCCCAGCTCTGTTGTTTGCCAGTTTAGTAATCTTGGGCAAATTATTTAACTTCTTTATCTGTCTCCTCAAGTGAAAAAGGGTAATAATACTTATCTGACTGGTATTATTAAAGGAACTAC